>CM074724.1:145897206-146329706 GCA_037306005.1 Rhinophrynus dorsalis | reverse complement strand
GTACTAAGAAGCAGTGGTGCAAGTCTGGGGCAAACCAACTGCACCATAGTGAAATATATACAATACCCATTACTTTAAAGGTTTTTGTCACCCCTTGAATGCTACAGAGGTCTCCATTTTATTTGTTTGCAGTGCATTGGCGAATGCTCAAGTATTCAAGGGGTTAAAAATTCCATTTAAACCAATGGATATTTGGGGACTTTGTATTTGTTCCCAATGGCGCAGTTATGATGCAGTTGGTTTAGTACATCAGCCTTGGTGAATTTAGCCCTACTTTTTCTGAGAATATGCTATTGGCATCCAACAGTTTTGGAGCAAACCAAATGTACCAGAGGGGAGAAGTAAGCATTCCCTAAACTCAAATGGATTTGAATGGGGGTTTTATCCCATTGAATGCTGGAAAAAGCAATGCAGTGGAGTCCTTTCTTCCAATTAAAGGGATAGTAATACTTTATTATTACTATCCTCCATATTGTACATATTTGTAAAATAAATTAATAGCCCCCAGGTTGATCTCTCAAACCTTTATGGTTTGAGAGATAACCGAAGGCAAAGTTCCCCCCTCCCTCCCCCTTCCCTGAAGTCAGCGTTGTGCTGACTTCAGGGATATCCGGTCTGACTTTCATCAGGCGGCTCTGCAGCTGAGCCGCAATTGCGTTAGTGAAAAATAATTATTTCACTGAAACAGTCTTCTACGTGTGCTTGCAAACCAAGCACATGTAGAAGATCGTTTCAGTGAAATAATTATTTTTCATTAACGGGATCTCAGCTCAGCTGCAGAGCCGCAAGCCTGTCGTATGACAGACTTCCCCTGCAGTCAGTACAACGCTGACTTCAGGGAAGGGGGAGGGAGTGGAGAACTTTGCCTTCTGTTATCTCTCAAACCTTAAAGGTTTGAGAGATGAAACTGGGGGCTATTAAATTATTTTACAAATATCTACAATATGGGGGATAGTAATAATAAAGTATTGCTATCCCTTTAAGGTGTTAAAATCCCCATTCAAATCACTAGAAAGTGGTCTCTCTCCCCTGTGGTACAGATAGATTACCTCCAAATAGCTCAACTCAGATGGTTTACCTCAGAAAAGCGCCTCTTGTCTTTTGTGCATACTACCCTACATTTGATACCTGGTAGCCTGTGGAACATTTCCCTACGTGTCTTCTTTCTGCTCATACTGTAGCTTGTGATGTGTCAGAGGGGTATCCCACACATTTCAAAGCAATATATTGGGCACTTGCTTGGCACGCAGTGGGTTACTGCTGCTTCTCTCCTTGGATCCTTCCCATTTCAAGAAGTAATAAATGACTTTGCATTTATCGTTTGCCATATTTCAAATTTACCAGCATATCTAATCTAATGCTCCTCCGAGGTTTCCGTCTTCTTGCTAATCAAACTGCGGGCAGATAGGCAAATTAAAGCTTTTAATTGTAACACTCTCCATAATTAATGAGAATAAGACATGGTTGGAAAATAATCAACAGAAAAGAAACACAGCTGGTAACACATCTCTCCATTCTCTGCAGATTATTTAACCTCCAGTAGAGAACTCCTTTGTCTCAGTCTGTAGGTGTAAGCAGAATTCTGCATTGTGGATAGCTAGGCAGGCTTGACTGCAGTTTTCTTCCTTTGGACATTACCATTCATAACCTACACTGCAAAGATTTTAAATGCCAAAACATTATAATTAGAGACCGGTGGTTTTCAGCTTTTTTTTTGGCTTTGTACAAAGTCCTTGTGGAACCCTAACAACCAGACCCTTTAACCCACTGGATGCTAATGCGGTGGAGATCTATCCAGCATTCCAAAGGTTAACATTGTATTAATAGCAGATGTATCAGAATGATAGTTTGCACTGGCAACATGACTAAATTATTAGGTTTAACAGGGATGTTCAAAGAACCTGGTCATACTCAGCAATTTCAGTTGCATGTGGTTTGACTATACTTAAAAGGGAGCTACCATGTCACAAAATGTTTAGCTTAACTAAGTCCCCTTCTGGCAGCTAGCTGCTTAGTAGCGCTAGTCGCTAGAATTATCTGATTTAATAGATATATGCTTTATTCCCCAGCTGTCAGTAGCACGGAGCGAGGACATCTTGCCAGAATGACGTCCGTGCACCTGCGCTGTCAGTCCCAGTCAGAGCCAAATGGCTCCTAGGAACACCACCTAGACTCGGCTGGGACTGACAGAGTGAAGTCCGCGCTCCGTGCTGCTGACAGCTGGGGAATAAAGCATATATATATTAAATTAGGTAGTAATTCTGGCGACTAGCGCTACTAAGCAGCAAGTCTCCAGAAGGGGACTTAGTTAAGCTAAACATTTTGTGACATGGTAGTTCCGCTTTCAGTTGATCTTTAACAAATATGCAGACCTTTAAAGTAGAAGGAACATCTTATACGAAGGTGATCTTGAAGTAGCTTTCAAAAACACATACATTTATGTAAGCCATTCATTATAGGACTGTCAACATTTTTTCCCTTATGGACCGTTGACGTTCCTGGCACTGCATATACTTTTTACTTACATCGCTTCTGCAGGACCGCTGTAAATAAAAATGGGGTCTGAAATTGACCACTCCAGGACTGGAACAGTCTCTCTCAGACCCCTGCTTGGTGCGCCGGTACACTTCACAGGTTACATGTGCTGACTTTTAATCTACATATGTTAATTACCCTTGGAATTAGTTACCCCAAGGGTAATAGGGGGAATCCAGCATTGGAACCCTTGCTCACAGTGCTTAGAGAGATTGGCTACACCTCACTGATGAGGCCTAACAAGGCCGAAACGTACGTCTGGGGTTGGTTGCTTCTCTTGCTCAGAGAGGAATTGCCTGGCATTTTGTGGTTGGACTGCTGTAATGGCAGGACCAATATGATATGCTTTAGGATATTTCCTCTCTGTGAAAGGCACTAGTGGGCTAAAAGAGATTGCACCCTGGGTAGGACACCATTCCTATAGAGCCTGCAAATTTTGTATTGCAGGTTCATTCCTAGTGGAGCATCTTTGACTTTTAATCTACAACTCCCATCATCCCTAGCCGGCCGTTGTCTGGTTAGGGTGATAGGAAGTCTAGCCAGCAGCTGGCGATCCATGTGCTTAACTACACTTGGTATAATCTATTTAGAGTTAGTGTTTGCAGTTCCAGTCTGTAAATGTAACCCAACAGTGCGAGGTTTAGGGTGTCAATCCCCTCCTTCCTTCCATCAGGAATGCAATGTGAACAATCATGGAGTTGTGCAGAGTTGATAATAATAGCCAGGAGACAACATGGGAATTGTTGGTGAAGAGAAACTCTAAAATGCCCAGTGCTCACTCTGCATTTGATTAGAGGAGAAACATGAACCTTTTCTTCAAAGGCAAACACAAACGGGGGAATATACACTAATGTATGATAAAGAGGTGATAAAGTGGAGATGACTTCTCCAGTGATATCACTTCTCCAATTTGTATGTTGTTCTGTGGAGTCAATGCATTAAGATCTCTCCAACTTAAAGGGATAGTAATACTTCGTTTTATCTTTATTTTATTTTGTAGGCATTAAAAAAACATGAAGAACGATATAAGTCTTCTCTCTCAAACCTTTATGGTTTGAGAGATATTCACAAGCAAAGTATCCCCCCCCCGTTCAACCAGATCAGAAGGGAGGTGCCCAGGTAGACTGCAGAGAGGGACAATCTTCAATTAAGATAAGGGAAAAAGCTGAAAAAGGGGGAAGGGCTTTCATTCTTTTCATACAAAGAAGATTGTCCCCTGCTGTTATCTGTCTGGTCTTACAACCAGATTCACATTTGAGAAGAGATGGCTTACACTGGAAAAAGGGGCGGGAGGGGGAAACTTTGCTTGTGAATATCTCTTAAACCATAAAGGTTTGAGAGATAAGATTTATATCATTCTTCATTTTTTTTAATGCCTATAAAATAAAGTTAAAACTAAGTATTACTATCCCTTTAAGAAATCTTAGTGAATTGGCTCCATAGAATAACAGGAACTGGAGAAGTGATATCACTGGAGAAGTCATCTGCACTTTGCCACCTCTTTATCACACCATAGTGTATAACCTCCAAGATTTCCAGAGATTAAAAACTTTTGGGTGCCAGAGAGATGTGTCCGATGCATTGTGTTGCATTGAGTTAGGTACCTCTCTGGAACTTAAAGGGATAGTATTACTTAAAAATTACTGTCTCTCATATTGTAGCCCTTAATAAACTGAGTTAAATGACACCAGCGGCATCTCTCAAACCCTTATGGTTTAAGAAATAGCCGCTTTTAAAGTTTCCTCTCCCCTGCTGTCAGCGTTCTACTGCCAGCAGGAGAATCCGGTCTCTGAATCAAGAGGAGGCTCTTCAGCAGAGCCGATATCTCGTTATGGAAGGAAAAATGATTAATTGAAACAGTCTTCTACGTTTGCTTGGTAACCAAGCACACGTAGAAGGCTGTTTCAATTAATCATTTTTCCTTCTATAATGAGATATCGGCTCTGTTTAAGAGCCTCTGCCTGTCCCGGGACCGGATTCCCCTGCTGGCAGCAGAACGCTGACAGCAGGGGAGAGGAAACTTTAAAAGCGGCTATTTCTTAAACCATAAGGGTTTGAGAGATGCCGCTGGTGTCATTTAACTCAGTTTATTAAGGGCTATAATATGAGGGATCGTAATTTTGAAGTAATACTATCCCTTTAAAGGGTTAGGACTAGTGTGCAATAACAGTACTTTTTACGTTTTGTGTGCTGCATCCAGGCGCCATTGCAGCTAACTGAACATAGGGCTGTACAGCCTGTGGCCTACTTGTTGGGCTCCAGTTCCTATCATTTTCAGCCGGTCTATAGCTTGCTGAGGATGATGGAAGTTGTAGTAAAACAGCAGCTGGAAGAAGACCACAAGCAGGGGTCTTGCTAGCTTATCAAAAGATCCAGAGCTTGTGCAAACCTAAAGTATTTAGTGTACTATTTCTAGTAAAGAGAAAAGCACAGATATATGCCCCAAGCATGAGACCTGGAGCTTTACCACCCTTAGACGTATGCTTAAACCTTTTTCATTGTTGGACTACTACACTTTTTTCTATATTGATCATTAGTGGAATTGTGGGCTTTCAGGGTAATTGGAGACTTTTTTGCCTTTCCTTTATCCTAAATGGCTCCTAGTGCATTATGGACAGATGGCTGACAGGCTGTTTAGGGAAGGGAAGCCACTTAGGACAACATTATACTGTAGTTTCAGGATATTTGAGAAACGCCTCTCTCAGGGTGACACTTCCCGTTTAAGACTGTGAAGAATAGTCAGAATTTCACATTGTAACCATGATTTGCATACCTACAGTAGCTATTTTGCATCATTATCTCAAACTTGAACATATATAATGGAGATACCATAAATGTCAACAGTGTTTTTCCTATGAGGATCAAAAATTGTAAATTGTTGTTTGTCCAATAAAATGTACCATATTGTGCATTCATTCTCTGTTTTCATGTCCCAATAAAGACTCCAGTGTTACATTGGGTGCGCAGAACAAACAAGGGAGATCTGGTGCAAGGGTTCACTGTGGATCTCAAGCATAACTAGCAGGGAGGAAGAACAGAAAGATGCCAAAATACTAAGAAAAGTGGAGTAAACGAAAAGCACCATAGGAGACAGATAAACATGTCTTATGATTTAAATGAGTATTTTAAGCAATTGAATGCTAGAAAAGTCTTAATTGAATTAGTTTGCAGTGCAATGGAGGCATCTACAGTGTTCAAAGGCTTATTTAAAAGGCACATTTAAATATGCAGGAATTGTGGGAATTTTTTCATTTGTCCTCTGTGGTGCTGATTACAGAATTTTTCAATTTCATCTTTGTACATCAGCCTTAGCTAATACACTGCCTACTGATCAGTAGGAGCAGGTACCACGTGCTATTGGCTGATTTTACATGAATTGTGTCATAGCCAAATGCTCAGAAATACAGTTGATCAAAACAAGCTGGCTTGACTCACAGTATAATATTGATTTTTGGGTTTAAGTAAACATTAACTCTTTATTTTGACTTGGCTTATTCTTTAAGGATATATAATATGTACTGTCAGGCTATTTTTCTTCCTCTTCACATATTTTTTCTTTAACCCCTTAAGGAGCATTGCCGTACCAAGACCGTCATGGCGGTCCGGCACTTAAAGGGATAGTAATACTTAAAATGTAAAAAAAATATGTTGTAGGGTTTATCCCCCTGAGTAAAACAAGACTACTCCCACTGCTGAAAGGTGTTTCATTCAAAAGTTATTAATTTTCAAAGTTGAATTTTTTTAGGTGCAATATCACAGTGACCTGAAATAGTACAGTGACGCTGTTGCTACACCATCCTATGGACAGCTCTGGTCCCGGGACCATAAATCTCCATAGGATGGTGTAGCAACAGCGCCACTGTACAATTTCAGGCCACTGTGATATTGCACATAAAAAAATTCAACTTTGAAAATTAATAACTTTTGAATGAAACACCTATCAGCAGTGGGAGTACTCTTGTTTTACTCAGGGGAGTAAACCCTACAACATTTTTTTTTTTTTTTTTTTACATTTTAAGTATTACTATCCCTTTAAGGAGTCATGGAGTTCAGGGATCCTGGCGCGGTCCTCAAGTGCTGGCCACGTGTGCGCATTTCGGGTCCTTAAGGGGTTAAAGGGATAGTAATACTTAAATATTACTAATCCCCATATTGTAGCCATGTTAAAAAGAATATTTCTGAAATGGTCTTCTGCATGTGCTTGCAAACCAAGCACATGTAGAAGGCCGTTTCAGTGAAATAATTCTTTTACTAACATGATCTCGGCTCAGCTGCAGAGCCGCCTGATGCAAATAAGAACAGCTATCCCTGCAGTCAGTACAATGCTGACTTCAGGGAAGGGGGAGGGAGGGGGGAACTTTGCTGGAGGTTCTCTCAAACCATAAAGGTTTGAAAGATGACACTGGCAACAATTAAATTCTTTTTAACATGACTACAACATGGGGATTAGTAATATTTAAGTATTACTATAAGCTGGTGAGATAGCTCAGTGGTAATGTCCCTGACTATGGAACCTATTCCAACCGCAAGGTTGCAGGTTCAAATCCCAGCAGAGTCAACTCAGCCCTTCATCCTTCCGAGGTCGATAAATGAGTACCATTGATTGGGTAATAATAACATCTATTACTTCAGCTGCCGATTTGGTTAATTCCGAGAGCGTGCGCTGAAAGTGCTTTGAGTCCCACTGGGAGAAAGGCGCTATATAAATACTAGTTATTATATTACTATCCCTTTAAATGTATGTCCCTTACAATGAGTTCCCTGGATCTGTTTGCAGAGAGCTCTCAGTCAGGGAACCTGAAATCAGGTCTAGTGATGCAATGTAAACAAGGAAGCATGCAGAGCATTCATTGTAGCAGAAAAGTGTGAACATTGTATTACACCCTGGTTGGATGGTTTCTTGACCAGAAAACACTGGCATCTGAGATCCATGTAGCTCATTGTCAGGAACATAAAAGTGTAATAAATATATAAATAAAAAGTATAGGCAATTTGTCTGTACATGTTATGCACTTGCAGCGTAATGTGAAGTCAAATTAAAGGTTTATTGTTCGTTTAAGGAAAGGGAATTTATTTAAATTTAGAAAGTAACTGCTCATGCTGCTTTCATTTAAATTAGGGTTAAAAACCACAGCATGTGCTGTAGTTCTCCACTTCTCAGGTTACCAATTTTTCTTACTCTGGCCATTGCTAGCTGGCCATTACCGCTAATGATAGGCCATTATCAATACTGCTCATTTATGGGCTTTGTCTGCTGATTGTCTCCATGACCTTCATATGACTTACATTTGTGTTGCTTTTCGGCAGAATGTATTCAACCCTTTGAGTGCCAGAAAGGTGAGCAACACATTGCGAAGCAATGTCCTTCATACCACTCTGGCATTCAAAGTGTTAAAGGGCCTTATGTACAAAATAAATTTTGAATAATTACCTCTTGAGCGCTAGAAAGATACCCTCAACATATTGAAAATGGAGCAAATGAAAATTCAATAAATTCTCTCTCATCTAAAATGGGGTTTAACCCTTAGAGTGTCAGAAAGGTATCCAATATTAGATACCTTTCTGGCACTCAAAGGGTTAATCCCCTTGAGTGCTAGAGAAGTCTCCAATTCATTAGTTTGCAGTGTGTCAGAGACTTCTGTAGCAATAAGGGATAAATGCACCATTTAGGTCACTGCAAATGTTCATGTCCCTTGTGGTGCAGTTGGTTTGCTCCAGAACAGGGACTGAATGAAGACAATCTCAGATTCCCATTGATTTTAAATGGGGATTTTAATGTGTTGGAGATCTCTTGAGCAGTAAAAGGGTTAAAATCCCAACTTTAATCCATGTAAAAAGAACAGAAGAGGGCACCCATTCGTGCCCATTATCTTCTATAATGGTAAATTTCTACTGTTATAAAAGAGAACAGGCATGATTGGGCGCCCTCTTCTGTTCTTTTTACATATTGTATACTACCGCTAAGTTGCATTGAGGAGCTGCCCAGCTGAGAGGAAGGACCTTACTGTTGTGGGGGCAGTGCAAACACTCCTAATGCACATTTGTCAGCTAACACAAAAGTGTTGAGTTGAACACAACATATTGTGAGTGTAGTTCTATAAGATGGTGGTGGGTCAGTGACAATAATTATCAAAGACGTTATTGCACTAGGAGTGCCTTCTTTTATTTTTTCTTGCAACTTTAATCTATGGAGGGTTTTATTGTTCCCAAATGAAGTTGGATTGCTCCAGATTTTCTCTAGTTTCTATTGTTTTCATGTCCTGATGCCAGTTTCCTTTATATCCTGCTGTTACATAGACCCAGTAGAACAGAGCCTTGAGGGAAGTTACAAATGGATTGGAACCAGCTGTCCAGCACTAGAAAGTCAGAATACTATAAACTGTATTCTACTTCTCTAGCCAAGCAGCACAGACAATGTCACATAGCAAATTGTATCAAGGTATGACAGTGTGTGTGGGTATACAGAGGTAATGTGATAAGTATGTTGAGTAACTCCCAGCAAAAGAGTTGTGGACAAATATGGTAATGGATTTCGAGTCTTGGATACAAATATCTTTCTTATCCCTTTGAGTGCCAGCGAGGTATCCAACACATTGCGTTGCAGTGCATTGGATACCTCTCTGGCAACCAATGGTGTAATACATGGGAAGATGGACTCAGTGGATGGACCAATGTTTGTTTATTTTCAGCCATCACAACCTATAAATATGTTGTTGCTACATTCAGAACTTTGGATGGTATAGTTTGCATGTGTGAATAATATTTGAGAATGCCTGGTTAAAGTGAGTGTAATGGAGTATTTTATCTGTGATTTGTGTGTTTTTAGGATAGCAGTGACAGGAACTGAGAACTGGAGGAGATCAGGCGGTTTGTGATGGAGACATGGCGATTTCTCTACTGTTGTGCTCCTGGCTGCTAATAAGAGCTATAAGTAGCAGCCAGGTGTTAATTCCAGTTGTTAGGCTTAATATTGTGATTAGGCTTTAAGGTTTGGTTTATTAGTGTTTAGGGGTCAGGGATAATATTAAGCAATGTTAAAATGGGAGTCTTCAGCTGAGGTTCAATATAGCCCCAATGAAGCTGCCTTTGTTATTTATGCTAGCTCGCAATTCTCCTGTTGATCCCATATTTTGTTATTTTTTTTTGGTGGGGGTGGGATTAAAGGGGTGTGACAGACGACTGCACCATACAAGATTTGGCTGATGCCCATGTTGGTCTATCAGTTACTAGAGGTTGTAGTGGTGCAACCTTATCTCCAATATTGCTTGTGTTCTGGTTTGAATGCATTAGGTTGCACAGAAAAACATATTCTTGTGAACAGTCTCATATGACACCATAATATCGAACTTAGATGTTTTATTTCAATGCACAGAAAACACTGCAAATAAGCCTGTGTGAACTAGCTCTTGGAGATTAGGGTTTCTGATTAAAGGTTGAATTTAATCCATTGAGTATCAGCCGAATGGTCATTGTATTCCTTTGTGGCATTTTTTGTTTACTCCGGAGTGTGAATGTGCCAGTGAGATAGCTCCGTGGTAAATTCCCTGACTATGGAGCCTGTTCAAACCTCAAGGTTGCAGGTTTGAATCCCGGCATGTTAACTCAGCCCTTCGTCCTTCCAAGGTCGATAAATGGGTACCATTGATTGGGTAATAATAACATCTATTATTTCAGCTGCTGATTTGGTTAATTCCGAGAGCGTGCGCTGAAAGAGCTTTGAGCCCCACAGGGAGAAAGGCGTTAAATACTAGTTATTATTATTCATACATTTTCCATTGAATGCAGGGTAATAAACTAAGAACAAGATATATATTCTCTACAGAGGGATTTACATAAAATGGAAGACTGGGCAAACAAATAGAATATGAAGTTTAATGTGGGAATTGTAAAGTCATGCATTTGTGAAGAAAAAATCCCAGAGAGAGAATCCTTGTAAACTACAAACTTGGAAACAGTAACCAGTGTCAAATAGCAGTAGCAAAAGCAAACAAAGTCCTGTCTTGCATAACAAGAGGTATTGAAGCAAGAGTGGATAACCTCATTTTGCCATTGTACAAATCTTTGGTAAGACCTCACCTCGAATATGCAGTGCAATTTTGGGCACCAGTTCTGAAAAAGGATATTCTAGAGCTGGAAAGAATGCAGCGAAGAGCAACAAAATTAATTAAGGGAATGGAGGACTTGACATATGAGGAACGACTAGACAAACTTCATTTATTTACTCTAGAGAAAAGACGACTAAGAGGAGATCTTATCACAATGTACAAGTTTATGTGAGGTCAATACAGTGACCTCTCTGATTAGTTATTCATTCTAAGGCCTGATCAAATAACCGGGGGCCACCCCTTGAGATTAGAGGAAAGGAGGTTTCAATTTCAGGAGAGGAAAGGTGTGGTTTTTTTTTTTTGTTTTTTTTTTACAGTAAGGTCTGTTAAGTTAGGGAATTCCTTACCCAAAGATGTGGTTATGGCAGATACAATGGATATTTTTAAGTGAAGATTAGATGCATTTATTTCAAAAGGGAACATACAGGGTTATACTGTGTATTAGTAGGCAAAAAGGAAGATCTGATAAGGACTAACTTATTTGGCAGCAGGAAAGCTATATAATCTTCATGTCTCTGGGTTTTGAGGCAGAGGTTGAACTTGATAGACTTATGTCTTTTTTTTTTTTTTTTTTTTAACCTAATTTACTATGTTTAGGAACCTGTGTGTGTACATCAGGTGTCTCCTGTTCAGGGGGGCCTCAGCAACTCTCCCACACTGCACTCTTTTCATGGACAATATCAGTATTGAATTTGAAGGTCTTCCAATAAAATACCATGTAATGGACAATACTGATATTATCCACGACATGGTATTTTATGAAATAAAATTTAGTATATTATTTTTGATACACTGACGCTGCTATTTTTATTTTTATCTTTATTTTTATCACTATATTGAGAGAAGTCAATTGGTTTGATATCCAGCTTTACCGGAGAAACCCGAGTGGAGACGGGACAATATCTCCTTGTGCCTTTATGTCAGTGTTATCTGACCAACTTGTTTCTGAGTACCATTGATCTATATTTTCAAAAATATTTTGCATAATACGATTTACACTATTAGGCGCTCCATATGTTTTTGTTTTTCCATGATTTGATATCTTTGCCGTCTGTGGAGAGAGCGAGTTGGATGCAAACAGCCTAGTCCAGTGATTGGAATATATACTGCTATTGGGGCAGTTAATCTCCCAAGAACCGCTTTGGCTGGGTTCTACATAAGTAGATACTTAGCTAACGGGTTTGTGAGTATCCATTTTTTGGGGTGTTCTGTGGCGAAGGTCCTATTCCGTGGAATATTACACTAAGAGGCGCTCTCCTGTTTTTCTTGTTTTCTCTCCATTTTTGCTTGTATAGTTTGAAATGGAGGACAGCACGGGAGTGTTGCTCTCCATCACTACCTACAGAAAACAGAAGGTAAGGGTGAGCGGTATGTTAGACATTGTCTTTTGGATCTGTGGCTACCAGAAGGCAGGGGAATGAGGCTGCGGGTATCAGGCAGTTTATTTGGGGAATCTGTGCCTATAAGAGGGCAGGGGAACAAGACTGAGGGTGTGTGTGACAGTATATCTTTTGTAACATGCGGCTACCAGTAGGCAGGGGATCAAGGCGGGGGGGGGGTCATGTGGTATATTTGGGGAATCTGCTGCTAGCGGTGGGTAAAGAAACTATTTCTTTATGTTGGTTGGGAACTTCTTGTACAATTATGACTGAGGCCACAAAAAGTCTTAAAACAGTCCTGCCCACCTGTGCATTTTTCTACCAGTGCCTTTTGTGTTCCACCTGATGGTGCAGTAGCAAAAGCATTTAGTGGCAAACACACACACAAATCACACTTCGGGCATAGCTTGCTACCAGACATATTTTCGCATCTGTGGCAACTAGTTTAACATTGAGTTGGCAGACAGTGTGTGTATTGTTCTGTGTATAGTGTAACATCTCTGTTCTTCTTTTGCTAGTATATATATATATATATATATATATATATATATATATATATATATAAATATGTGTGTTTGTGTATATAATAATTATACTTATTAATATAAATGTGCAAGTATAGGCTTCAGGGATTTTCCATTCCTTGTCATACCTTACTAACTTTGCTGCTGATACATAGCCCCTTGTTAATGTCATTTCTTGAAATATTTATAATCAGGGAAGTTTGTTGTCTCCCTTTTTCTTTAAAACCTAATAATATGTTTGCTATCTAAGAGTAAATAACCTTTCCAAAATGTGTGCATTAACTTGTTTTGCTGATTTTACTTTTAAAAATATAAAACCTATAGTGTTTACAAATCGTTATCAATAGCAGTGGGAGTTTATCAAAAACTCTCCATAGACCAGAATATTCCTCCCATCAGTAGTGCGAGTTTTGTTCTAAACCCTTTCAGTTTCAGAGGGGTATTCAACGCATTGCAATGTGTTGTGTACCCCTCTGGCACTGAAAGGATTAATGAGTTACACCCAGCAGTCCGTGTACCCTTGCTTTAGCAGGAAAAGCTAACATGTATTATCTATAAGTGTACCTCCTGTACTGGTAGAAAGCCAAGCAAACCATGCTTGAGTTCAGCCTGCAAACTGATACTTCACTGCTTGTTTGTACCAAACAAACGTAGAAATATTACCTTACAAGTTTGCCCATATATTTGGGCTATTGTTGCAACACAACCTTAAGCTTTCATACTACAGTACTAAAGTAATAATAAGGTTGTTATGGAAGGGGGTAACCTACATATACACACATATATATATATATATATATATATATATATATATATATATATATATATATATATATATATATATATAATACACACAGACCTTTTTATACAAACAACAGGAAAAGGATAGCAATAAATCCTGTATTTTCTAGACAATAGGAAAGCACCATAGAGCTTAGTAAAAGCACCAGAGACACACAGATTTTCACACAATTCTACAAAAAAGCTGTACAGACATTAGTGAAGAGTGTGCACAAAATAGAGCTCAAAGGGATAATACTTCGTTTTATCTTTATTTTATTTTGTAGGCATTTAAAAACATGAAGAATGATATGTCTTATCTCTCAAACCTTTATGGTTTGAGAGATATTCACAAGCAAAGTTCCCCTCCCGTCCTTTTACCTAGTGTAAGCCATCTCTTCTCAGATGTGGAATGCAGTCCATAGACCAGACAGATAACAGCAGGGGGCAATCTTCTTCCTATGAGAACAATGAAAGCCCTGGTCCCCTTGATAAGTTTTTCAGATTTTTCCCTTATCTTAATTGAATATTGTCTCTCTCTGCAATCTACCTGGGCACCTCCCTTCTGCTCTGGCTGAGCAGTGTTACATCAGTAAAAGGAGTGGGAGGGGGATGCTTTGTCATTGAATTACTCTTGAACTACCACTTTTATTATGAAACATTACTATCCCTTTTAAAGTGTAATGTGTGTATAATAAAAATGTGTGTGCTTTATGTATTACAAGTGCTTGAGGTGGGGTGCAACATACTTACACAAACCTTTTGAGTGCCAGGAGCAAAACTGTATCAGTAATGTTGGTGCATAGTGTTTTTCCTGTATGAAGCTAAAATGGAATAAACAGGGAGGGGTAATGGAAGGGGCTAGCGTGTAGAACAGCAATATTCTTTCTTCTATCCTCCCTACATTTACACAGTGCAAGAAGACAGCCAGAGGTTCACAATTGTATTTTAATGCATCATCAAAATAGCACAAATTCTGCACAATGTCATAACATAACATTGGACTTTAATTTGGCTATTTTCAAGGGCAACTGTAGCCTAGTATGAACACAGCCTGTTGAAGCAGGTTGTAAGTTCAGAGCAGAACACAAATATTTTGTAGCATAGGAGATCTGCACTGCAGTTTATGGAGGCACCATACAAATTAATTACAAAGACGATATTGAAGGCTCACATGCAGCCTCTAGTAATATCCAACATGTGCATGATTGCCAACATAAGAAGAGGGGAAAAAAAAAAAAAAAAAAAGGTCCAGGGACACTTTTTTTCCCCCCTGGGTAGTCTCGTGCTGGAGAGTCACTAGTGGTGCATAACATGTAGTAGAATACCAACAGAAACCTCATATAGTGGAGATAGAGCTGCACTTCTGCAGTAATTATTTGGGACCATGTTTAAAAAGGGTGGTAGTTCCCATTTAAATGTTAATGTGGCACCTCGCTCCTATTGAAGCTTTTGCTGTTGGAGTTCACAGTCCCAGCATTTCCAACCTGAAGCTGGTGATGTTAGGATCTTCCTGTAGCTCTCTATGGAGCCAGATGACAGCTTGCTGTCTCTACTGGAGATCAGAGTTGGTGACTGCCATCCTTAACCCTTTCAGTGCCATGGGAATGTTCATTGTACACCTCTGTGGCACTGAAAGGGTTACAAAATTAACACGTTTCCAACATTAACGTATCATTTACAAAATGGCAGAGAAACTGTCATATGTTATAGCTTTTCAGCCATTCTCTCAATGATAAATTAGTGCTGGCAGTATTTTTTAATAACCCCTTCAGTGCCACACCCCGTGCAGTGAACATCCTAATGACACTGGACAGATTAAAGGGATAGTAATGTTTCACAATAAAAGCAGCTCCAATTAATCTTAATAGTATTTGGGCCATGGAGAGTGTTATTTCAATATGGTCAGAGTTATAGTTTGAGAGTAATTGAATGATGGAGTATCCCCCTCCCGCCCCTTTTACTAATGTAACACTACTCAGCTCAGAGCAGCAATACTGTCCAGATGGATCTCAGAGAGGGACAATCTTCAATTAGGATAAGGGAAAAACCTGGAAAACCTTTCAAGGGGGGCAGGGCTTTCATTGTTCTCACAGTAAAAAGATTGTCCCTTGCTGTGAGCTGTCTGGTCTGTGAGCCAGATTCCACATCTGAGGGGAGGTGGCTTACACTAGGTAAAAGAGGTGGGAGTGGGATACTTTATCATTCAATCACTCTTGGACTACAACTCTAACAGTATTGAAATGACGCTCTCCATGGCTGAAATACTATGAAGATGAATTGTAGCTGCTGTATTTTTGAAACCTTACTATCTCTTTAAGGGAGCAATAGTGTTTGTGTTGCTTATGTCTGATCAGATCATCTTTGCTATTTCACTGGCAAGTGGGTTAGCAGAGCGAATGCTCTCAGACTTCAGGATTGTTGAACTGCTGGTGATGGGTAAGGAAGGGTATCCCTTACATGTCATTAGCAGTTTGACAAACCTGCTGCTAATGAGTAAACCCCCATCCCCTTTCATATTTACATCACCATAATCACTAAGAAATATGTCTCCATCCCCAAGGCAACGCTACACATCTCCCTAACATCTCTGCTTAGTGCATCTTCCCCAGGGTTTTTATAGGTAAGTATTCACGGGTGACTAAAACAGCATTCAACTCTCTTGGGTAAGCATAACCTAACATGTAGACCTGAGATCCTCTTTTGCACAGAACACTCATAAGGCAGGATAGAAGTAAGAGAAGCTTCTGCTAATTCCATTCTTTTTCCTGTAGTAATGGAAACAAACAGCCAGTGGATTAGATAAAAAGTGTAGAACCAGATGTGAGGTCTTATCCATAAAGTGAATCTAATTGGTTAAACCGCAAGTAGAAGAATATAAAAACACCACACTTGACTCCTCCTAGATGTATGTGAAATGTGTGCTGTCCCTCTCTACAGTGGCATTAGTAAAACATTTATGGTGGTAAATGTTATATATTTGATTAGCTCTGCATTGTCTTTCGTTTACCAGCATCTTCAGGGATCCAGGTGTTCCTATATTGGTCTTAGCAGCTTGATGTCTGTCTCCTTTATTTAGTGTCCTTCCTCTCGCAGTACATCTCATTTCACTTACTGCCTTATACTGTTGGCAGGTTGAGGATGATGGGAGTTATAGTCCCCAGCAGCTGGAGATTCAGAGATTGATTAGCCCTTCTGTACCTCATGGTGTTTACTGTTATAATGTTGCATTGCCATATCCTTTTTGCTCTTATTAAATGAGTACAGAAGATATCTCTGTTGCACAACCCATTCCTCATGGTCCCATTAACATGCTGTATTTGTGAAAGTATGCTGAAAAATTCCTCTGTTTTATACACATTTAGCCCCTTGGATGCTGTATGATATGTATCTAACAACTAAGGAGCAAGTAGTTGATGAAAATATCAAGCCCTGTAATTCCTATATTTCATCACCTACCCAAGGTACACAAATCCACTGAGAATGTTAAAGGTAGACCAATAGTTTCAGGGATTGGATCATTAAATGAGTCTCTAGGTGAATGGTTAGATTTGCATTTGCAGCCACTGGTCGATAGGTTATATAGCCACATCAAAGATAATACCAATGTCTTTCAGATTCTTCAAAGAATGAAATGGAGTTCACAATATATGCCTCCTGTGATGTAAAAGCTTTGTATTCTTCGATACCATACAAATATGGTTTGGAAGCTCTAAGATATTGCCTTGACCATTGTAGTAACTACAATGAGGATCTTAAAGGGATACTAATGTTTCATAATAAAAGCAGCTCGTAATTAATCATCATAGTATTTGGACTTTGGAGAATGTTATTTCAATTCTGTCAGAGTTGTAGTTCAATGGTAATTCAATGACAAAGTATCCCCCTCCTGCCCCTTTTACTGATGTAACACTGCTCAGCCAGTGCAGATGGGAGCTGCCCAGGTAGATTGCAGAGAGAGACAATCTTCACTTAAGATAAGGGAAAAACCTGAAAAACATGTCAAGGGGGGCAGGGCTTTCATTGTACTCATAGGAAGAAGATTGTTCCCTGCTGTTATCTGTCTGGTCTTTGGACTGCATTCCACATCTGAGAAGAGATGGCTTACACTAGATAAAAGGGGCGGGAGTGAAAAACTTTATCATTCAATTACTCTTGAACCACAACTCTGACAGTATTGAAATAGCACTCTCTATGGCTCAAATAATATGAAGATTAATTGGAGCTGCTGTTTTTGTGAAACATTACTATCCCTTTAAGGGTTATATTTTAGAGGTTACAGGATATGTGCTTACTCACAATTATTTTATTTTTTGATGGTTCTACCTCCAAAGACGCAGGACTTCTATGGGTGCAAATTTGCACCATCCTACGCAAACCTTTTTTATGGGTTGGTGGGAGGAGTCCTGCGTCTTTTCGTATGTGGGAACCTATTCAGGGAGGATATTGTGATGTATGGCAGGTATATAGATGACCTCTTATTTGACTAGGTGATGTCTCAGAAATAGAGAGGTTTGTATTTTATTTGAATGATGAAGCTCTGAATTTGAGTTTCACTTTTGAATATAATGACTCTCGGATAAACTTTGTGGATCTAGTGCGCCCGGTTAATTCTACCACTGGAGAAATAGAGACAGAGGTCTACAGGAAACCTATAGCGGGAAACTGACAAGAGAGCACACCGTTGCCATCCAAAGCATACCATTAGGGGAATCCCTGTTGGACAATGTAAGCGTCTTAGACGGAACTATTTGGCAGTGGATTCCTTTGAAAAACAGTCTGGTAAACTGTATAATAGATTCCTCCAGAGGGGTTATCCCAGTTGCATGCTAAATAGGGCATATGATATGACCAAAAATGAAAATAGAGAAAAACTATTAAAATATAAAACTAATATTACTGAGGTAGTTGTAGGACAGGGAAATCAGTTTTTCCAACACAATATAGCTTCGAATTTTTGAAAATATGCAACTATTTTGAAAAAAACATATACCAATATTAAATGGGGACTTGTTCTTACAAGAAGTAGTGACTGGAGGTTTTAGATTTGTGTCTAAAAGCGGACTGACAATGGGAAATTCTGTGTCTCCTAGTACGTATATAAGGGATAGGAAAAAATACTTTAAGACTTGACTGTCCGCAGTTGGAACATTGGAACATTTCCAGTAATTTTAGATCGGGGGTGGCCAGCCATTTCAAAGATGTACATGGAGGGGACATGGTTATGTTGTCAATCCAAGGAATAGAGAAACTGTCGCTGGGTGTGTGGGGGTAGAGATTTGGACTTCAGGTTGCTGCTGCGTGAGGCATTTGGGATACTTATACTAGAAACAAGACATCCTTCTGGTCTAAATAGAAGTTATGATGTGTCTTGTTTTGTGTGAAAATGTGTTGTATATAAATGGTCTTGGAGCTTAGGAATTAGTAGCACGGGGTGATTTGTGGACCTTTTTTTCACCCCGTCCCCAGATTTAGTACTCTGTTCCAATTGGATTGAACAACATTTCTGTGGGTCGAATAGATGTTGAACTTGATTACAGGGATAGTAATACTTCGTTTTATCTTTATTTTATTTTGTAGGCATTAAAAAAACATGGTTTAAGAGCTATTCACAAGCAAAGTTTCCCCTCCTGCCCCTTTTACCTAGTGTAAGCCATCTCTTCTCAGATGTGGAATCCAGTCCACAGACCAGAGAGATAACAGAAGGGGACAATCTTCTTCCTATGAGAACAATGAAAGCCCAGCCCCCTTGACACATTTTTCAGGTTTTTCCCTTCTCTTAATTGAAGATTGTCCCTCTCTGCAATCTACCTGGGCACCTCCCTTCTGCTCTGGCTGAACAGTGTTACATCAGTAAAAGGGGCAGGGGGGGGATACTTTGTCATTGAATTACTATTGAACTACAACTCTGACAGAATTAAAATAACACTCTCCAAAGTCCAAATACAATGATGATTAATTAGAGCTACTTTTTGTATGAAACATTACTATCCCTTTAAGATAGAATAGTAGAATAAGAAACTATTCTGTATCATCCTGGATGTATTTAATATTTTAACTACAGGGATATTTTGATTCTACAGGCTTTGAGTCTGTTTGGTGACCTGGTGGCCTAAAGGACTATGTGGAGGGCCAGTGCCACCTATCTGCATGGTAGGCGCCAGCCTAGGGTGCACATCTACTGGGGGAGCATAACCAGAAGCGATTAGTGGTGCTAGATTTCTGTCTTGTAAATTGTCACAGTATTTTTGTTTAGCCCCACTGTCAAAACATATTTATTATTGCTGTGAGATGTTCTGCAAATCACATTAAACAAGACTTTACTGGCTGGGTGGGCACAAGCGCTCTGTATCTCTGTCCCGTTTCTATAGATTGGAGAGAGAACCTGCTGAACCTGCCTTCTGCACCAAGCAATGTGTCACTCCAGTGATCTCCTCTCTCGATGCAGTGCGAGGTGGCAGCAGTAGGGATTAAGCATTGTTGGTGGAGAGGGAGAGGAGTTTTAGACAGAAGGGTGTGTATATCAGTGTACCGTAAAATCTCAGGTATAATGCGCACCTGTGTATAATACGCAGGTGCAAATTATACCCAAGATTTTGGTTTAACGTGTAGTTCCTGTGTACAATACGCACCCCCATCTGGAGGCAGCGGGCGGCATCCTCTGTGCAGAAATACTGTATAAAAAAATTAAATGCCCACCTTGATAACCAGGATTCCCCCTCTGTACTCATAAGCAGCCGTCAAGCAGAGACAGCAGGCGGCATTCTTGCACTAGCCGCCCGCTTCTTCCTCTCCCCGAACTCCTCTGAGCAGCCCTGTCAGGACCTACCATACATTCAATGCATTAGATACCTCTCTGGCACTCAAAGGGTTAACTTGTTGAGGGTGTAAGAGGCCTGGTGGGAGTAAGTCGTATATACTTTTGTTGCTGGTGGGGGAAAGAGAGCCTGGTTAGAAAAGAGGTTGGGTGGAGGATAGAAAGCCATCTGGAAGGGAAGATAGACAAACTGTAAAGTTTTCCACTGTGATGGGACACCCTGCTGCCTTACCCTGAATATATGGCTCTCTCTTAGATGCATGACACTGACACAGTTTATCTGAGAGGGCAGGAAGAAAGACATAGTAGTATGAATGACGGTGAAGTCAGCCAGCTGTGTTACTTTCCTCTTTGATTTATTGTAATCAGGCTTTTGTTCTGCTTTAATGGGAGTGACTAGTCTACCTTAGTTTTAACCCTTTGAGCACCAGAAGGAAACACAATGCATTGCATAGCCCTCTGGCATTCAAAGGGTTAAGCCTGCATGTACAAAGAAAATGATCAGTTGTGGAGTAACCAAACTGCACCATAGGGACCAAACAAATTGATCCAAATGTCCACTGTTTTAAATGGGACTTTTTAACCAGTTGATTTCCAGAGAGGTCAACAACACATTGCTTCGTAATGTCTTGGAGCCCTCTCTATCAGTTGGGGAATTAAAAGCCCAATTCAAATCAATGAGAATTTTCATTTGTTTTGTATGTTGCCATATCTCTGAACTGCCCCTCTTTAGGAGATATTAAGTGTACATACCTCCCAATTGTCCCTCATTAGGAAATATTAGGGATCCATACGTCCCAAGTGTCCCTCTTTAGGAGATATTTGGGATCCATACCTCCCAGGTATCTCTCTTTAGGAGATATTAGGGATCCGTACCTCCCAAGTGTTCCTCTTTAGGAGATATTAGGGGTACATACCTCCCAAGTGTCCCTCTTTAGGAGATATGACCAGTCCGTACCTCCCAAGTGCACCTGTTTAGGAGATATTAAGGGTTCACACACCTCCCACATGTACCTTTTTAGGAGATATTATGGATTTGTACCTCCCATGTGTCACTCTTTAGGAGATATAAGGGGGCCATACCTCCCTAATGACTGTCTTAATGGGGGGATGGGAGACTGTAAAATATCCAAAATTTGCTAGTCTAATAAAGTGTTGGGTGCAAAAACATATGGGTTACTGTGACAATGACAAGTTGTCCTCTAAATTTGCAACAAAACATCTGTTAATTAGCGCATAAAAGGGGCTAAGGTAACAATCATTAAAAGAGGTGGGGAATAAATGAGCAGGGTGTAAAGGGGAGGTACACAAGGGGTGGAGACAAGGGTGCTGCAAAATGAGGTTTTGCCTAGGGTGGCAAAAATCCTTGCACCAGCCCTGACTATGTGTCAATTACTGGTTTGTCAAGGTTTACAAGCATTACTGTGGCTTGATAATGTGGTAAACTTCCTCTGAATTAGACTGAGTTTAGCCAACAGTATTGCAAGCTTTTGATAAGCCAATCAACATTGTTGTAACGAGGGTACTAGATGCATTGTTTCCGACTGGCTGTTGGGTTTTCAAATAGGCGGAAGGGGGTACAGGGTTGATCTAATTATCATAATTAAGCATTCCATAATCAAAAACGCGTTGATCGGATCAGTGACAACACTACTTTCTAGATGTAACCAGTGTGTTGCCCTCAACACGACCTATAGCCCTGGAAGAGTTGTTATTAATGGAAGAAATAAATGTACAAATAGGTTGATTTTAATAATGTCTGGTGTTTTGTTGCTATAAGGTTGGTGTGGTCACTTGTGTATATGTGAATCTGTATTCTGGATGGGATTGGAAAGCCCACAAGACCTGCACATCTATACACAATACCCAGCAGATCACTCAGCTTGAAATAGTTGTATTGCCAAAGGACACGATCTTACAGGGCAGTAATACTTAAAATGTAAAACAAATATGTTGGGTTTAACCTCCTGAGTAAAACAAGTACTCCCACTGCCGAAAGGTGTTTTATTCAAAAGTTATTACCGCTCAAAGTTGAATTTTTATAGGTGCAATATCACAGTGGCCTGAAATTGTACAGTGGCGCTGTTGCTACACCATCCTATGGAGATTTATGGTCTACGGGCCAGAGCTGTCCATAGGATGGTGTAACCACAGCGCCACTGTACAATTTCAGTCCACTGTGATATTGCACCTAAAAAATTTAACTGTGAGCTGTAATAACTTTTGAATAAAACACATTTCAGCAGTGAGAATACCCTTTTTTTTTTTTTTTTTTACTCGGGGGGATAAACACTACAATATATATTTTTTTGCATATTAAGTATTACTATCCCTTTAAGAATACAATGTATACAGTGTTTGTCTACTAGATATTGGAGCTGTTAAATAGTTTGTTTTTTAAAGTAGTGGTTCCCAGCCTTTATAAAGTTGTGACACATTTACCATAAAATATACCCAAGATTTTAGGGGAAAACAAGAATGCTTATGTATAATACGCAACCTTGTTTTCATCATCAGAAATATATATTTTTGGCACGAGTCCAGTGCGGAGCCCTGATTATTCCTTCCCTTCACCTAGAGCAATGCGGAGCCCAGCTTAAACTGCTTCCACTTGCCCCCTCCAAAGTTGGCTGGTATTTCTGCACAGCGGGTGGCATGTTTGCATTTTCCACCCGCTTACAGTAATGGTTGTGAGAACCTTTTCATTTGAGCCAATTGTACTGTCCTTGAGGACCTCAAGGTCCTCGCAGGGCAATACAGTAGATCCAATGCATTAATCTCTGCATATTGGATGTACGGTATTGCCCTGCGAGGACCGTGAGGTCCTCAAAGGGATTACCATTGGCTCAAACTAAAAGGTCCTCACAGGCATTGCTGGAAACAGGCGGCAAATACAAGCATGCCAATTGCTATGCAGAGATGACATCCAGCTTTGGAGTTGGTGAATGGAAGCAGGGCAAGCTGGGGGCGGATTTCACTGGGGGTGGAGCAGATATAATAAATATATAATTTTTTTGTAGTTGGCTTTTTTTTTTGACTCTCATATAATACACCCCACCCTTCACATAAGGTGAAGAGGGGCAGAATTTTTTGTATTATACGTGAGATTTTACTGTAATTAATATAACAATGAAAATATTTGTAAATCTGTGACTCCTTAAACTTGGTACCATAACACCCAAATGTGCTTTGACTCTCATATTGGGAAAAAGAGCCCTATCACTTAACCCTTTACGTTCCAGAGGGGGTGATACAATGCATTCAAAGGGTTAAAAATTAATTTGATGGCTTTGAAAACCACCTACTGTTATATTAGCCATTTTCATTTAGAAAACTAGTTATTGGTTTATAAAGCTCAGTCTCAGCCGGGAATTAATGATAGCAGCATGCACGGAGGCGCGCTGCTATCATTTATCCCATGACGTGCCAGGACCATCATAGGTTGTTAAGGCAAGTCTACCCATGACGGTCCTGGCACGTCATGGGTCGTTAAGGAGTTATAGGGATAGTAATGTTTCACAATAAAAGCAGCTCCAATTAATCTTCATAGTATTTGGGCCATAGAGAGTATTCTTTCAGTACTGTCAAAGTTGTAGTTCAAGAGTAATTGAATGATAAAGTATCCTCTCCCACCCCTTTTACTGATGTAACACTGCTCACCTCAGAACAGAAAGGTGGTGTCCAGATGGCTTGCAGAGAGGGACAGTCTTCAATTAGCATAAGGGAAAAACCGGAAAAACCTTTCAAGGGGGGCAGGGCTTTCATTGTTCACACAGTAAGAAGGTTGTCCCTTGCTGTGAGCTGTCTGGTCTGTGAGCCAGATTCCACATCTGAGGGGAGGTGGCTTACACTAGGTAAAAGGGGCGGGAGGGGGACACTTTATCATTCAGTTACTCTTTAACTACAACTGACAGTATTGAAATAACACTCTCTATGGCTCAAATACTATGAAGATTAATTGGAGCTGCTGCTTTTGTGAAACATTACTATCCCTTTAACCTTTGAGTGCCAGTGAGGTATCCAATGCAGTGCTTCGGATACCCCTCTAGCACTCAGAAGGATAAAACAGAACTTGTATAAAGTCATCTAAGCTCTGATATGGAATGTATTGATTATATATTGTATGACAATACGGGGCTCAATGTCCACTTTCATCAGTATGATCACAGATTATATTGGAGTAAGTAAACAATCGGTCAGAGCACTGGTGCAGATCTCTGGGGTGTCCTGGGGCTTCCTGTTCTCTAGTAAATATAATTTTTCTTTTTTAAATTGAAAAAAAATGATTGCAGAAAAGGCAAATATATATATGTAACAACAAAGCTACAAGACTGCTTCAGGCATATAAAGAAATCACATGATCAAAAAAAACAGCATTTGTCAGCACAATACATAAAAGTCTCCATAGGTAGAAGGAGAAACTGCATGATAACTGAAGCACACTTCTGCAAGTCAGTAGGTAAGAGTTAGAAAGGGATTAAAAGAAAAGAAGGAAAATGGAGGCACAGGAGAGAGGGAGGGTAAAAGAATAGGAGAAGGGGGTGGAGAAAAGTTACATATCAAGTAAGGTTCAGGTTGCATTGAACAAAAGACCATGGTCTCCAGGTATCCTCCGATAAGGTTAAAATGCCCTGAATGAGAGTGCCTTAAGCCGCTGCTTTTGGTGAACGTTTGACACCTGAGCTGCCCAGTGTGGGAGGGGAGGTGGATTTCCAATACCTGGGGATCAGGCATTTAATCGCATTTGTAATTTGTATATAAAAATACCTCAGGTGCTTGTTTGTATATAGTGTGTCTGGTAAATTAAAGGCAAAGAGAATCCTAAGCGGGAAATCATTTTTCTTGGACCTTAACCCTTTGAGTGCCAGAGGGGGTACGCAGCACATTGCTTTGAAATGCATTTTGCAACCCTCTGGGACTTAAAGGGTTAATAATGGTTTGTGTCAGGGTAAGAAGCTAGCCATTCAGTGGGGGCTGGTAGTGTGATTCTGGGGCAAAGCAGCTGCGTCAGTGAATGAAAATGGAATTGACAAAATTCCCATTGATTTAACCCTTTGAGTGCCAGAGTCCTGTACCCCTCTGGCCCTTAATAGCGATCTTCAAGGGATAGTACTGTTTCATAATAAAAGCGGCTCTAATTACTCATCATAGTATTTGGACTTTGGAGAGTGTTATTTCAATTCTGTCAGAGTTGTAGTTCAAGAGTAATTCATTGACAAAGAATCCCCTTCCTGCCCCTTTTACTGATGTAACAATGTTCAGCCAGAGCAGAAGGGAGGTGCCCAGGTAGACTGCACAGAGGGACACTCATCAATTAAGATAAGGGGAAAAGCTGAAAAACATGTCAAGGGGGCAGGGCTTTCATTGTTCACATAGGAAGACTATTGTCCCCTGCTGTTATCTGTCTGGTCTATGGACTGCATTCCACATCTGAGAAGAGATTGCCATACCTGGGAACTTTCAGGGTTTGACCCTGAGACTCAGGGTTTTGACCCGAATCTCAGGGTCTCCGGGTGAAGGGCCAAAACCTCAGGGTGAGGAGAGTCCAGGATTATCTACTCCATGATCTGCCCATATAACCGCTTCATTGTCTTTAAATTGGTGCTATTTCTACCAGGAAGGAAGAGAGAGAATTCCTGGTTGTCTTATGTGTGATTAACCCCTTAAGGACCATTGCCGTGCCAGGACCGTCACGGCGGTCCGGCATGGGGACCGCATGGAGTTCAGGGCTCCCGGCACGGCTACACGCCGCTCCGGTAGCCATAGTAAAAGAAAAATGCCCCGTGGTCCGCAAGTGCCCTACGCACAGGATCGTGCTGGTCCTTAAGGGGTTAAGCAGTGATGTCTTTAATTTGAAGCATGTTAAAAGTTCCTTGTGGAGTGATTGTATCACCTCTGGATTAGAGCACGTATGGGCATATGGCTGATATGTACTTTCTGGGGAACGTAAAGGGTTATAATTTCAACTTCTCAGTTCCCAGGTATGGAGATTGCTTACACTAGGTAAAATGGGCGGGGGGGGGGGATTTGCTTGTGAATATCTCTCAAACCATAAAGGTTTGAGAGATAAGACTTATATCGTTCTTCATGTTTTTTAATGCCTACAAAATAAAATAAAGATAAAACGAAGTATTACTATCCCTTTAACCCTCTGAATACTAGTTTGCTAACTAATTGCATATCACTGCCATGTAGACCTTTCTAATATTCAAGTGGTTAAAAGCTCCATTTGAATCAATGGGTATTATTATGTTCAGGTGGTTTGCTCCACAGCTGTTGCTCAAATTCTTCTTAACCCTTTGAGTTCCAGGGACACATCCAACGCATTGAAAGGATCAATACACCGGCCTCCATGTCTGGCTTTTGAGAAATATCTCCTTACATGTCAGACCTTAAAGTGCATCTGTCACCTTAAGCTATATTTAGTTAGTTTTAAAGATAATTAAATTCTGTCCATATGTTGAGCTAGCCATTTGTTTGTAAAATAGGTTTTGAGAAATGAACCTCTATTTATTGGCAGCTCAGTTTGGATCTTTATACTGAATTTTAATGCTGGGGCAGCATAACCCCACCCTGTGCTATAAAAGACTGGGAAAGCCCACACACAGACTGGAGTACATTTGGATAGCACAGCAAGATAGAAGTTTGGCCTTGAACAGAACTAATTTGCATACTGTTCAGAGAATTAACATAAAGTGCCACACTGTTCCATTAAATGGTTGATTTCTCAAACTTCATTTTACAGAACAATTGCTAGCAGAGGCAGATTTTACTTTTCAGCAGAAGAAACTAAGCTAAACTTGCAGTAAGTGCAATTTAACCGTTTGAGTGCCAGGGAGGTAGCCAACGCATACCTCCCTGGCACTCAAAGGGTTAAATGAGAACGAACACCTTCCAATAATAAGCATCACACTTACCATAATATGATCAGAAAATCCAAATGGTCTCTATGAATGTTGCTCTTGTGACTTTGCTCAAGAGATAATATCCAGGGCTGTCTGGAGATTTTATGTCCATTGAGTGTTATAAGACAGTTGCTAGCAAGGTCACACAATATTAAACTATGTCCACTGCTTGTGATAAGCTCCCTTAAACCCATATAGGCCCGTGTGGTGGCTCTAGAGGACCACGGCATTTTTTTTTCCGTTTTTTTTTTTTTTTGCTTTTTTTTTTTACAGCGATGCATTCTGGGATCCCAGAGCAGAGTGCCAGGTCTGTCACCGGTCCTTAATGCACAAACACAGATGATGGTCCTGGCATATCATCGGTCATTGAGGGGTTAAGAGACAGAGTGGCGTGTAGCGTATTACTCTGCAGTACATTGTGCACCCCTTTACATTTTAGGGGGTGAAAGTAGAATTATGCGCTCTGTCTGCCAGCAGTTGCCATGTCTTCCTTCATGGATATCACATTCAGGTTTGATTTGAAGGTGTCATCCTTTGAACAAAAGCACAAGGATAAAGTTCATAGGGGCTATTGGGATTTTCTGACAAGACAAGTATGTGAATGGGGGGGTTATTTTAGAGGTGTTTGTTCTCTTTGAACTCCCCTTCTGTAGGTTTAGTAAGCCTGATAAATCCATTGATTTGTTTCACAGATAAGAAGAGACTTTTTTTTTTATTTTATTTTTTTAACCCCTTAAGGACCATTGCCGTGCCCAGGACTGGAGTTCAGGGCTCCCGTCGCGGCTGCACGCTGCTCCGGAAGCCCTGAACCAGAAGCGCTATTAAAAAAAAAAAAATGCCCCGTGGTCCGCAAGTGCCGGACACACCGGATCGCGCTGGTCCTTAAGGGGTTAAGCTTACAAACATTATACATTCAGTATATATCCCTTGGAACTAGAAGGTGGGTATATATGACAGAGGTTAACTCATAAGTCATATATTTTCATGCTATGCAGACATTATCACACACAGCTTCTTTCCCTCTGGAGCTTCTGTTGAGGACATTTGCTACTGCCAAGCTTGTGAAATGAAATAATACCAAGACATGCTAAAGTGCCATAAAAACATTTCAGCAATTCATCTTCCCAGCTGCTCTGCCTCTGTGTTTACTGCCTCTCTACCTTTCATCAGCTTCAACATTTCAAACTGGAGTGATGAAACCCTGAAATCTAGGGATGTTGAAAAACTGGATAGCAGACACCACAAAGCATAACAGCTGCCACTTGGTATTACTTGCAAGACACTGGAAGGCTGCATTGGATGGGTCCAGCGTAGCCTTCAACAATAAGTCCTTGTTAACTCAAAATCGGTGAAGAATTTGAGTAGGAGAGGGGAATGTTCCTTGCCAGGAATGCATAATCAGTGTTTGGGCTAAGCATGGGAAACTGACATACATCAAATGCATTTAGAGGACCTTAGAAGCAAAAGGACCCAGCAAGCAGCTCAAGTTCATTCAGAGGAAATTTGCATAAGGCTTCTTAAGGCCCTGTATTCAAAATAAATTGTACAGAGCTGCTGAATTAGTTGGTGCTATATAAATAAAGAAGAAGAATAATGATGTTTTTCTGGAGCAAACTAACTGCACCAGAGAGGGTACAAATGAAAAGTCCAATTGATTTATATTGAGATTTTTAACCCCTTGAGTGTTAAAAAGGTCTTCAACACATTACTTCTAAATAATTTGGAGAGTCCACTAGAACGTAATGCTTTAAAAGGCCCCTTTAAATCAATGAGAATTATCATTTGTCCTTGCTGGTGTAGTTAATTTACTCCAGAAATATTGCACATTTGTTTTCAACATAATTGTGATTATATACACATAAATACCCTGTTCCTCATGCTAGTATCTGTAAAACTCCTTTATTTGTTCTCTGAGGCCTAAAATCTAGTGAGATAAACATAACCTTTCTGAATACAAGAGCATGGCCACTAGTCATAATTGACATTGCTTATCTATCAATACAAATGACACAAACAATATTAAGTTATCTCTGAACAGGACAATTAACACATACATTAACCCCTTAGTGACGGCCGCGTGCAGACGCGGCCGTCATTTAACGCCCGTCTAACATTTTTTTTTTTTCTCCCATTAGAATCCGGAGTCCCCGAACGGCGTGCAGCCGCGCGGGGATCCGGATTTCCTGGACGTACATGTACGTCCTCTGTCACTAAGTGACAGCCACAGAGGACGTACATGTACGTCCATTGTCGCGAAGGGGTTAAACCTCTGAATGTCAGAAGGGTGCACAGTGCATTGCAGAACAATGCATTGTGCACCCCTCTGGCACTCACAGGTTTAACCCCTTAAGGACCAGCGGTCCCGGGGCGTGCCGTCCCTTAAGGACCACATAGGAAACTTTGACGTGCCGTCCCACGTGACTGATCACGTGGGGCGGCACGTCAAACGGGGCACTGGAAGAGATCGCTCCGGTCTTGGAGCGATCAACTTCAGTGCCCGGTATTACTCACCACACTCCTACAGGAGCGCGGTGAGTAAAAGTACGTGACGTGGCAGGACCGTCACTGGTCCTTAAGTGCCGGACCAGCGTGACGGTCCTGCCACGTCAATGGTACTTAAGGGGTTAAAGGTTAAAAAAATCAAGTTTAGGATTATGTTTTTGGTATGTAGCATATGAATAATTTTGCAAAAGCTAGCTGATGTATTTAATATCTAATAGTTGGGTCCGCACTCTGCTGTGGGTGGTCTCCTGTGAAACCAACCTATTTCAGTTTTTGTTGTTGGTGTTCCTTTAACCCTTTGAGTGCTAGAGGGTTGTGCAATGCATTGTATACCCCTCTGGCACTCATAAGGTTAAAGGGACCGTAATATCCCCTAAAAAAAGTGTTTTTTAATGTTTAAAAAATAAATTACATGGCACAAACACCATCTCTCAAACCTTTATGGTTTGAGAGATATGTTCATGTAAAGTTTCCCTTCTCCTGACGTCAGCTGTCAAGCTGACAGCAGGAGATCCGTGTCAGCTGACACGATGAGGCTCTTCAGCAGATATTGGAAACCTTTCCAATGAAGTCATTATTTTCCAATGTCGTGATTTCGGCTCTGCTGAAGAGCCGCCGACTGGTCCCGGTACTGGGATCTCGTGCTGTCAGCTAGACGCTGACGTCCGGAGAAGGGGAGGGAGGGGGGAACTTTACATGCGAATATCTCTCAAACCATATGTGTTATGGTTTGAGAGATGTGTTAATGTGTTAATGCTGTTGTACACATTTTAGTATTACACTCTTAATGTCTATACCGCTGGAGCTTGGGGCCAGACCTAAGACTAAGGAGGCTGGGGTCTCTGTATCCCCCATTGTGCATTGCTCTTCCTGTCACTCAGGGCTACCTAGAGAATTCTCAGGTCATTTATGCCCAGCATGTTCGGATGTCCCTGACAGCATTCTAGTTCAGTGTGCTGTGTAACAGTTCTTGGGGTGGTGTTACCCCTGTTCAGTGTCCGTTGACACTTCAGTTGTTGTTGGGCTATCTCTGATCTGATGTTTCATATCTGCTCTGGTGTCTTTGGGGGCCTTGCGCCTGGTCCTTGCCTTATTCCCACCTCTGGGAAACTTAATGGTTGGACGTCCCAGAGTTACCAGTAACCTGTATTGGACGAAAGAGAAAAGAGGATTTTCGTCTTACCTGTTAAATCCTTTTCTCTTAGTCCATACAGGTTACTGGTCTCCCACCCTGTCAAGGGACCATGCTTGGCTCTCCTGTGGCAGACCGTGGGGGTCCTTTGGGGTCATGCTCACAGGAGTCTTCTTTCCCTTCTACTATCTAGTCAATAGTTAGTGTCTCAAGTCTTTCTGGAGCTGGTTGGCTAGCTGCAGCCAAGGAGGGAGGGTAGGCTCCACCCCCTGCATACTTCTTGAATTGTTGCTGCCTACTTAAAGGGGCGGATCGCCTACCCCTAGAGTTACCAGTAACCTGTGTGGACTAAGAGAAAAGGATTTAACTGGTAAGACTAAAATCCTCTTGTTCTTTAGTAACTCACATTTTATCTTTTTAGATATTTTATTTATTTGGTAAATATTTTTATCCCACAATATTACTGTGTTCTTTCGAAGGATTTCTTTACCAAGCTGTTCTATAAATTAATATGGTTCATCTATGAAAGTCCTGGTAGCTGTTGTGGTATGTCCGCCTAAAAAGCTATATGTTAGCTAGTTAAGAGGATTGCGTTAATTTACAAATCTAATCTGCAAAGCATTTTCTACGTTACCTGTTTGCTGTAAAGTGCAGGCATCAGCGGCAGGTATCTTGCAGTAGATGCTCTGTGTGCCGGCGCCGTCAGACTCTTCCTGTACCTTAAGGTACAGTGGAACTCCCCTCACCAATCCTGGAGGAGACCAGGACAGACAGCGCAGACTCACAGATGTCTTGTGCTGTCGCCTGCCAAACAAGTTGTATTTCTCAATAACGCCGGAGTTCTTCAGCATATTAAAAGTACTTATATTCATATCGCTATGTTAGTAATGATTTCAGGGGTACTTTAATTTGGTTAAAATTCTGCTTTAAAGTGATAGTAATGTTTCACAATAAAAGCAGCTCCAATTAATAGTCATAGTATTCGAGCCATATAATAGTGTTATTTCAATAGTGTCAGAGTTGTAGTTCCAGAGTAATTGAATAATAAAGTATCCCCTTCCCACCCCTTTACTGATATAACACTGCTCAGCTCAGAGCGGCAAGACTGTCCCGATCAGTGGTTCTCAACCTGTGCTCTCGTGGCTATTAACAGATCAGGATTTTAGAATTTCCTTTTAAGAGCACAGGTGAGTTAATCAATACAACTGAGCCTCTGATCAACACACTTGTGTTCTAGCAGGGAAATTCCTAAGTCCTGGTCTGTTAGTGGCCACTGAGGGCACGGGTTGAGAACCTGTGGTCCAGGTGGATCTCAGAGAGGGAAAATCTTCAACTGGCAAAAGGGAAAAACCTGTCAAGGGGGGCAGGGTTTTCATTGTTCTCACAGTAAGAAGATTGTCTCTTGTGAGCCATCTGGCCTCAAAACTAAATACCACATCTGAGAGGAGGTGGCTTACACTAGGTAAAAGGGGCGGGAGGGGGATACTTTATCACTCAATTACTCTTGAACTACAACTTTGACAGTACTGAAATAACACTCTCTATGGCTCAAATACTATGACGATTAATTGGAGCTGCTGATTTTGTGAAACATTACTATCCCTTTAAGTGAATTCATGTAAATTCAGAATATGAAAGAAAGTCAGCATTGCGGGAGGTGACATTTTTTAGTCCTGGTTACCTGTACAGTTTGTCAGTTTCTGCTAATCTGGTACGGTTTTTCTTAGGTAGAAAGTATATACTGAACACAGTAGGAACAAACATGAACCTTATCATGTTTTATTCTGATAGTAAGGTAAAAATAAAATAAATAGTAGAATAAAACAACTATTTATTCTGTGCCTGAAATATGGAATGTTATAAATAAAACCAAGCATTTTTTTTTCTTTTTTCATTTGTAATGTATATATGAAACCCTTCCTAGCTGACTGGATAGACTGGTTCTTATCTTCCATTATCTTCTTTTATTTTTTCAGTTTATTACAACTTGAAGAAATCCTTTTTATTTATCCCCACTGCAATGGAATACTCTGACAGTCTCATCAAAAAATTAGCTTGGAACCAATAATCATAAATACTGACTAAAAAAATACATTGGGGACCTGTCTATATTATTCAGGTAGTTTAAAAATCCACATTTAAAGGGGAACTACCACCCGACACAATCTTTAGCTTCACTAAGTCCCCATCTGGCGACTAGCTGCTTAGTAGCACTAGTCGCCAGAATAATTACCTTATTTAATAGATTTCTGCTGTCTTCCATGGGTGACAGGTAGGACAGAGCGCGGACATCTTGCCATTGTGACGTCCGCGCGCCTGCGCTGTCAGTCCCAGCCGGAGCCAAATGGCTCCTAGCAACTCCTACTAGACCCAGCTGGGACTGACAGCGCAGTCACACGGACGTCACAATGGCAAGATGTCCGTGCTCCGTCCTGCCTGTAAGCCGGGGAAGAGAGCAGAAATCCATTAAATAAGGTAATTATTCTGGCGACTAACGCTAGGTGGGGACTTAGTGAAGCTAAAGATTGTGTCGGGTTGTGGTTCCCCTTTAAATATTTGGGATTTTTTTTTATTTATCCCCTTATGGTGAAGTTGGTTTGCCCCAGAATTGCTCCAGTCTTTAGCCTACAATGGCGGATCTCAACCAGGGTTTTGTGGCACTTTGGTGTGCTGTGGAAATTAACTTGGGACAATACTGTTTTCCCCCAAATACACTGATTAAAAATGATAATTTTGAGTTTCAAATGTATATTTGTAGACTGTTATGTACATTATTCAAATTTTTGCCATTCTGATTGTGAGACCTAAGAATAACTATAATTTTTGTACTTCATTGTTCCCTTAAAGTGTTATTAATGTCCAAAACATTTTTCTAATAGATTTGTAGAGGGTAAAAAAAGAATCTGATTGCCACAAACCCCATCTCTCAAACCGCTATGGTTTGAGAGATATTGGCAATCAAAGTTCCCCCTTCCCTCCCCTTCTCCTGACGTCAGCGTCTAGCTGACAGCAGGAGGTCCCAGTCCGGGGATCAGCCGGCTACTCTGCAGCAGAGTTGAAATCCCGTTATTAGAAAATAATTACTTCATTGGAAAGGTCTACAAAGTGTGCCTGGTTTGCAAACACACTTTGTAGACCGTTCCCATGAAGTAGTTATTTTCTACTAATGGGATTTCGGCTCTACTGAAGAGCCTCATCGCATCGGCCGACACGGATCTCCTGTCAGCTTTACAGCTGACATCAAGAGAAGAGGAGGGAAGGAGAAACTTTGATTGCCAATATCTCTCAAACCATAGCAGTTTGAGAGATGGGGTTTGTGGCAATCAGATTCTTTTTTTACCCTCTACAAATCTATGAAAAAAATGTTTTGGACATTACTAACACTTTAATGACCGCTAAATGTTTGGTGCTCCCTGGGAATTACAAACTGCATTTTAGGAGTGTCTTTAGTTAAAAAGAGTGAGAACCACTGGCCCAGAATGTTGTAGCTCTGTGAAACGATGCACTGGTATCTGTCTGTGTAATGAATGTTCCTGACCACTGATGAGTGAACATGTCTGCTGATGTTGTGTTTCTGGTGCAATAAAAACCTTTCCATTCAAGGTCTGAACAACTTATTCAGGGACATTACTTGTGAATCTCCTCTCTGAGAACTATTAGCTCTGCAGTGCTCACATTCTGAGCTATGTGATATTGCTTGTTCTCTTTGTACAACAACAGTTTGTAATGGGATGCAGACAGAGAAATTCACATCTTTTTCCTGAGGCATGTCTATGCTTCTACGCTTCATCTCATCCACTAGCTGTGCCAGCAAGGTATTTTATCATGAACAGACCTTAAAAGTTGTCTGTTTTCCTCTGTACATTGGAGCAGTGCAATATAGTCATTATTAATGTATCCAATTTCCTAGGCCACTCCGTTCTAAATGTGAGTTGTTCTGTCTTTGAGGCTGCAACCTGTGCCAGCACCATGGGCATCCGGAGGGGGGAGGAGGAGGGGCACGAGGAGGGGGCACTTACCCCCTCCTTATAAACATGTGGGCTGGCCTGAGGGTCATATTATGACTTCCCACCCTTCCCCAGTGGACACCCCTGACAATGTGCCTTAGGCCTCATGCAGATAACATAATATGAGCAGTTCTGGAGTAAATCTGCTACTACTACTGCTTTGCAATGTGTTGGATACTTTTCTAGCATTCAGAAGATTAAAAGCCCAATTTATATCAGATGGCAACTATGTGAAGACCAACAACATTATCCGTAGGAGCCAGAATTGTATTATGAAGAATAGATCATGTCAAACTAATTTACTTGTAATTTGGACAAGGGTATTGCTTGATGTAGTATACTTGGATTTTCAAAAGTGTTTGACACAGTGCCTTACAACATGTTACTGCATACATAAAAAAGGCTTTGGTTTGGGTTGCAATATCTGTGCATGGAGAACTGGTTAAATGATAGATGACAGAGAGTTGTTATAAATGGAAGCTTTACAAGCTGGTCTAAAATTGTAAGTGGGGTGTTACAGAGTTCAGTCCAGGGCCCAATGCTTTTTAATTTGTATTTTAATAATCTAGAAGTGGGAATTGAAAGTAATGTCTCAGTCTTTGCTGATGACACTAAACTGTGCAAGGAAATACATACAGAGCAGGATGTTTTTTCCCTGCAGAAGGAATCCTTTGCCTTGGGATGCTATGCTTGCAGATACTGTAACTGCTTTCAAAAAGTAATGGATGCCTACATAGAACAGGACGATATTGAGAATTATGACAGATTGGCATCTGCCCATAAACACGTCTTAATTTCTGGATAAAGAAGCACTCTATTCATTGTGCCTCCTTGTTTGGAGTGGAATGCTTCTTTGGGGTAGTAGGAATCCACTGTAGTGCTGTCTGATCTTATCTTCATTGCCTGTCATGAGGAGAACTGCTTCCTTCCAAATCTTCCATACTGTTAAAATTGCTAGTTGATTTGAATTGGAGTAACCTCTTCATTGAACACCAGAGACCTTGGAATGATATTCCTTCAGGAACTGCTCCCTAACCATGTTTGCTTGCATCGGTTATGATGACTGTCCATTCAGTGGTAGATCATGGCTGAGCTATGGATATGTTCTTTTTGGATCACCAGGCTAGAGAAAGCTTGACTTGGGGAGATATGCAAACTTGACTTTGGAATTCAATATCTTCAGTATGAATTGTTGTAAACCCTGTGTAGGTAGTTGAGTCCAATGAACTGTTTATGTGACTTCGTTCCTCAGTTGTCTCTGGGGCATGGATGTTGCTTGATTAGTTTTACTGATTAGTAGAAGTAGATTATCCACCTTTTCTGAAATTAAAAAGATAGGCATCTATGATGATTCCTAGGAATTCTTACTTCTGATTTAAGAAGTTCTGATTTGATTGGGCTTGTTAATTATATCAGCTACCGGAAACATGACATTACCACCTGAAGATGATCTTGAAAAATGTGTGGAGTAACAGAGTTCAGCTACACTCATCCAACCACTACTGACTTGATCTTTGTAAAGGCTCTGGGAGATGATGACAGGCTAAATGGAAGGGCTGTGAACTGTAATTGTTTACCTGCCATCTCTGATGATTACACTCTGGTATTTATGGAATGTTTAATGAATAGAAACATGAAAACACGTTTCTTGTTGGTGTATGGTAAATATTTACAGCTGCACTGATACCTTGAAGAACATGTTCAGGAAAGTGAAGTTGAGTAAGTAGAACTATTGATGCATACAAGCCTTTCCTTTGTAACTGGTCTTAAACTGCTAGAACCTTTTGAATGTTTCAGATCTTAAACTGCATTCAGAAGGGCTTCTCTCTTTGACAGACAGTGCTGCCAGCAATAATAATTTATATAATTCTGCAATCACTCATGATAGCCAGGAATATTATGTTATGCTTCTACACTGCTCATGAAAGAAACATAATACTCCTCCCATTGGCGGCGTTAAAAGTCTCTCTCTGTCATGACATTGAACATAGGGTGACCACATGTCCCGGATTTTAAATGTATGTCCGTTGTCCCTGGCAACCTCCTTCTGGGACAATATAAAGTCCTGGGATGAAGACTCCAGAGCACAGAGTTCTAAACACTAGAACGAGAAGTGTCCACTGCTTACTGTGACAGGAAGTGATGCCTCTGCTGTGCTACAAGAAAATGGCTTCCAGACAGAACTGTAAACACTAGAGAGAGAGAGACCCAAGTCTTGATCCTGACATCAATCGGGAGCTGCAGTACAATTTTGTTGTAGTGTAGTGCTAGTTTAAGAATTTGGGCTGTACACTATTTTGTCACCCACCACAGGCATCGCTTTCTGTTCCAGCAGTCAGTGGGCAGTTCTCCCTCTAGTGTTTAGAACTCTGTGGTATGCTCTTCTCTCCGCAGTGTCCCTGAACGGCAGAACCGAAATGTGGTCACCCTAGTTGAACAAAGCAGATATTTCCCCAGACATATTATCTTTTATGCAGGAATGAAAAATATCTTGCTTCCTTGTGGATATACCATCATATCATACAGGATACAGGGGGATGGGAGAATCTGAAGGCCCAGAAACCCAGAGGAGAACTCTGAGAGAGATGATAAAATCAGCCAAATAATCCTGAAGGTAAATGAAAGTAAATGAAAATAGTGATGTATGTCATAAACCTTTCTCCGGTGTGCTCCCTGGAGACCTGAAGGACATTTTGGTTGTTTCTTATGGTACAGCCAAATGGCTGAATACTTAAAGAAATACTGTGATTTTCTTGCACATTTGCAATTTGGAAATTCAATAATGGTTGGATTCTATCTGGTACTTTCATTCATCAATCAGCTTATACCTGGTATATTTGCCATCCCTATTCTCTAGCGTCAAGCTGGCACATATTATGTGAAGGAAGCCTACCTAGGCAGGTCCATTTGCTAAACAAATGGAGACACTTTTTCTTAGAGCTGGGTTTTCTAAGATTTGTTGGTTATGGAACACTTTTGTAATTATAATGTCTTGACACAACAGCAACAGGCACTCATGAGATAAAGTTGAACAACATAAAATGGTTTCAAAAACATAATTAGAGCTATAACCTGCAAGCAATTATGTATATTCTATTTTAAATATGATGCTAATGCTTTATTTTTACTTTATAACACAAAAAAATAATACCAAGTTATAATCTTTTTATTATGCATTTTTTATTATAACATGGTAAACTGAATCCATTTTACACAAGAAAGATGTCAAGACATGCTTGGTCCTGACATCATATTTACTTTACCCATTGTAATTTTGATTTTTTTTTTTTTTTTTTTGCTATATAACATAAAAAAAAAAAAAAAAAAACAACAACAAAATAAAAAGTACAAAATATTGGTCTGTGTCCAATTCTAATTTGTTATTAAGGGGCAATAACAGCCAAACCATAGTAACTCAGTGAGTGAAACAGAGAGTAACACAGAGGTACTTGTGTTCAGTCATAGCTAGTACTAGACTAGGTTATTAATCCTTTTTCGTTGGGTTTCATATGACAATAGGGCCTGTAAGGAGCATTAATATTCAATTTGTAGTACCTTAAAAAAATACACAGAGATACTTCTCTTCAGTCATGCATTGTATAGTTATCCCCCTGCCTACAATAAAGTTCCTGACTAAAATTACTGTCTTTATCGCTGGCCCCGTTGCTGCTGTGATGATGAGTGGAGACTTCACTCTCCAAATGGCCACCCCATATGTAGTCTGCCACGCCATTGCACCTGCCAGTAATGTTACCATGCATTATGCCTCCAGGAGTCCTGCCTCCCCTTTCTTTCTCCTTTCTATCAAATATCCGAACACTAGTGTCGAGCAGAGCAGAGTTTGTGAAATGCTGTTTTAAGATATAATTCCATTTAACAAGCATGTTTTTTTTTTTTTTTTTCAAGATGTGCCTAGTGAATCCATAAACAAGATATAAGACATGGTATATTGTTCCACAATTCTTTGTCTCCCTCTAGAACTGAAAGGGTTAAATATCCCTACTGTTTTTTTTAGATAATCTGTCTCCCTGATGATATGTTTCTGTGCACATGGCAGTGACCTTGGTGTACCTAGCAGCTGTCTGATGTGCTTCTAATGTGCTGCGAATCCGGCGGATATACCACAACAATCAAAAGTTCACTGAACCACATTCATTCATAGCTTCTTATTTTGCAGACAACATTTATTTGAATTTTAAACCAGAGAATAATAGAATATGCATTTGTGGCCTTTGATATGGAAGGCAAAAATGGGTTAAGTGCACATTTTATAGCTTTTCACATCTTTTCCTATCCACAGAGTTTCTGTTTTTATTATTTTTTTCCAGTGCTAACAGAAAATTCTATAATATATTCTGAAATGAGGTGAATTGCAGGATGACATATCCACCTTGACAATCACAAATGGAAAGAAAATTTGGCTTAACCCTTCTTAGATATTTCTTCAAAAATATCCTTTCCATCTGAACAGTTTGTTATCCCCTTGAGTGCTAGCTACATCCCCAACACATTTGCAGATCAATATGTTGGAGCCATGTCTAGCTTCCAAGCAGGTTAGACCAGTGGTTCTCAATCTATTTTTCACTCAAGTCGCTCCTAACATGCAGTCTGGAATTTTTAGGGCACTCCTCAGTATTTATATGTAATTTCTCAAGGGCTTAGTGAAGCACACAATACATAAATGCATAGTTATTCTTAGGTTTCAAAGCCAGAATGTCAGCAGTTAGCATATTGTTCATAATATTTTTCAAAAATATACATTAAAACGCAACTTTAACATATTTGTCAGAATCTTCATGGAAAAAGCGAGGAACCTTGAGCTGGTTCCCGAGGCATACCAAAGTGGCATGGCACTCTGGTTGAGAGCTGCTGGGTTACACTGTCCAGCACATCACATTTAACTTATGCTTTAAGGGGAACTATTAACTAGGAATAAATTGCTATTTATTTATTTAAAGGGGAACATTCCTCTAAAAAAAAAAAAAAAATTGAGGATTTTAAACCAAAAAGTAATGTTGGCGCTTTTTTTTTTTTTTTTTAATTGCCTGACAGTGGATATATTAAGTCTTTTAAACGGGCACTTGCACAATGTACGGCACGCCTCCTTAGGACTTCCCAGCTGCCGTAGGGAGTGTGTTTGCTCTTCCCTTCGTAGCTGTCTTTCTGTGGTGTAGAGTTACAGCAAGCTCGGTTTACCATGTTACTAAGCTTGCAACCTCAGGAGCATGGTAAACGGAGATTGCTGTCAAGCTACACCACAGTAAGACAGCTACGAAGGGAAGAGCAAACGCGCTCCCTAGGGCAAGTGGGAGGGAGGTGGGAAATCCTGAGGAGGCGTGCCGCACATACTGCTGCACATTGTGGAAGTGCCCGTTTAGAAGTCTTAATATCTCCGCTGTCAGGCAATTTAAAAAAAAAAAAAAAAAAAAAAGCGCTAACAGTACATTTTGGTTTAAAACCCTTGCTCAAATTTTTTTTTAGATGAATGTTCCCCTTTAACTCTTACTGACCTACAGAGATGTCCTTCATACAGTAGTCAGGTGTATCTAACTATTTAATGTATTATATCTGTGGTTTCCTGTATATAGTGGTCTCTATTAATGTCTGCCTCTACGTCACACCTCTTCACAAAAAAACCATGTGATTCAAAAGAACTGAATGATTCTTAAGGATCACATTAACAGACTGAAAACTGAAACAACAAGCAGTAGACTAAAACAGAGCTCAAATACAAATAAAAACAATAAATGGAAATAAGTGATTCCTGTTTGAGGGACACCAAGGTAAGTCTTTCTGATAGAGATTAAGCCACTGACAAACAACCAAGCAGTGTGTTTCCTGTCTATCTCACGACTGAAGCATTTAACCTCTTAACGACCCTTGACGGTCATAGTACGTCAAGGGTCGATCTGACTGAACGACCCATGACGTACTATGACCGTCATTGAATTCCGGGCTCCCCCTGCGGCTGCACGCCATTCGGGGAGTCCGGAAGCAGAAAAGAAAAAAAAATGCTCTGTGGTCCTTAACTGACCACGCCGCGCCGATTGGCTGGTTGTTAAGGAAAATCATGGGTTTCCTATGAATAGGCTATACATTGGGACATGCAGAACATAATTTATCCAACTTAATAATACACCAGTCTCTCCTGCCTTTATTTTTTGAATCCTGTATTAACCCAAGAAAGACATCAGAATATTTCCCATGTTTGTGGATTAGCAATGAAATACATTACATCATGTAAAAAGCTTTCAGTATTGCCCTCAAACACCACAATGTAACATCACTATTATCAAATGAAAAAAATATTTGTAATTCCTTGAGCATCAAGGCAAGTAGCCACTGCATTCTTTCCCATCCTGCCATCCATTTAACTTTTTCTTACCCTTTCATTAATTTTTATCTCTCTCTCTCATCTATTTTGTCATTATTTCACCCTATTCTCTCTTTCCTTTTCTGCATTCTTCTTTCATAAAACAAACCGGAGGCTTTGATATATACAAGATGACTTAAGTACTTGAGGAAAGCTGCTGTAATTGAGCCTGAATCATTGACAGAAATTAAGACACCACATTCACTTTCAACTTCAAGTCAAGTGATTGCTTCCTCATTACCTTGCTGTATTCTAATGCTGGGTTGGAATACAGCCATCTGTGCTTTATTGGCATGAGTGCATCAGTTTGCCTTGATATGTCCATTTATTTGTGTACTTGATAAATAGCCTGTAGCAGGGGTAGACAATTTTGGGAACTCCAGCTGTTGGGCAATACAACTCATATAACCCCCAGCCAGCCATCAGAGATAATGTCTAAAGTTAAATATGTCTGGTATTCTTCAGTAAAAGAAAAATCTATAAATCTAGAATCATTGACTCTTAATTTGTTTAAATAAAGGATATTACTAGCTATGAATCTTTTACACAGTCTTTCTCTGTCATCCAATACAGATTACTGGTAACTTTGGGCAGGCGATCCGCCACTTTAATAGTAGGCAGGAACAATTCTAGAATTGTATGCAGGGGGTGGAGCCTACCTTCCTTCCTTGGCTGCAGCTAGCCAACCAGCTCCAGAAAGATTTGTTCCTTGGTGAAGACACAGGCAAGAGAACAGTTCTGCTATAGTTTTAGAAATGTTTTTTATTTTTCTGTTAGAAATGGAATACCACCATTAGGTGGATTACCATAACTGACAATGGCCTTAGATGTGGCTAGCTCAGTAGCCAGGTGCTTTCTGTGGACTTTAAGCCCTGGGGGGGGGGGGGAATCTTGGCTACAAGTTCTTTCCTCAGGAGTTGCCCACTGAGGCTTCTTCTTAATACATGGTAGTCTGAAGACAGAAGATCTGCAGGAAAGGTGAGCAACCCTTTGAGTGCTGCAGGTCCACATGTCCCACAGTGCCCCTCCGCACAGGGGTTTACCTTTGGAGTTCCTATTGCACACTACTGCACTCATTGGGTCTATCTGTATGTCTGTTGCGTGTTTTGGAGCAGGTTTATGTGGTACTTTAACCCTTTAGCTGCTGGTTTTGCATCTTTTGGGGGGGTTTCTGACACTTTTCCTACTGGTTCAGTGTTTTTTTGGGTATTCTAAAATGTTCTAATGATGTTTCATGCATTTTTATTTTACTGTTTCAATTTTGTAAAATTTGAGTTCCGCTTTACCGCATAGGCGCCATTGCTCTGTTCAATGCTATGGGACTGTACAGTTTGGGACATATCTCTGCAACCGCTTAACCTAGCGACTTCAGAGATGGCTTTTTTTTTGTCTGCCCTTGCTCTATCATCCAGTTAATTTTTATAGTGTGTTGGGGGCTAAGGGGGCTTCTGGCACTGTTTGGGTACTTTTTCTGGGAAAACTACATTTCCCATGAGCACTTGCTTAGCACGATTGTTTCTGATTGGCTCCTAACGTGGCAGCCATTTTGTGCTATTTCCAGACCGAGCATCCTACGCAGGGCTTGGACCCTCCTTCTCTCCTCTGCTGATTAACCCTTCACCTGCCAGATAAATCTAGTTTAGCAATTTCTGGAGTGAAACTTTAAATCTACACACTGTACTTGGGTGATTTATTTTATTATAAGGTTATTTGACACTGTGAGATTGTCTATACCTTTGGAGCTTGAGGTCAGACCTAAGACGAAGTATGCTGGGATCACTGTATGCCCCGTTGCGCATTGCTGTTCCTGTCATTGGATCTATCAGTGGCGGAGCCATTCTGATTCCTTTGCCGTCCGAATCTTCTTCTACAGGGTTACCTGTGGAAGGAGGATGTTCATCGTCTAGCCTTGACAGCTTGGAAATTGAATCCTCAATATTGAAGAAGAAAGGGTTTTCTTCTGGTGTGGTGGCTACTATGTTCAGTGCCCGCAAACCTGTTTGTTCTAAGATCTACCATTGTGTCTGGTCTACCTTTCCTATCTTGGTGTGCTGATAAGGACCTGTCTCAGGAATTTGATCTGTCTACAGTCCTGGCCTTTTTGCAGGATGGTGCGGATAAGGGCCTCAGTCTGAGTTCCCTTAAAGTTCAGACGTCTGCTCTCTCTGTTTTCTTTCAGAGGCGCATTGCCATCCTTCCTGATGTCAAGGTTTTCTTTAAGGGCATTGCTCATACTCTTCTTGCCGTCAAGATTCCTGCTCCTCTGTGAGATCTTAACCTGGTTTTGGGCATTCTTCAGCGCCCTCCATTTGAGTCTTTGGCTACTATTCCTCTACGCCTGCTGACGTGGAAAATTGCCTTTTTCCTGGTGATTGTGTTTCCGTTGTGTCGCAGAGCTGCACGCTTTGTCCTGCAAACCACCCTGTTTGGTCTTTCAAAAGGACAAGGCGGTTCTTCGCACCTCTCAGGAGTTTCTCCCGAAGGTATTTGTTTCACATCAATCAGGAGATTGTGGTGCCCTCTTTCTGCCCTGACCCCATCTCTGACAACGAGAGGGATCTCCACTTGTTAGACGTGGTGCTTAGTCTCAAGTTTTATGTACATCGCACTGAGTCCTGTCAACTATTCGTAAGGCTTATGAGCTGAGGAAGAAGCCTGTCCCCTTCTGTGTCACGGCTCATTCTACACTATCTATTGGGGCCTCTTGGGCTTACAAGAATCAGGCCTCTGCTGATCAGTTGTGCAAGGCTGCCACTTGGTCGTCTGTGCACACCTTTTTGAAGCACTGCCATGTTGATGTGCTGGCATCGGCTGATTCCAGCTTTGGGAGGAAGATCCTGGAGGCAGTCTTGCTTGTCTAGGATCTTCTTCAGTTCTTGGTGCTGCCTTCACTTTTTAGCCCTGTTGGCTGTGCTGTGTAACAGTTTGGTGTGTTGTTACCCCTGTTCAGTGTCCGTTGACACTTCATTGTTTTGTTGGGCTATCTCTGATCTGATGGTTCATATCTACTCTGGTGACTTTGGGGGCCTTCCGCTTTGTCCCTGCCTTCCTTCCCGCCTCTGGGAAACTCAATGATTGGACATCCCAATGTTACCATTAACCTGTATTGGACGACAGAGAAAAGAGGATTTTAGTCTTAACTGTTAAATCCTTTTCTCTTAGTCCATACAGATTACTGGTGTCCCACCCTGTCAAGGGAACTTGCGTGGCTCTCCTGTGGCAGACCGTGGGGGTCTTTCGGGTTCATGCTCACAGGAGTCTTCTTTCCCTTCCACTATCTAGTCAATAGTTAGTGTCTCAAATTTTTCTGGTGCTGGTTGGCTAGCTGCAGCCAAGGAGGGAAGGTAGGCTCCACCCTGTGAATACAATTCTAGAATTGTTCCTGCCTACAATTAAAGGGGAGGATCGCCTACCCAAAGTTACCAGTAACCTGCATGGATTAAGAGAAAAGAATTTAACAGGTAAGACTAAAATCCTCTTTTTTCACTGTAGCCTTGTTGTAGTCTAAAGCTGGACACTTTCATTTCACAATCTTAACCTATTACAGTGGCACATAAGAATGTGTATAGCTTTTCTTTGGGATTGCTCATTTGGCATTTTTATGCCCATTGTCTTGTTTTAAGGAGTGAACTACACCTAAACATAACAGAAGATCTGTAAAATCAGGCAACTGTAGATAACATGAAAAAAAAATACATAAAGAGTGCAGCCTAATATAGTAGATTGCAGCATAAAGGACTCCAAGACATTTAATTTCTACTGCAGTAACAAAGATAGTTATTCCTATTGCTATAGTTTTCTGTTGAAAGAGGTATAGGTATGTTTTATCTTACTGGTCTACACTGTTGAGAGAACACTGCTCAGAGATGCACAGCTCATTAGTTGCATGACTTTACTTTTAATTGTGCAACTTCAGTTTTATAACAGTAGATTGAGGATTTTTTCCCTTCCTGTGTGTTATTTTTCTTACTGTTTCATATTTCCTCTTACCTAACTTTCTTATAAAAATACATGCGAATATATGAGAGGCTTTTGAATCTAAAGAACAAACCTATCTACTTTAGGTGGCTTTTGGTTCATATTAATTAAACTTCAAAATACCTAATGAGACATATATATATATTGCCTATACAAGGGGTAAAACATTTTTGGACCTCCAGTTGATGTGGTTTACAAGTCCCATCATCCTTAACTAGCAAAAGATGGTTGGTGATGATGGGAGTTGTAGTTCTAGACAGCTGGTGGTCCATTCATTTACTACCGCTGGTTTAGGTCCCTGATTCAAACACTTGATTGCTTGAGGAGGCAAACACCCATAAACCTAACACATAAGAGCGTATCCAACCCAATAAAAGATAAAGACAACCAGTATGGGAAGGAAAAAGGCACACATCATTGATTACACATTTTAACATATATAAATTATTTTGGGCACAAGAGAGATGTGCAACAAACCTGATAAAGGGATTGGAGGATCTGAGCTCTAAATAGAGACTAGCCAAACTGGGTTTGTTTACATTAGAGAAGAGATGTCTAAGGGGTGATATGATTACAAAATGCCAAAATGACAGTCCAGCCACGAAATGCCAGACAATTCTTCTCTGAACAAGGGAAGCAGCTAACCCCAGACGTACGTTTCGGCCTTCTTGGGCCTCGTCGGTGAGGTGCAGCAATTTGCATAGAAGTAGAAGAAGTCAGAGATGCTCAACTAGACTCATGAGCTTGCAAGGGTATGCAAAAGCTCACTGGGACTGTGTCCTCGCGTCCAGGGTGCAATCTCTTTTAGCTCAGGCCGAAACGTACGTCTGGGGTTAGCTGCTTCCCTTGTTCAGAGAAGAATTGTCTGGCATTTCGTGGCTGGACCAGTATGATATGCTTCAGAATATTTCTTCTCTGTGTATGGCATTTGTGAGCTAAAAGAGATTGCACCCTGGACGCGAGGACACAGTCCCAGTGAGCTTTTGCATACCCTTGCAAGCTCATGAGTCTAGTTGAGCATCTCTGACTTCTTCTACTTCTATGCAAATTGCTCTTGGGGTTAGTCACCCTAAGGGTAATGGGGGAATCCAGACGTGGACCCCTTGCTCACAAGTGCCTAGAGGGATCAGCTGCACCTCACCGACGAGGCCCAAGAAGGCCGAAACGTACGTCTGGGGTTAGCTGCTTCCCTTGTTCAGAGAAGAATTGTCTGGCATTTCGTGGCTGGACTGTCATTTTGGCAGGACCAGTATGATATGCTTCAGAATATTTCTTCTCTGTGTATGGCATTTGTGACCTAAAAGAGATTGCACCCTGGACGCGAGGACACAGTCCCAGTGAGCTTTTGCATACCCTTGCAAGCTCATGAGTCTAGTTGAGCATCTCTGACTTCTTCTACTTCACTGCTGTAGAATGAAAAGTGCTTTTGCAGCACAATGGGGAGTATTTATAAACAACACCCACCACCACCTCTTAAATCAGACAACTACTCCAGGTAAAGGCAAAATATTGCCAAAATTATGGGTCTGTGCCCTGCAGTCATGCCCTATAATTCTTAGGGCCCAAGGAAGGGCCTGTATTTAGTGATTTCCATTGGTAGATCTTTGAAATTAATTACATTTACTCCAAATATTCGCATTAATTGGAGCATGGATGGATTCATATTGCAGGAGCTGGAAGTCAAACATAGTGACCACGTTTTCACAGTTGGTTTCTTGTCTCCACCTGAATTAGAAACACAGTATGCTGGAAGTATATGTGGTAAGCACAGTATTTGGTCCTTTTTAAAAAATCTGTAAATGTGTACATGCATCTTGTCCTTGGAGAAAGATAAATGTTTCCCGTGGCCCATGGAACTACAGTGACTTGCCTGGTCTAGAACGTCTTGAACTCAAATATTGTGTTTTATTATCATTGGTTGATACCCACAAGTGGCTTATTTATAAAGCAAACCCTCTAGAGGAAATGGCTCTGAAGTGAGTGTTAGTTTTCAGCCCTGGTTAATCAATAGAAATTGTATAAATTATATTACTAGAATTACCATTTTGTAAACTGTAGACTTCTGTATGTTTCCGCAGAATAATGAAGTCCTCACTGCACTTAGAAGAAGATGACTTTGTACCAGAACTGCCAAGGAGCATCCACCCCCGGGAGAGACCTGACTGGGAGGAGACGATCAGTGCCATGGTGAGTCTGATGTTAAACAAATATGATAGAAAAAAGGCTCAAATTAACCACAACATTTTTGAAAAATTGCACAAAAATATAATTCATGGTTGACTCTGAGTGCCAGAGAGTTGTTCATTGCATTGCAGTGTGTTGGATACATCTCTGGCACTCAAAGGGTTAATATCAAATAAAAAAAAAAAAAAAAAAAAAATATATATATATATATATATATATATATATATATATATATATATAATTTTTGGGGTGTGTGAAAATACAATATTTCAGATACTAAAGGTTAGCATTGTTCTGTGAGATGTTGCACTCAGAAATAGTGAGTCAAATGTCTAGGCATCTATTGCAATTGTACATTACCTACACTGGAGAGAGTCGCACCATTTAATTATTCAGAAGTGGTATGCTATTGAGCACAAAGGACAACAGCAAAAGACATGATACTCTCTCATTAATGTATCTCTAAAGAGTCATTAACCCTTTAAGAAAAATAAGTTAAGCATTGTGGTAAACACATCTCTGGTCCTGTCACCTTGAATGAAGTCTGTATATTTGAAAATGTCATCATAAAACTCCCATGTGTCATATTGGCTCAAGGACAAGCTAATGTACAGTTAAAGGGATAGGAATACTTAAAGGGACACTAATGTCCCATAAAAAAACTTCTAGTTTTGTAGAGGTTAAAATAATAAACTATGTGCCACAAATCCTATCTCTCAAACCACTATGGTTTGAGAGATATTTGCTTTGAAAGTTCCCTCCCTCCCCTTCACCTGACAACAGTTGATCCTGGTCTGGGGATCAGCCGGCGGCTCTGCTGCAGAGCCAACATAACGTTATTTCAAAAGAATTACTTCATTGGAAAGGTCTACAAAGTGTGCCTGGTTTGCAGGCACACTTTGTAGACTGTTCCAATGATGTAATTATTTTGAAATAACGAGATTTTGACTCTGCTGAAGAGCCTCCTTGAGTCGTACGACTTGAATCTCCTGCTTTACACCTGACATCAGGAGAAGGGGAGAACTTTGAATGCGAATATCTCTCAAACCATAGTGGTTTGAGGGAGAGGATTTGTGTCCCTTTAAAAAGTAAAAAAAAAAACATAAAAAAAAACCAAAACAAAATGTTGTAGGGGTTTATCCCCCTGAGTAAAACAAGGGTATTCCCGTTGCGGAAAGGTGTCTTATTCAAAAGTTTTCACAGCTCATGGTTGAATTTTTTAGGTGTGATATCAGTGGTCTGAAATTGTACAGTGGTGGTGTTGTTGCTACACTATCCTATGGAGATTTTTGGTCAACTGACCAGAGTGTACATAGGACGGTCAACTGACCAGAGTGTACATAGGACGGTGTAGCAACAGCACTACAGTATAATATCAGGCCACTCTGATTCTGCACCTAAAAAAAGACTGAAATGCATTAACTTTTCAAAAAAACACCTATCTGTTTAAAGAGATGCTCCTACTTGGTACTGTATGCTAATTGTGGCATCCGTGTGGTACCAGTGACAATTCATTTGCTAATGAAGGCTTTTTTAGTGAAGTTTATATTTTAGCACTGCGCTGCACCAGGAGACTTTCACTTTCCATAGAAATAAAAGTATAAATATCTCCTAAACTATACATCTACTGGACTTAAGGTTATTTTGACACACTGGAACTTTTGACTGAAGTTTTCTGATATGTAAAAAAAAAAAATGGTTAAATGGTGTGACTTACCTATTACAAAAATGCCCTTAGGCTGATGTACTTAGAAGAACTGGGACAGTTGAAAAGCAAACTAAATGCTTCATTGGGGACAAATAGAAATTCCCATTTAGTTTGTTGTCTTTTAGTCCCTTGAATGCTAGAGAGGTCTCAGCACATTAAGCAATACATTGGAAAACCCGTTGCGTATTCAAAGGATTAAAAGCCCCCTTTTTATACTTGCTTTGCCCCAGAGGTGCACCTGTTTATTTTAGTACACAAGGCAGTGTAGGCTGGCAGTGTTCTTCCAACCTCAGGGTCATTTTAGCAAAGTGAAATATTCATGTCCTCAGGCCCCACCGAAGGGAGGGAACCCAACAATCTGATTCTCGTACAGCACAGTTTGGCATCCTCTGTATCTGTAATCTAAGGCACACGATACAGTCTGCTCAGTGTGTGAAGCATTGCATGAAAACCCAGCATTACCCTATTTGCTTGACTATAAGGCAAGGTTTTTTTCTGGCTATATTTTCACTTTAAACATGCTGCTCTAGGGGAGCCTGCAAAATCATTTATTCAAAACACATCTTGCTGATAAGTGGTTTTTAATATTATCCTGGCGTTTTTGAGGATTTTAGTGTAGAGTGACCCTCTCCTCACCTAAATCATCCATTTACAGTGGACCTGTTAACTACACAGTTTTTAGTTTCATTAAATTCTATATTTAAACCTCCTACAACTTGTGCTTTTTATGTTGTTTGGTAGTTGGGAAATCTCATTTCAGCATAGCTTTGTCCTCTGACTCGCTCAAATAAATCCTGCATTATTAAACACTCACATGTCCAGAAAATAGACTATCTCCATCTTCTTGGGCTGCAAAACCTATCGGCTTCCATTAGAGGGGTAGACTAAATTGATCAGAAGTAATAATCAGGCACACCTTTTAAACTTGCATTTTTTTCAATCTTCTTTTCTCTTATGTATGTTAGTGAAGTTTCCACATTCATTGTTTAGTGAATATGAAATACATGTATGTGTGATTAGGCCTATATTAGGGGAAACTGAGAAATGAAAAGTATCCTCCCTTAAACGGACAGCAGTGTCCCATAAAAATCCTTTTTTTTTTTTTTTTTTTTTTTTGTAGATTAAAGAAAAATAAATTATGTGCAACAAATCCTATCCCTCAAACCTTTACGGTTTAAGAGAAATTAGCCATTAAAGTTCGCTATCTCCTGATGTCAGCTGTAAAGCTGACAGCAGGAGATCTGTGTCGGCCGTCACGAGGAGGCTCTTCATCTGACCTAAAGTAGCGCGATTTAAAAAGAAATACTTCTTTGGAATGGTCTAAAAATTGTGCTTGCAAAGCAAGCACAATTTGTAGACCGTTCCAATGAAGTATATCTTTTAAATTCACGCTATTGCGGCTCTGTAGAAGAGCCGCCTGTCGGTCCCCAGACCGGGACCTCCTGCTGTCAGCTTACAGCTGACATCAGGAGAAGGGGAGGGAGGGGGGAGCTTTAGAACTGAATATCTCTCAAACCTTAAAGGTTTGAGAGAGAGGATTTGCAGCACAGAATTTTTTTTTTTTTTTGATCTACAAAACAAAAAAAACATTTTTATGGGACATTAGTGTCCCTTTAACCCCATGGATGCGAGAAATATCTAAAACATTGTGAAACAATGTGTTGGAGATGTCCATAGTGTCCAAGGGGGTTTTAATTAGATATTTCACCTTACGGCTTTTTCTCTTATTAAAGGTATCTATTTAACACATTGAAGACCGGTGGGGTGTGCAATGCATTGCGTAGATCAACCCTCTGTTTCTTAGTGGGCTAAAATGCCTGCACCTCATACTTTTTGTTTTTCAGTAAGTGTAATGGTTTGAGATATTGTATTTTAGTGGTTATGGTCTCTCTAATTTCTGTAGAGCCTAGTCTTATGACCTGATTGACATTGCTTACATCGTTATGAACTCACTTATGCTGAAACTGGAAATTATAATATAAAATACATTTTTGTAGGGGTTTATTCCTGCTGAATAAAATAAAGGCACTTCCAATGCTTTACATTGTAGTGAGCCTCACATAGCATCATTGTTTCTATTGGCTTGGCGAACATATGATGGCTTTAATAACATAAGGGAAGCTATGGAAACAGGCTTTGATCTGTCTAAAATGCTCTCCTTTGAGCTGTCTAAAAGATCTCCAGTTGGACAACCATATCATGGAAGTGCATTATGCTTTCTTCAAATACAAAAGAGCAGCTTCAGCACAATACAGTTGTCTGCTTGCATGTTTTATTCTTGATTTGTTGAGCTTTTGTTATGGAAGTGGCTGCTTTCCTAAATATGTCCAATATTTCAATTATTTTTTTTTTATGGTGTTGCTGCCTTATCCCTGGTGCTTATGAAAGATGCATGCTGCAGGGTTACACAGGACTACCTTTTGTCCCCTAGATGCTGATGGATTATAACTCTCAGTGCAATGTGTTGCACAGCCCTTTGGCACCAAAAGATTAAACATATTCCAAATTACATTTCTTTAAGCTAAACTTTCACCCCCAATAAAATTCAGCCCAGTAGGTTAATCTACTTAAAGTAACTCCAAATTGTGTAATTTTTTTCATTTTTTTATTTTTTTTTTTTTTAAATCGCAGTAGTTTTTTTTATAAAAACGTTAATGAAGACTGACTGGAGACGTTCGGCGCAGTATAGGCTGTACCGTACCACTCTTTGGATCTGCCTTCTGTGCACTAATTCCACATCCACCATCAATCACAGGCTCCTTCATTTCTTTGGACATTTGCCTGTCTCCAAGCGAAGGGGCAGGCTTTGGAACCGAGATTGGCAGCTGCTTGTGAGGGAGAGCATTGCCTATCATTAGAAACGTAATGAATATGACGCCGCTCTCCCTCACACCATTGTGAAAGAAAGTTGTTGTTTTTTTATTTTAATAAACATTTTTAAACTTTATTAATATTTTTTTGCAATGTGTGCAGCACATGGAACTATGGATCCAACAGCATGACAGTTCCACTTTAGCATACTGGCATTGGCTAGTGAAGCTGGTCTGTATTGTTAAGCCCTTGAGGATGTTGCACTCCCCTCTAATCCTCAAGGTGTTAATGACCAGTTATTATTGTCCCCTTGGATGCTAAAAGTCTCCAACAAGTTGTTTTTCCATAGAATGGAGCAGGGTAGGAAAATCCCAGGAGCCTGGGAGCTGTAGGCTCCTAAGATGTTACTTATGACTCCTACATTTTTAGTTTGCCTAGTTTGCACCTTCACAATTTGGCTGACTCCAAAGATTTTTATACTTTTCTTCACTCCTGCATTAGAGATGCCTGTAGCATCCAAGGGGTTAATGGCTGCATTTTTAGCTTTTCCAATGACGCTTACCGTGCCGTCATTTAGACATCGGTACTGCAACAGATATATGGTTGGAGGTTTTATTTTTAAAACTGCCCAGACATTGTAAATGAGAACCTATACATGTTCATCTTTATTCTAGACCAGTGGGGACACCTCACACGCAGTCTGAAACTCGGTGCACCCTTAATATAAAAAAAAAAAAAAAAAAAAAATAATAATAATAAAAAAAAATGATATATATATATATATATATATATATATATATATATATATATATATATATATAAATTTCAAAGCGGATTAGACAGCACTCACAGGGAAACTTTTCATTAATGAAGAAGTGTTGTTTATTGATTCAACGTTTTGGCCAAAGATTATGGCCTTTTTCAAGAATAGCAAAACAATTTAATTGGTGTATAGACATGTCTATCACTTTAATTGAGCACGGGTGATTGGCACACGGTTAGCGCTAATTTGGGGACACGTTTTGAGATTCAGGTTCACAACGGTATATATGTCGGCTTTTGGTTTTGTTTGGCCGAAACGTCGAATCAATAAACAACACTTCTTCATTAATGAAAAGTTTCCCTGTGAGTGCTGTCTAATCCGCTTTGAAATTTATGCATCATTAATATTTATCGGCACGCACCCGGGGCATTTTGCATCTTACGGTGAGTGCACTCCTCTCTTTGCATTTGTGTGTGTGTGTATATATAAATATATAAAATATGTGATTTGTTGGGGTATACAAATACAAAATGTATCTTAATTAGGGGCGCACCGAAATTTCGGTGGCCGAAATGTTTCGGCCGAAAATGGCTTTTTCGGCAAAAAGCCGAAATAAAAAAAATGGCCAAAAATCGTTGGCACTGGATTAGAGGTCATCAGCGGCATCACAAGAGGGGTGCAGACTGCACTGGGTGACACGTAGAGCAATTTGTGAGAAGCTTTGTCATTCTTACTATTAGCCTAACAGTAAGAGTGACAAAGCCTCTCACAAACTGCTTTCCCCTCGTGCCGGCTCAGTCAGGAATACAAAGCAGAGCAGAGCTCACCTGATGCTTCTGTTTACGATCTGCGGAAGACTGGTTTTACGTCTAGAGAGGGGATGATGTAATGCTAGTACTGAGCAGCCGCGCTACGTCACAACGTAGCTAGCGCGGGCTGCTTAAAAACAACAGACACAAAAAAAACAGCTAGGTGGTAAGCTGTTACCACAGTGCTCCCCTGCTGCTGCTTTTGGACACTTTCTGTGTCTCAGAGTGACAGGAGACCCTGAGTGGCTGCTGTTGATGCCCAGCCTGCATTCCTCTGCTGGACCATAGAAGAGGTATTGGTAATACACATCCAAAATCCCCAAAATGTTTAGAAGGACTAAAAGCTATAGAAAAAATAAATAATAATAGTAAAAAGCCACACTAGATGTAAAAGGATAATTTTATAAAACCTTTTTCAAAGTCAGGGTTTAAATACAAGCATAATGCATATTTTAAAACTTTGAACCAGTTTTGACAAAATTATCTTATAAAACTTGTTTTTGTTTGTAAAATAAAAACATCTTGGCCATTGCTGGACAATCATAAGAATCTCATTTCTCCACTACCAGAAATGAGATTCTTATGTTTGCCCAACCCTGGCCAAAATATTTTTTTTTCCTTTTTACAAACAAAAACATAATATAACAGGCTCAGTTTATGAAAACTGTTTCAAAGTCAGTGTTACGGTTTTAAAATATGCATTAAAGTAATTTTCGGTTTCGGTTTTCGGCCAAGTGCATCCTGACGTTTCGGTTTCTGTTTCGGTTCAAAATTTTCATTTCAGTGCACCCCTAATCTTAATCAGAATAACAATTAACATATTGTGCACAACAATTTCCATAAATGTACATTCAATTGCAGCATTTACATTTGTGGTTAAGGCTTATAGAAAATTTGTGGCACTCTAAATTAATACCAAGGGCATAACAAAATGCCACCAAACTTTGGTTTATATCCACTGCTATAGACCAACTTCTGTTTCTCAGTATTTATTTAATGATTGGGTCATCCATGCTCTCAAGAGCCTTTCTGGATCCCTGAAAATTTGCAGAGCCATTGTACAGCATGACTACTACACAGCCATATACAGCACATGTATATGTGGAAGAATCAACATTAAAAGTATTTTATTAGCAAATTATATTTGACTAAGTTATTTTTCCCCCAACTTGTCTTGTGTTAAAGTGGAATTGTGAAAAGCTAAATATTTATTTTGGCCATTTTTTTTTATTTACAATAGATTTTTGGATATTTAACTTTATTTATTTGTAGTTTAGTGCAAGTCGTCCAGGCGTGCCTGGAGAACTCAAACATTCCATTTAGCTCTGCATTACCAACTGCCACTTCCTACCAGGATGTACTATATCATTTGCATAAATTGATAAAGTTACTATCTCAGAAACTATTGTTTGAATTTAAACACAACTAACATAAATATGGGTGATTTTGAATACTTTTTTTTTCAAAACCAAGGATTTGTTAGAGTGACAGGTTCACATTTAAAGAAAAATGCAACCAGCTCAAAAAACATGTTTACACCCTATATATGCATATGACTTTAGACATAGTATGATGTATAATTACAACTTATATACACATACAAGCTTTCATACCTTACATTTGCCTTATATACACTCACATTGAACATTTATGTACATGACATGAAGGCCTTTTGCTCTACAGATTCAGACAAACTTAATATGTAACAGATGATTTGGAAAGTCTTTTCAAAATATCATAGATTTGTGTTTTTATTTCAGTCAGATGTTTGAGACTAGCTTTATTTGTCATTATATGCAAATGAACAAGTACTTCCTGGTAGGAAGTGGTATTGTGCCATTACCTGCCAGATAGACTTTGACATAGCTAAATATATAATAAACAATTGTTTGAAACATGCACAAATAGATAATATGCATATTTATCCAGAATTTATCCATTTTGTTTCAAAACATGTGGACCAGTGGGCACTATTCACAACAGGAAAATGGAAGCAGTTGTGGAGCAAGCCAACTTCACCATAGGGGAGAAATAAATATCCCGAGCACTTTTCTATTGATTTAAGTGTGTATCTTAATCCCTTAACACTAAAGAGGTCTCTCCAGTACATTACTTCGGAATGCTTGGGAGACCTCGGTAGCATTCAAGTGGTTAACCCTTTGAGTGCCAAAGGGGGTATGCAGCGCATTGCAGAGCAGTGCATTGTGTACCCCTCTGGCACTCAAAGGGCTAATATCCCACTTAAATCAATGGGAAGTTTTATTTGTTCCCTACAGTGCAGTTGGTTTGCTCCAGAACTGCCCCTTCTCTTGTTACAATGTTATATCTTGCAGACTAAGCCTTTGAGTGCCAAAGGGGCACACAGTGCATTGCAGAACAATGCATTGTGTACCCCTCTGGCACTTAGAGGGTTAATCCAAAAGGTTTAGAGTCTATTGTGTGTCTGGAAGCCTTTATAGGGCATTTACCAGATGACAGGTCCGCAGCCAGTCATTTGGGGCCCTAGGGTTTACTTCCCTCTGATTTATATCACTCGGTACATTGGTGATGCATGGAGGCTGGTTTACTAAAAACAAATGGAGTATGTCTGGAGCAAACCAACTGCAGCATAGGGAACAAACCAACATTTTCTCAAATTCTCATTGGCATAAATGGCTATTTTAAGCCCATGAATGCTATCCAAAGCATTGATTCTTAATGCATTAGAGACCTTTCTAGCTTTCAAGATGTTAAAAGCCTCTTTTATATCAATGAGAATTGTATTTATCCCTTATGAGGCAGTTGGTTTGTCCCAGAATGATTACAGTCCTTAGTACTTCAGCCTGTTGAACTCAGTGACAATTTTTTTTCAGCCCAGAATAAAGTAAAAATGCGAAAAGAACAGAAAGCGGCACGAACAAGGTGTTTAATCTTGAATGAGCGTAGATGTTGCTTTCCGATGTCTAACGTTCTTGTTTTCTGTCCTTTGCTATATAGTTATTTTTACATTTCATTACTTTAATGATACAGAGCAGCTCTGTTTGAAGTTAGCACAGCAAAAGATGGGTTTGCTACAAGGAGAAATGAAGTCTGAATCCTTTATGGAATACTAAAATCTTTCCTCTTCTGCTGTAACTTCCAGGCAGTTTCCTCACAGAACAGAGTGTGGTACTGGTCTCATACATTTTTTCCTGTAAAACAAGAGTACTTACACTGCTGGGAGTTATTGTAATCAAAGGTTATCACAGCTTAAATTATTATTTTTATTTTAACTGCAATTTTTGAGGTCACTATGTGGTGCTGTTCTTATTTTTTAAAGGGATAATAATGTCTCATAATAAAAGCAGCTCTAATTAATCATCATAGTGTTTGGACTTTGGAGAGTGTTATTTCAATTTTGTCGGAGTTCTAGTTCAAGAGTAATTCAATGATAAAGTTTCCCCCTCCCGCCCCTTTTACTGATGTAACACTGCTCAGCCACAGCAGAAGGGAGGTGCCCAGGTAGACTGCAGAGAGGGACAATCTTCAATTAAGATAAGGGAAAAACCTGAAAAGCTTGTCAAGGGGGGCAGGGATTTCATTGTTTTCTCTGTAAGAAGATTGTCCCCTGCTGTTATCTGGCTGGTCTTACAACTAGATTCCACTTCTGAGAAGAGATTTCTTACACTAGGTAAAAGGGGTGGGAGGGGAAACTTTGCTTGTGAATATCTCTTAAACTATAAAGGTTTGAGAGATAAGACATATCATTCTTCGTGTTTTTTTAATGCCTACACAATCAAATCAAGTTAAAATGAAGTGTTACTATCCCTTTAAAGCCCCATTTAAATTATCCAGAATTTGGGGAATTATTTGTTCCCTATGGCGCAATTGGTATTCTCAAGAATTGATCCGCTCTTCTTTTGTTCATAAGGCCCAAAATCATATACATGTTTAAAGCCCCCCTACACCCCGTTCCTGTAGGATATAACAGCAGAAAAACATATTTATTGGTATTTATAGCTTAAAAACATTCATGACAAAATGAAACACAAAAACCTTAAAAATTCTAAGCATACCGGGTTACCCTTTGTAGCAAGGCAATGCAAATGTCCATGCCTGGACAGTATATACAAATAAAGTGGTATAACAAAACACTAGGGTGAATCTCTCATACATGGATTCATTTATATAAGTATACTGTTGTCAAAATGATATCCCCAGATATGAGTGGTAATCCTTACAGTAACATGGCTAGCAATACCTTTATAGACATGACTTAGAACCCTTAATTACCCCTCCACAGTCTGGATATTCCACCCATCAAAAGTCCCTTGTTTAATTAATTACTAAAAAATATAAAGGTACAGAAATGGGAAAATAGCCACATAATTTTCATTCCAATGTATATATAATTGAGAGGCTCTTGCCAGTACTTCAAATACTGAAGAATAAGTTCCTTAACAAACTTCCTGTGTGAGTATACTGCTATGCAAGTACTCTCTCAAGTAGTGGAAACAAGACAAAGCTCTTAGCAAAACTTTTTTTTTTTTTTTTTTAATTTTCCTTTGACTTTGACAGCCTGTCTCTTGAGGACAGCGTCTTGGGAAAGTGTTTTTCTGATTCTTTCATTGCTACCAAGCTACAGGCTTGGAAGTCCGTTTCCTCCAAAGCATATCACTGAGCATGGTCCCATTTCTACAAATGATGTGAGGATTGGTGGTTGTGGCTGTTACCTTTTTATTTTTGGTTGTCTTAGCCTGTCTTCACAAGCCTACAGAAAGGGCTAGGCCTTAGTTCTAATTAAGGTTCATATTTTGGTTATTTATGTCCTTTTCCAGAAGCATATTGCCCAATGTGTAAACTTTCATTCAAAGGATGGGGTCATGTCCACCCAGTCTTTCATCCTCTGTGGGATTTGAACCTGTATCTGGAAGTGCTTCAGAAGGCTCTTTTGAGTCATTTTTTTGTGTGTCTGCTTCTCCTGACACTCAAGACCGCCCTTCTCTTGGTTGTCATTTCTGTTTGGCAGATGACCTAACTTCATTCTTGTTTTGTAAACCTCAGTTGTTTGGTCATTCTCCCTTACTGGATGGTTCTGAGGATTTTTCACTATTTTTTTTTTCCTGAGTTTCACCAGGAAATTGTTCATCCTTCCCTCTGTTCACTCCATCTAATAGACAGGAGTAGGGACTTCACCTCTTAAATGTGGATAGGTACTTAACCCCTTAAGGACCAGCAGTCCAGGGACATTAACTTCCCTTAAAGGGATAGTAATACTTCATTTTAACTTTATTTTATTTTGTAGGCATTAAAAAAACATGAAGAATGATATAAGTCTTATCTCTGAAACCTTTATGGTTTAAGAGATATTCACAAACAAAGTATCCCCCCCCTGTTCAACCAGATAAGAAGGGAGATGCCCAGGTAGACTGCAGAGAGGGACAATCTTCAATTAAGATAATGGAAAAAGCTGAAAAACTTTTCAAGGGGGGAAGGGCTTTCATTGTTTTCATACAAAGAAAATTGTCCCCTTCTGTTATCTGTACTGTCATACAACCAGACTTACATCTGAGAAGAGATGGCTTACACTAGGAAAAAGGGGCGGGGAGGGGAACTTTGCTTGTGAATATCTCATAAACCATAAAGGTTTGAGAGATAAGACTTATATCATTCTTCATGTTTTTTTAATGCCTACAAAATAAAATAAAGTTAAAACTAAGTGTTACTATCCCTTTAAGGACTGCTTTGATCCCTTCCAACCCACTGGTACACGTGACCTGTTATGCATTCTGGCGCACTGCTTTTGGGTCTGAGAGAGACCGCTTCAGTCTTGGAGCGGTCAATTTCATACCCTGTTTTTACTTACAGCGCTCCTGGTGGAGAGCTGTAAGTAAAATGTATGTGACGTGCTATGACCGTCACCTGGTCTTAAGGCAAAAACAGCGTGACTGTCATAGCACATCACTCAGTCCTTAAGGGGTTACTATGTTCATCACGCACAGCCGTTCCAGAAATCTGATTCCTCATTTGTCATCCCTGAGGGTCCGCTTTTGCAGACCTGGCTGCTTGTAAGGTGACGGTAGCTTCTTGGATCAAGGGGACCATTCATCAAGCATACATTCTCAAGAATAAGCCTAAACCCTTTTGGGTTACACCACATTCACCAGGTCTGTGGGCACATTTTGGACTAATAAGAATCAGGCCTCTGCTGAGCAGTTGTGTAAGTTGGCAACTTGGTTGCTTCTTTAAAAGATTATCAAAAACTACTTTGTTAATATATTGGCTTCTGCTGAAACTACCTTAGGATGGATGCTTCTACACCGTTGAGACCTGTGTTTCATATTATACCAGTTGTTTCCCATTGAACCTGGTCTGTATTCTGAGGACTTTATCTTTCCCTTCTGGAATCTTGTTGAATCCTTGGGTATATCCCTATGGATCTTGTGTTCAACATTTGCAGAAAGAGAAAGCAATGTGTTGCATTTGCTTCTGCCACTGAACAGCCCACAAATAAATTGAGACTGATAACACAATTCTCCTATTGACCCTTTTATCTGATAACTGCAGAGGCGTGAGATCATATGTGAATGGGTCCTGCAGCTTAATTAATAATTTTATGGAGCAGAACCCTTTCGTTCATGTTCTCTGTGCAGTGATCAGTTAATAACCCTGGAAGAACCAAATGGGTGTGCTGTGCATTGTGAAGTAATACACTGAACATCCCTCAGGTATCTAAAGCTGAAGTTAGGGTTGCCACCTGGCCGGTATTTTACCGGCACAGCCGGTAATTCGCACTGCTGAGCCGGTGCCGGTATAACCTCTATACCGGCAATTGAAAAGCCGGTATTGCTGCTTTACCCCGCTTCCCACTATGCATAGACCACTGAGCCGCGTGAGTGAAGCTGAACAGAGATGCTCTCTGAGCCGCGTGAGTGAATCTGAACAGAGATGCTGTCTGACAGTCTGAGCCGCGTGAGTGAAGCAGAACAGAGATGCCGAAAAATTAATTGGGCAATGAGCATGCGCGTCGTGCTTAATAATATGCACGTGCATGCTGTAAGTTGGAATCCATCCTTGGGCGCCCGCTGAGCGCATCCTCCTCTCATTGGTAGCTTAGAGTCTGCTTGCAGGTGGACGCCAGGCCCGGCACTGAGCCTCTCATCTCTGTCCAGGTACTGTAGACGAGTCAGATTCATTTAATACGCTATACCTCTTGGCTTGAGACTCAGAGGGGTGTGCAACATATTGCACACTTTTCTGGCCATTAAATGGTTAATAAGAGACAATGCAAAATATGTAATGTATGTTTTATTTATTTGTAGTAAAATAAATAATTTAACTAACATCTATTAATGTGTGGCTCATGGCATGTCATGGATAGTGTCACCTGGCTTGTGGGTGGACATTGTGGAGGTGGACAGTGTTAGTAGTTTGGAGGTGGGCAGTGTGAAGGTGGCCAATGTGGAAAGTGCAGAGGCAGACAAGGTGAGCAGTGTGGAAGTGAACAGTGTGGACAATGTCTGCAGTGTGGAGGTGGATAGGATGGGCAGTGTGGAGGTGGGCAATGTGAAGGTGGACATTGTGGGCAGTGTGGAGGTGGGCAGTGTGTGTAGGTGGACGGGATGGGCAGTGTGGAGGTAGACCCTGTGCAGGTGGACAGTGTGGGCAATGTGGACATAGCTGGGCAGGGTGAGGAGGAAAATAGGGCAAGTATTGTGTGGAGGAGGAGGACAGGGCAGGCAGTGTGTGACATTTTTTTTTTTTTGCTTGGAAATGTTTCATTCCCATCTAGGCCTCAAAGGCTTAATTGGGAGGACTTATCACTTTTGTGTGTAGGGGATCCGTCACCACACTGGCCTGGGAAAGCTTAGTCTGAAAGAGAGAGAGAGAGAGTGCTTAGTCTGAGAGAGAGAGAGTGCTTAGTCTGAGAGAGAGAGAGTGCTTAGTCTGAGAGAGAGAGAGTGCTTAGTCTGAGAGAGAGAGAGAGAGAGAGAGTGCTTAGTCTGAGAGAGAAAGAGAGTTCTTAGCCTGAGAGAGAGAGTGTGTGTTTAGCCTGAGAGAGAGTGTGTGTGTGTGTGTGCTTACTCTGAGAGTGGTCATGCAACATTGAGTGGTTCTGCCCCTTTTGTGGCTCCTCCCTTTTTGGCTCCTCCCCTTTTTTTTTTTTTTTTTTTTTTTTTTTTTACTCCGCCCTCACCGACCCACAGCTATGGCCGGTATTTTTTGTAGGAAAAGGTGGCAACCCTAGCTGAAGTGGGCAACATGTGGCCATCCAACTGTTGCCAGACTACAACTCCCATCATCCTCTGCCAGTCAACAGTTTTGCAGCAGCTGAAGGGCCTGACACTGCTTGAGTTGTTGCCTGAGTTACTACCCCACACCTGTAGGAGTTGAATTTTGTTACGACGTTCTGCTGTGCTGACCAATCTCCTGCTGCCTCTGGGACTAATTTGGTTGTTGAGACAATGGTCAGACAGCATGGGCAGTACTGGAAATGAATTGCTTTCTCCAGGCTTCAGGTTATCAGGGGGAAGAAAAACTTCATTTTGTTGAGTGATTGGAAGGGTTCTCTCTCTCTTCTATATAGTCTACAATTCATTGCCCTGTAGCTGTCACTACCCTGTTCTGTAGCATATCTTTCTCCTCCTGACGTGTCCCTCCCACATGCTTACTAACCATAGGGTCTTTCAGTCCCTTCAGACTCAATCCCCACACCCCAGTCAGGCTCTTAAACCTTCACAGGATGCTGTAGTAACATACCACTACAAAACTTCAGGCCATGGATGTACTGCACCCCAAAAAAATTAAAAGTTTCTGTCGCAATAACTTTTGAATAAAGCATCTTTCAGAAGGGGAAGAAACAGTAAATATTCCTATCCCTTTAAACATCTCCCTCCTTTGCCAGATAGTTTGCAAACTATTACACAACAATGCGTTGTAAGCTGTATGGCATCGGAGGGGTTAATGGTGACTGTAGGGAAGGTGGTTGGGGAAATGGACAAGGAAGATGATAGTTGCTGTATTTTGCAGCAGAGTATGTATTTTTCCCAGCCTTGGCAACCCTCTGTGGTTGCAAAACTGAGCATTAGGAATGCCATTTGGCCACAAAAATATGGGTCAAGCCACCGCATCCAGCGTGTTATTAAGATGTGCTTTCCGTGCTTGCTATGAAATGTGAAATTCTGGATATGTAATGGCTGAAATGTGATTGCAGTAGTCACAGAAATGCAAAGAATAGCCTTTTGTCTCTTGCCAGCCAAAGATCCGTTTGTGTGTAATGAAATCTAGGGCAATGTAATTCATCCTGTTAAACACATTAATAGACACATATGGAGGAATGCAAGAAAGTGGATCATTAGCTATATTTTGAATGAAATACCTTTGTGTGCTATTTGTGATTGCTCATGTTTTGAAGCAAGATGCATAGTAATACCTTGGTATGACTAGCACATGCACCTAAATTGTCAGCAAGGTTATCCAAACATAGGAAAATGTATGCTAACTGCTTTGCTGAATTAGGCACAATTGTTAATCCTCTGACAACATGGTAGACATCTACCTTGAAATACATTTGATTAAAACACCACGTTTGTTAATACTTAAAGGTGCGCAATTCATTTTTGAGCTAATTGTATTTACATGAAAGTACTTTTGTAAATAGCAATGGTACAAATTCCTGTCATTCTACCCTAATGGCTTCATTAACCCGTTGAGTGCCAGAGTGGTACCCAATACATTCAAAGGGTTAACCTAGCTAAAGAGGAACAATTCTGGAACAAACCAAGGTTAAAACACAATTTGAATCCATGAGAAATTTAATTCCTCCACAAAGGCAAAGTCTTTGTTCAAGAATTGCATTTTTTAACCCCTTAAGGACCAAGCTATCCTGGAGTGAGCAGCCGTAGAGGACTAGAACACCTTTTTTTTCTGTTGCATTCTGGGATGAGAGTGCAGCATACAGCCACGTTGCAATCCCAGAATTCCATGACGTGCCAGGACCATCAACTTAACTGACAAACACCAATGACAGTCATGGTACATCATCAGTCGTTAAGGGGTTAACTTGATGAAGAAGGCCCACATTCCTTTAAGCACAGTTTTGCTTTTAAGGAACACTTAAACATGAAATTTTATGGTTAGCATATGCAAATTGTGTTTTATGTTTGATCCCTTAAATCTAACTGTAATCTTAAATTTTTAATGCATGTGTAGACTAACTTATATAGACGTTTTGGTTAATTGTATGTGCAGACATAATACTATACTGAGATTGGCACCCACTGTTTCTCTGTTTAGAAAGGTTTGTTACCTTATGTCAGTCCATTTAAAACAATGCAGAACAATTATTTCTTAACACCCTATCAAGATTGCTATTGTAATGGGAGCCCCCACAGAGATATATAAGAGGAGATTGTAGGCCTCAAAAAAAATATATTTTTTTTTAAGCAGATGCTAGCATGATGTACAAGATAATTATAAGTGTGTATAATGCCAGATCATTTAGGTTTCAATAAAATCTCCCCTTCTCCCCTGGTGTTTTTATACTCTGGATCAATTTCAGTGTTTAGTTATGAGAAAATCCTCCTATCTGCAGTGTTATTTTGGCAAAATAACGTTTAAAAAAAAACAAAATTTATCAAATATTCCAAATAATCGCTATATAACCTAACATTTAAAAGAAACTTGTATAGGGGTGATAGATCCCCTTTAACCTTTTGAGCACCAGAGGGGTAAGCAATGCATTGAAAGCAATGTATTGCATAATGCTTTGGTACTCAGTGGGTTAAAAGTTCTTGCCTTTGATTTTTTTTTTCCTTCCTTCTGTACATTATTGTAGCTTTAATAGTTAAAGTGCTAGATTAAAATGGAATCAAATTGCCAGGCGCTATGAGAGTAATCTGGTATTTTGTATGGGCGCCTTAATAATAAACAAATTTCTTATAGACATTATCTTGTTCAGAGATAATCAGTTGTTGGACTTCAGCCTGTTGGGCACTCCCATCATCCTCGACCGGCCAGTGGCTGGTTGGTTATGGGAGCTGTAACCTCTTACATCTGATGTCCAAATCATGAGTACTGGTGAGCTCACCTAGCTCATCTGGTATAACCCAAACTCTATCTCAAATAAGGATCCAGCAGCCTTCATTATTTGTGTGTGTTACAATGCAGAGCAGGCACATAGTTTTAACCATTTGAATGCCAGAGGAGTTAAAAAAAAAAAAAGAAATGCATTGCATGACAATGCGTTGTGAACTTCTGCCATGCAAAGGGTTAACAAAGCTGTAGATGACCCCACTGATTGAGGAAATCCCTAATTCATTCTCTTGTTTCAGCAGATCAGTAAACATAGTTTTTTTCTTTTTTTCATAAATCACACAGCAGTGCAGTATACACCCCTCTCGTACTTAACTGATTAAAACCGAAAACAAACCTGTGCTCCTCCATACAAATTATACAAATGTGCACCCTGCATAAAGCATATATTATACCACTGTGTTAAGAACTTTGAGGTTTTTGTTGCATAGTTTGACAGGAATTATGTTTGAGCTCACCCACCACGTCAAGGTACCCCAATATCAGGCGAGTCCTATCTGATACACATAATCATCCCTATATAGATTAAAAATTCCCCTGAAGAATTCTTGTAAATAACATGTAGGGACTAATTTTAAAATATAAAAAAAAACAAAAAAAAAACTTTCTAATATCTGTATGATGAGATGCTTCAAACTATTTCTTACAGTGAGTGGGGGGGGGGGAGTCAAGAAGACCTGAGCTCCATCAGTCCCCTTTATAGATCTTATCCATCCACCTCCACAACTCACATGGGGTTTGCCTATAACCTTAATTCAAAAAGACATAGACCATGCAAGCCAAACACCATGCCTTTAAAAACCTCTTCACAAGTGATAGCAAATGTGCAAATACATTTTAATTGTTTCATTTATAATTGTAAAATTAAATATAATATAGTGAAAAGCAACTAGAATGAGAAAAAGGAGAGGTATGCAAAAGAAAATAAGAAAATAATCGTACAGCTCTAGCTCACCATAGGAGGGCACAGATTCCTCTAAGAGTTTAGACTGTATGATAAGATGACCCTAATTATCCCATTTGTAGCTGCTCATTGGTCCAATGAAAAAAAACACATTTTAATTCTTCTCCAGACTTGGTAAATGCCATAGAGACCTCCACTGCATTCAAGGAATTAACTCAACTGTAATTTTAATTTCCAGCCCATGAAGGCAGATGCTTTCCTTCAGAAATGTTCTTATTTAACTTGATGAATAAGGCACATTTTCTTTAATAAGGGTAAGGTGTGTAGCCATTTTAGATTATCCATGTGTTACAATTTTGTGGACATTGACTACATCACAGAGATTATGCAATAATCTGTTGGTAAACCTTGTTTTTGTAAGGAAAGTTTGAGAAAATAGTGATGTAGTCACACAGTTCAGGACAATCTCTAATTTCTTTTTCATAGGTACTCCTGCTCATGCACTCCATTCTAGGTTTACAGTTTATTGTAGTAATGATAGGATGGGTCTCCTTTTAACCCCTTAAGGACCAGCCACAAGCGCATGTGGCCGGCACTTAAGGACCACGTACAATTTTTTAAAAAAATTTGTGCATCTGGTTCAGGGCTCCACAACAGCGTACAAATCCATGACGGTCCTGACACATCATGGATCCTTATTGCTCGCCAACCCATGACGTGCCAGGACCGGCATGGGTTCTTAAAGGGTTAATAATTTTTTAATAATTTCTTGTATGAGCCTCCTCAGCAGAGAGTGACTGTTTTTTCTGGCTCATGAAATCTTATTCAGTAAGACCCTCTGAGATTGGTAATTAGTAGATGGAATCAATGTTCTCTGTAATGTGCTCTCCTGAGTGTTGGCAAAGTAGTTTTGAAAGATCTGTGCAGTAGTCTACATTTGATGTGCAGCACTGACTTGTTAATATCTTTACATCACTCCACTTTTTTCCCCTTCGGCTAACAAAGGTGATATGGCAAAATTCTAACTAATTGGATTAGTCTAATACTAATGTGAAAATTTCTCCTCTTTAATGGCACTAGAGAGCTAGAATCTGATGCTTCTGAGTGGTGGCTATCTGTAGAACAGGCCATTGTGAGATCTGTTCATCCTCAGAGCCTCTTAAGTTTTGGATATGTACCTTTATATCCCACTTTGTGTGAGTAATAATATAGCAAATGGGGGTCTCACAGTCATACAATCTGGTTGGCCTTAAACATACCATAATATATGTAAAAGCGCAGCACTGAAGTTTAACGTGGTAAATCTAAACAAACCCAGACAATGTTTGAAGATGAAACCGCAGCAAAATTGTAGCTAGTATGTTCGGGCAGTACATATACAAACCCTAGTACAAACAGGGAAACACAGTAGTGGTAATCCTTTAAATATGACTAAGAACTGGAATAATTCTTGAACAAACCAACTACATCATAGGGAACAAGTACAAATTTCCATTGACTTAAAGGAGAACTTTCTCTCCAGTTAAAGTTGATATCCATGCAATCCTCAGTCGCTGTGTGTCATAAACTTGTTGTTTTTTATTGCACCCTGTAAAGAGAAATCTTCAATAGAACAGTAAACAAGCTGTACCACACTGCTTAATAGTTCCTCCTCTCACTGCTGAAATACAGCCCACGGAGGCATAGCTTAGCTCTCATAGGATGAGCAAACAAAAACAGGCAGTATTTGACACTGACGTCAACAAGATGGCTGTGCTCTCCCTCCTGATGCCATTTGAGGACATGGTACTGTACAGGCACGGGGGAACATTTTAACTAAATTTTAAACACTATGCTGGATATCTGCAAGGTTAATAAAGAAATTCTGAGGGGGTTTAGGGATGGTGAAAGTACCACTGTAAGTGGTGCTTTTAGCACCTTGAATGCTATAGAAGTGCCAGGCGCATTTTGAAAACACGGGTTCCTAGGGTATAGTTTCATCTTCTATGTCTTATAAATTTTGTGGTGCATTATTATTATACAAAATAACATAATTAACTAGATGACGTGTAGCGTGACAGTTTACAAAATGTCTCTTCGAGACTGCTTTGTCAGCTGGGTCAGAAACTACATAGATTTGTACACAAATTTACATTAATCTGCAATGCCTGTACTGAAATTAGACTGTGTATAACAGAGGTCCAAGTTTTGTCATCTACTGTATCGAAGGCCAGAATTTTGAATGTTTGCATAGAAATAGGGCTTAATGTGGGACCACTACTTTCACACACTGTGGAATGAACCAAACAAATTGTATGTTTACAACAAAAGTAACACCTTTTGATTGCATAGGTGGTTTTGCAAAAACTTTCAAAATAATTTTTATGTTTACCAAATACCATACCTCCCAACATTTTAAATGGCCAAAGAGGGACAAATTTTGTTTCAGGGGCTGTTGTTGGGGCTGAGGCTAGTGGGCAGGGCATTAGTAAGAATTTTAGGTTATTTCATGACCTAATGACACCTCTTTGTTTAACTTTAATAAAGGATTTAGCACAGGATCAATGTATTTTATTTATACAGACTAATGTAAAACACATTAACTGAAGTTTAAACAAACATTAATGTGAGTTTTATTGCTGTGGAGCAATGTGATACACTTCTCTACACACCACACAGTCTCATCTCCTGAAAAAGAGTGACACCAGAGCTGGAAAGAGGGACAGAGGGATTTGGGTCTCCACGAGGGACTGTCCCTCCTAAAGCGGGACACTTGGGAGGTATGCATATATTATATATTCTTATTTATTTAAAGCAGTAATGTGATATATTTAGTTTTATTTGCCTGTTTCTGCAAGTTGGACAGTGCTGGCCCGCAGGACAGCTATATACTAACATTCCACACTGCTCTCCATCTCACCACCCTTTTCCTGCTGGACAGTACTATTTAATTTGCATGAACTGATAAATAAATATTCCTAAATATCTTACGAACTATGATTTTAAGGTTTTAAATAAAAATAGCTAACAGAATTGATGATGTTGTTAGCCTTTTTAATATCACCTAAGTAGTTATAAGGTCTTAGCTCCACTTTAATGAGGTGGAATAATTATGGAAACTCTCAGGATGAGTGCCCCCACTGAGGTGAGAAACTGAACCGGTGACCATACCAATAACAGATCTATAATCTTTTAAACTGTAGGTCCCTGAAATACATCGCCTAGAATTCTACTTTGTTACAGACTATCCAAGCTGCCTGCCCTCCAAGGGTATCCTTTTAAAAAGTTGCATTCTAAACAGCGTGTGGCTACACGCTGCATTCAGCATGTCGTTGTGATGAAAAGGGCAACATGAGAATCTCATCCTGCATAAAAGTGCAAGATTCATGTTGCCTCCTAAAACTATGCTGAAATTAACCCAACTCACTGAATCAGGATGATTCCTATGTTAACTTTGTGTTTTAAGTATCTGATTCTTAGAAGAATAATTAGTTAGAACTCTAAGGGTTAACAAAAGTCGCCAGCTTCATGTAGACTGTAATCTCTTCCATATTTGCTTCTAAGAATCCAATGCTTAAAACACAAAGTTATAACATATGAATCATCCTGATGCGAATCTCACACTTTTATGTAGGGTGAGATTCTCATGTCGCTCTTTTCATCATGTCAACATGCTGATTGCAGCATGTAGCCAGTTGTTAGCAGGACTACACTTTAAACTCTTCTCACTGCACAAGGTCATTTTATCCCTTTAAGGACCAGAAGGATGTGCAACAAATTCACTTGCAATGCATTGTGCATCCAATCCCTCTAGTACATAAAGGTTTAAGCAGATTCATCCATTTAGCCTACTTTGATTTGAAAATATTGTCAGCAATTGTCATGTCTGCATCTATGAACATTTCACCTAGTACTGATTGAAGATGTTATCTCTTAAAGAAGCAGTAAACTTTGTTATAGAATTTTTCCTGTTGAGTAAAACAAGGGTAGTCCCCCTGCTGTCAGTTGTTTTGTTCAAATGTGTTATAGCAGGGCAACGAATCAGGAATTAAATTTACTGTGTGTTTACTTCCTGAAAGTTTCCTCTGACAGCATGACTCAGCAATTTCTATCACATTCTGTGGAGAAATGTTTTTCAGGACTTTCCTCTCAAATATAATGTAACAGAATAACCAATTGGAATTTGACCACTAGAGGGCATTTGTAAAAACACACATTTAAACTGTAAGTACTCTGGAAATTTGCATCTCTCAGCAGTGTGAGTACCCTTGTTTTTCTTAAAGGAATAGTAATACTTACATTTACTATCCCCATCTTGTAGCCCTTAAAAATGAATTAAATGAGTCCAGTGGCATCTGTCAAACCTTTATGGTTTGAGAGATATCTGCTTTCAAAGTTTTTTGCGTTTTTTCCTCTCCCCCGACGTCGGTGTTCTAGCTGACAGCAGGGGAATCCAGTCCCTGAACAAGCTGAGTCTCACATGATCTCTGCTCTGCTGAAGAGCCTCTGCTGGTCCCGGGATTAGATTCCCCTGCTGTCAGCTAGAACGCTGATGTCAGGGAGAGGGAAAAAAGCAAAACTTTGAGAGATGCCGCTGGGCTCATTTAGTTCAGTTTTTAAGGGATACAAGATGGGGATAGTAAAATTTAAGTATTACTATCCCTTTAATACCTATAATAGAGTATAGCTCCGAGTCTTCTTTATTTTATTTTTAGCACGTAGCATTATATTTCAATACTAACATGCTTGTAGTTGAACAGCAACTAAATCTGAAAGGATCCACCTTCTGGCTGCCTCCTATCAGTTGTGGATTCCGGTCATGGGATCGGACAGATCAGAGTGAGGGACAGTCTTCACTCAGTAAGTACAAGGAAAACCCTACCCCTCTTGACGAAGGAGGGCAGAATTTTTCTTATACTTTACTGAAGATTGTCCCTCGCCACATTCCGTCTGGACCAGCATGAGAGGTATAGTGAGGCAGAGGAAAGGGGCTGGGAGAGGGGATCCTTTCAGATTCAATTGCTGTTCATCTACAAGCCTGTTAGTATTGAATTATATGGCGTGATGCAGGAAAAGTGCGCAATCGCTATTTCCCATGTGAAAACCACTAGGGAATAGGTTTGAACATGATTTTGTTGAATTGTGCATGAATATTCAAGATTAGCGAATAGCTGCATATATTTATTTTTTGTGGGCGTGGCTAGGATTAACAAATCTATGTGAGTGGAATAGCGAATGCTCCTAATGCAAGAACTGCTATTGCGAATGAATTTATACGTCTGTGTACTGTTATCGTACAATGGAATTTTTTATGCGCAATTCAAGAAGCGTTTGGTATTTAGCTTCCTGGATTAGAACATTTGCAAAATCTATCTGCGCACAAAAATGCCTTTATGCAATGCAAACCTTTCTTGCATTGCGCCAATAGTGCTGATCGCTAAAAATAATGAAGAAGACGTGGAGCTGCACTGCATTATAGGTATTACTATCCCTTTAACAGTAAAAACCCTACAATATATATTTTCATAACAAAGGTTTACTGCAAATGTAGGGTGAAATTAATAGAGCCGTCTACAGAAGGCTTAACACCGTGAGCACCAGAGAATGTGTAACACATACTTCTCAATGCTTTGCGCACCCCTCTGGTCCTCGCGGGGTTACGGCAAAGTAGACATGATTTTCTACACAATGTTCACTAATCAATAATAGATGGGGAGCTTGCATTATGGTGATTTACAACAAAAAATAGTGCTAATACCTTCCTAGTACCACTTTGTACATGTCTGATAATGACGTATGGACAGCACTTTATTAACCCTTGGATGTTTGATACCACTCCAACACATTGCTTTGCACTTGGCTATTTTGTTATGAGAATGCCTTATGTTGTAATCTCATAGATGGCATCAAAGATCAAGAATAGATAATTCTGAAAAAAGGCAAAATATAGAGTAATAAGAGAATTCAAATATATTCCATATTTTCCTTTACCATAAATAGCGCAAAACATTAAACCTATGAATGGTTTCATTCTTAATTTAGCAGCTAGAGCTAATTATCTGCCTTTTTTATTATTATATAATATATGGAGCCAGTATCTTCTATATGCTCAATATCTTGATATTATAACATGAAAATGATAAATGATACAAGCAATATGTTTGCGATCTCATGAACATTGTTAGCTAGAACCCCCATTTGGAAATTTGTATTTTTCCACCATGATGCAGTTGGTGTACCCCATTATTGCTTCTCTTTTATTTTTGCATCTGGCCCAAAATGAAAATTCAGCAACAAAATAAAGCAGATTTTGCTGCCCTCCTCCAATATGTTGGTGACCTTTCTAGAATTCAGGGGTTTAGAAATTCAATTTAAAGGGGATGTATCACCCCTATATGTTAGCCTGAATAGTTAGGTTGTATATCAAATATGAGTAAAAGTGCATTTTTTTTTTTTGTAAGCTCCATTTGGTCGAAATTTCAGTTATAAACTCTGCCCTGCACCTGCTTCCTCATAGACTGTGGTTACCTGCTCTATAACCGCAGTCTGTCACTCTGCCTCTGATTTCCTCCCTCTATCCAGCCTCCTCCGATGACTGAGGCTTTCCACCTGTAAGTTGGAGTGCTCTCATTGGCTGGATATTGATCTCTGCCAATGAGACCGCTCCATCTTACAGGCAGAAAGCCTCCGTCAACAAAGGAAGTTGGATAGAGGGAGGGGAGCAGAGGCAGAGTGACGAACTGCGGTTACAGAGCAGGTAACCACAGTCTATGAGGAAGTAGGTGCAGGGCAAAGTTTATAACTGCAATTTCGACCAAATGGAGTTTAAAAAAAAAACAATTAATACACTTTTTTTTTTTTTACTCATATTTGAAATATAACGTAACTATTCAGGCTAACATATAGGGGTGATACATCCCCTTTAAATCATTTTGATGTTTTATTACTCTGCTTTTGCTCCGGAATTGCACCTCTCTAGCTTCTACCCTGAGAAAACGGGCACTAAAAGTGAATGCACCTAAAGATATTTATTTAATAGAACAGCAAAACGCCATTGAGTAGCACAATCATACAGTGCACCAGGTAAACACTTTCTCCTTGTTGACCTTTTCTGCCATTACTATCGAAGCATACCAACTACAACACTAATTATGATGATAGATTAGGAGAATCTTTTATGCACTAAACAAAGACCACAATCCCTTTGCCATGAATTAGAAGCAAAAGGAGCAATGGGTTGCTAATTTGAAAAAAGGGTACAATTCATTTTTAAGTAAAACACATTTTAAGACTCCATCACATTTATATTAGACTTTTATTTGCACCCATTTGATGAATTCTACCTTTAGTTCCTTATTCCCATAGGGAAAAAAAAAAGGTTCTTTGGTTGTCATCCCTTCTCTTCCGATGAAGTCCGTTACTGAAATCCCCTCTTGCCACTCTTTGCATGAAGCTCATTCATTTCTTTCAGTGGGCTTGACTCTGATCATTAGTGGAAGGTTTAAAGGATGAAATGGGCAGTAGAGGGAAGAGACCAGGAGAATTTGTTAGGCTAAGAGACATTGTGAGGATACTTAGGCGTGCCAGGGATAAGCACCCCAATTTTGTATTCTTTGTTAAAAGTATTGCCCTGTTGAAGGAGCTAATCTTTTAAATGGTACATTTAACCCTTTGAATGCCAAAGAGTTTTCCAGTGCATTGCAAAGGTGCTTTCAGTTTACAGTTTGTAAAAGGCTTTAGGCTCCTTATCTGCTTTTGTGCTTGTATTGTTAACAAAACTTTAATTAAAAAGTCGCAAACATCAAGCAGACAAAATAGTTAATGTAATGTTAACCCTTAAAGCAGAGCTTTCCAAACTTTTCATGTTGGTGACACACTTTTTAGGCATGCGTCATTTCGTAACACAGTAATTCAGTTTTGCTAGCAAACCGGAGGTTAAACTAATAATCCCTTATAAGAGATACGGACACATACATAAATTGTAATAAGAAGATGTATGGGGACATAGCATATCTCATGAAAACCTTTTGTTCATACTTTGAAGGCATTAAGCATGTTGTGTGTTTTTTAAAAGGGCGACATGAGAATGTTGCGCTACATATAAGCGCAAGATTCTTATGTCCCATTTTTAAATAGATAGCGCATAACTGATTTTAGAAGTACTGTCCGTCTTTCCTGTCTCATCGGCACCACAAGCAGAAGCAGCAGCCATGTGACAGGCAGCCTCAGCGCACAGGGACACTCCAGCCTGGCAGCCCAAAGAGAGGGCAGAGGTATAGAGGATGTGGCTTCTCAAAAGATTTTAACAGCTGAACGGCCAAAAGATTTGTAACAGCTGGAGTGCCTCCTTGTGCTGCATACATATTATGTATTCAGCACACAGAGGCACTCTAGCTGTTACAAATCTTTTGTGTCGCTCCAGCTGTATGCAGCACACGGAGGCAATCTCCCGCTGTGTAAATGCGACCACTAAGTAGTAGTGTTTTATCTCAGCTCCCAGTGTAGCTCGTACTTGGGTTGAATGACAATCTCGCGCTGTGTAAACGGCACCTTTGCCTTTGACACACCTACACGCTGCAGCCGACACACTAACGTGTTGCGACACACAGTTTGGAAAGCACTGCCTTAAAGAATGAGAGGGGTTTAAAAGGCATTACGGAGCAGTGTTGCACCCCTCGGTTCTAAAAGACTTAAAAACAACTGCATGCAAGTACAGGTCTGCAACACTGTAAAATAATATACATTAATTGGTTGTAAACTAGTTATATTGCAATGAAAAGTGTTATACACTTGACAGGTTACTCAACTGGAATCCATGGCATCAGATGGCCCAGTTAATAGCCAAATGAAAAATGGGTTGATGTAACCTAGAGCAAAGTAGAAATCCAGTTCACATCTGCAGAAATCCAACAGCCGATTCATACAAAATTTGTGCTGGGGTTTTCATATCCTTTGGAATCCAGACACTTATCATACATTAGTAATAATGTAGTATAATTCAAAACAGTTTTGTATTTGCTACTGGCCTCATTTCTCTTGGGCTGCATATTATTCCGAGACAGAATGAAACCACTGTGCATTTGGCAGCAGCTGTTATGGAGTTCTTGTTTGCTGTTAACTGTTACCACAAAAAAGGGCCACGTTGAAGGAGGAAGGGTTTTGATTAAAGGGTGAAGGTCATAACTGATCCTGGGAGGGGGGGGGGGGTTAAGGTCAAATCAGTGACGTTTAGTAATGGGCATGGCCTTTAAGAAATGGTGATGTTGTCCCCCAAACTATCATACGAAGCTTAAAGTGAAATTGACACCTCATAACAACTTAGGTAACTGTGAAAGAGCTTATGAAATATTTATTTTATTTGTTACTTTATGTAAATTAAACAGTACTGGTTGGTAGATCAGACCGATACTAGCATTCCAAACTGTTCTCCCTGCCAGCCAACACTAGCTCATTTGCACAAACTGACAATTGTGCAAATCCTGTCAAAGTGGATGGCCACATGATTTTCAGCTAATATCTTTGTTGTTATTGCATCATATATGAATAGTGCACCAAGAAGGATATAAGAGTTTTTATTGGGAGCAAACTTTACTATCACGTTAGTATGATTAATACATCCTCTCTGTAGCCAAGGTGGTCAGTCTGCACACATTTTCCTGATTTATATTTTTATGCTAATAATTATAACTAGTCAACATCATCTCATTATTCTCCTATTAATCTTCCATAAAAAAACAGTTATCATGTTTTAGAAAATCTGCTCATATATGTGTGTATGTGAAGGCTATTCCTGGTGTGTAAAATAAGGGTACTCCATTTGCTTGGATATGCTTTGTTCAAAAGTTGTTATAGCTTAAAGGGATAGTAATGGCTAGATTTTAAGTCGAGGTCAATTCTTTAACATACTTTTTTACAAAGTGTACTTTCCTAACTTCATAATATTGTTATCTTCAAATTATTTTATATTAAAGTGTCCTCCTCCTGCCCCTTTTCCAGAAGATCTGAAATCCGGTCACTTGAACGGAGGGACAATCCTCTGTCAGTATAGGGAAAACCCTGCCCTCTTTGACGAAGGAGGGCAGGTTTTTCCTTATGCTGACAGTAAATTGTCCCTCATTGTGATCCATCCGGACCGACTTGCTGCAAGGGGAGTGTAACGGTTTTCAGTACACTCAGAGACGGGCAATTTGGTAAAACACAGTTTTATTGAATTAGCAAAATAAAGTAACCCTCGCGGGTCCAGCAATAGTACAAACGGAACTGACACAGGACAGGTTACTAAATCATGATAGTCCACACGGGTCCAGTATACATATATCATAAGTAGTAAATATACTGACACAGGTCAGGAACAGTTCGTGTGATACAGTAAGACACAAATGATTAATGTTATTAGACCAGGAGACTGGGAGGCCCTAATAGCGAGGCCCTGGAAACACTCAAATGCTGATAAGTGCCAAAATAGCGACTAGCCCAGGAAGGTTGAACGAGGCCCTGGAGGGAACACAGATTATAGTGATACTGCAACCGGAGGTGCAACGGAACGCCCTGTATATACACACACTGCGACCCACGGTAACGGTACCAGACAATGATGTTGATACGGCAGGCTTGATGGCAACTGCCGGGTGACAGAGCCGACTGAGGCGCCCAAGAGACCAACCTCGATATGGTGGATTGACAAGCCAGCGTATATAGTGCCAATAGTAAAGCTCCTACCTGGGTGAGTACTGCAAGGCCCTGGTAACGGGTACTTGGCTGTTTAACGGTAAACAGGAGCGGAGACTGAGGCGCCCGGAAGACCAACCCCAGTGACAACTGATAACAAGCCAAGCGTATAGGGTGCAGTGAGCTGAGCGTAACCCTGGGTATGTAGCAAGGAGGCAGCAAGGCACTAATGAGTCGCAGTCATGGAACGGTAATGCAGTACACAAGGCAACCAACTGCGCCAGTACGCTCAAGGCAGAGCACAGTAGTAACTCACTACTGGACACTGAGTACAACGGACTGGAGGCACAGGAGCAGGAACGGAAGCCACTACGGTCAAAGCATGGACAGGAACGTCCGCCAGGCCGGGTCGGTACACGGAGCAGGAACAGGATCAGAGAGAGAGAGTAGTTAGGCAGTCCGGGTCATACACTGGAAATCACACGATGACTGCAGCAAGCACAAAGCAATGGGAACACCACGAAAGGACACTGCATGAGTGACAGAGCACAGTGCTTAAAGGCTACCACTGGGTGGAGCCATAACACTTAGCCAATAAGAAAGCATCAGGCATCTTGTGTCAAAATGTTGCCAAAATACACGGGCACCATGATAGGGAGGCATCGTGACCTATGGAAAAGGAGTGGGAGGGGGACACTTTAATATGAAATAAAACGAAGATGACATTATGGACTGTTAGAAAGGTACACTTCATTATAAAAAAAAAAAAGTATGTTGAAGAATCGACTTTGACTAAAAATCTAGCCATTACTATTACTTTAACCCTCTGAGTGCCAGAGGGGAACAGAATGCATTGCAAAGTAATGCATTCCGTACCACTCTGGCACTCAAAGGGTTAAAGGGATAGTAATACTTCGTTTTAACTTTATTTTATTTTGTAGGCATTAAAAAAACATGAAGAATTATATGTCTTATCTCTCAAACCTTTATGGTTTGAGATATTCACAAGCAAAGTTTCCCCTCCCGCCCCTTTTACCTAGTGTAAGCCATCTCTTCTCAGATGTGGAATGCAGTGTATAGACCAGACAGATAACTGAAGGGGACACTCTTATTCCTATGAAATCCCTGCCCCCCTTGACAAGCTTTTCATGTTTTTCCCTTATCTTAACTGAAGAGTGTCCCTCTCTGCAGTCTACCTGGGCACCTCCCTTCTGCTGTGGCTGGACAGTGTGACATCAGTAAAAGGGGCAGGAGGGGGATATTTTGTTATTGAATTACTCCTGAACTACAACTCTGACAGAATTGAAATAACACTCTCCAGAGTCCAAATACTATGATGATTAATTAGAGCTGCTTTTATTATGAAACATTACTATCCCTTTAAGCTATAACAACTTTTGAACAAGGCATATCCAAACAATGGGAGTACCCTTATTTTACACACCAGGAACAGCCTTCACATACACACCCATATGAGCAGACTTCTAAGACATGATAACTGCTTTTTACTACTATTACTAGTACTGTCACTATCCCTTTAATTGTGAGTTATTGTGTTTGTGTTGGCAACAGCACCACATGGTGCCTACATGGGAGAGATGACTAACTAAAGCTCTCCTAAGAAAGTGTTAGTAACAGCTCCCTCCTTGTTGTGACAATTTTAACTGTAATCTCTTTTGATATAGGGATTTCCCAGCAATGTGAGTACACTTGTTTTTAACACAGCAGGAAAAGTCCTATACATATTGTTTTAATTATAACAGCTCCATAATGCCAATAACTTCCAAAGTATACTGCCTATGGTCCTTATTGATTTCTTCCTTTCCTTCATTCCCTTCCGTCACAAATTGGGAAGACCTGCTGCTATCCCCTGTAAAGTCTTTCCTAAACACAGCCTTGTCTCACATAAGCACCTGCTAAGGTTTAAATGAGCCTTGATTACTTGTAATTCTATTGAATATTAATTATAGTCATAATCATTTTCCACTGATCTACTTTAATAATATAAATAAACTGAATGATGTACACCCAATAATTACTAATCTCAAGGGCCTTGCCTGTGAGAGCAGACTATTGACTTTATAACAAGGTATATGTGTTTAGTAGTTTTGTTTTTCTCATTCTATTGCATCCAGTGTTTCATCGTGTGAAAGTGGACCTGTCACCCTGAGACAAGTTACTGTTAAAGCGGAACTACCATGTCACAAAATGTTTAACTTAACTAAGTCCCCTTCTGGCGACTAGCTGCTTAGTAGCGCTAGTCGCCAGAATTATTACCAGATTTAATAGATATATGCTTTATTCCTCAGCTGCCAGTAGCACGGAGAGCAGACATCTTGCCAGAATGATGTCTGCACGCCTGCGCTGTCAGTCCCAGCCTGGTCTAGGAGGCATTGCTAGGAGCTGTCCGTCTCCGGCTAGGACTGACAGCACAGACGCTTGGACGTCATTCTGGCAAGATGTCTGCCCTCTGTGCTACTGACAGCTGGGGAATAAAGCATATATCTATTAAATCAGGTAATAATTCTGGTGACTAGCGCTACTAAGCAGCTAGTCGCCAAAAGGGGCTTTAGATAAGCTAAACATTTTGTGACAGGTTAGTTCTGCTTTAAAACTCTGGCATAATATATAGGTGTAAATTATACCTAAGATAATTGGCAAAATATAAAATTCATGTGTATAGTATGCACCCCTTTCCCTCCCTCTACCCTGAAAAAAAACTGTTTTCCAAAATCTCTCTCCCTTTCCCTTCTCCACCTCAAAAGTCTATCTGTGCCCCCTCTACCCACAAAATAATATTAAATTGCCCCCTTGATCTTTCTACCCCTACCCACCTCAATAGCGCTACCATCAGCACAAGCAGGTAGCAAATTCAAGAATGCTGCCTGGTGCACCAGTGTCTTGGCTGCCTCTGGAGGAGGGTCCTGGTTATGGAGTTGGGTACTGGTAGTGGTGTTGAGGTGTGGAGAGAGAGAGAGATCGAGGGGGCATTTTAATTTTTTTTTATTTTTGTATAGTATGCACCCCTACTTCACATAAGGTGAAATGGGTTAAAAATTTGTGTAATGTACCCAAGATTTTACTGTAGGTTATCTTACAGAGAATTAAAATCTTCCTGTTTGCTGTACTAGCCATTTTTCTGTGAATAGTTTTGGAGGAATTAACCTTTTATATTTTAACAAGTAGTGTAAAAGCCCGTGTACATGGGCCAAAGTGCGCAGTAGAGCGTGCCTTGTGCAGTTTGTGCAGTCATGCGCAGTAGAGACTGCATCGAACAAACATACATGCCTTTTATATTATAGGACTGGAAAGTGTGGCACTTTATTTTAATCTCTTGTACTGTATGCTAATTAGGACAAACATCGCTCACTGTGTTATTTGAAATGCCCCCAGTGTGTGGGCTCTTTGTAACTTCATTCATAGCACAATGTAGTAATACTGTCCCAGCACAGAAGCTAGTTAGCATAAAGTGCCAAACTGTGCCACCAAGAAATAAAGGTTAAATACTACTCTTTAAAATGAATCTTAAGGCCACAGGTCTACTAGAACAACCTTATATTAAAGGGAGAGTAAAGCCCCCAAAAAAGTATGTTCTAAATCATATCTGCACTAAAAAAACATTTAATGTGCTTAATCCTTTCTTTCAAACCGTTATGGTTTGAGAGATATAAGAATATAAAGACCTCCGCTCCCTCCCCCTTCTCACGCGTCTGCTGTACAGCGGACATCATGAAATACTGCTTCCGGGACCAGACGGCAGCTCTTCCAGAGCGCTGTCATCAAGATATCTAATTATAATTACTTCATCGGAATGGTCCAGAACGTGTGCTTGCAAGCCAGGCACACATTGTAGACCATACCGATGAAGTAATTATAGTTGGATATCCCGATGACAGCGCTCCTGAAGAGCCGCCTACAGGCGGGCGACCGGTTTCTGCCTCTGACAGCTTTACAGCTCATCAGTCAGAAAGTGGAGGGAACGGAGGACTTTATTTTCTTATATCTCTCAAACTATAACGGTTTGAGAGAGAGGATTAAGCGCATTAAGTGTTTTTTTTAGTGCAGCTAACATTTAAAACATACTTTTTTGGGGACTTTACTATCCCTTTAATTTGAAAAGTGGGGCAAGCCGACCACCATAGAAGATAAATAAAAAGTCCAGTTTCTTTATGGGGAATTAACTTTTTTTTAAATCTAAAATGTTACAGAGCTTTTCCTTCTGAATAAAACAAGGGTAGTCCCACCTCTGTCATTTGTTTTAGTCAGATTTTAAAGCTGTTAAAATAATCAGGAAGTGAATTTACAGCTTATTTATTTCATGAAACTTCTGACAGCATTTTCGATTTTATTCTATAGAGAACTATTTGTCAGTGACTTTCTTCTCAAACAGAATAACTAATTGGAATCTGACCACCTGAGGGCTCTGTTACTAAATAAAAACACAAGTTTAAACTGTAATAACGCTTGAAGTATGCATCTCTGGGCAGTGGGAGTAGACTTGTTTCACACAGCAGGAAAATCCCTACAATATATGTCCATAACAAAAGTGTACTGCTTCTTTAAATAGGGCTTTTAACCCTTGAAATGCCGGAGACATCTTCAACGTAGCAATGTGAAGCTTTGTGTTGGAGACCTATCTAGCATTCTAGGGATTAAAAGCCCCATTTTAAAGCAACAAGTCTTGTGATTATTATTTTTTTTCCTTTCATGTGGTGCAGTTATTTTGCTCCAGGATTACTCCATTTTCTTTTGAACATATGGCCCTGAGACCCACACTAACTATTGGGTTGCTAAGCTATCCCCAGAACTGTTTAGTAAATTGCTGATGCTGTCAATAGAGTATATGCAAAATATGATGACATCATAAACCTTTATTTGCATGTAGTATGCTTGAAACACACTTTGCCTTACACATCCCGAAACAGCCTCTACCAGAACTGCAATATCAACTGGCAATATTTTTTAAATCATTTGACACATCTCTGTTATGCCAGGCTGCTTTTCCAAGACATATTCATATTGTTTTATTGTCTGTTAATTAGTTAGAGAGAACACCACAGGAGATTTTGAAGCTGACATTCTGAGAAGAACTGGAGCAGCTGTGGCTCAAACCAACTATGCTATAGCGAACAAATAAATTCCGCCAGATTTCTATTTATTTATGTGAAATTTTAACAGCCTTGAAAGCTAGGGAGGTTTTGGCATTCAGGGGGGTTAAAAAAATAATTGGAGAGGCGTGATCCCCCCCATTGTAGGGTATCCTTTTAAAAAGTGCGACATGAGAATCTCACCCTGCATATAAGCATAAGATTCTCATGTCGCTTCTTTTAACAGTGCTCTCACCTGTGGGGTTGGTTTGAAGAAAAAAAAAAAAAAAGTGTCCTCTGCCTTTCCTGGAATAATAAACTGCTTTAGCTTTGCAAAACGTTTTGAAACTTGGTTCTCCATAGAAGTATTTAATAATGATAGATGTGTGTGGACACCATGCTCGATTATACTTTTTTTTTTTTTTTTTTTTTTTAAACCAATCCCGCAGGCGAGAGCGCTATTAAAAGAAGCGACATGAGAATCTCGCGCTTATATGCAGAGCTAAGTTCTCATGTCAGCCTTTTCAACACATCAACCTACTTAATGTGGCTTCAAGCTGAGTGCTGTTAAAAATGTGATATTTTAAAAGTCAACCCCATTGTAGAGTTGGTTTGCCGAGAATCACCAGTTATTATATCCACCTCAATACCTCGGTGAGGCAGATTTGGACCAGTTCTGGGGCAAACCAGCTGTACCATTGGAGACAAAGGGTGGAATGCAAGAAATCTGCACAATTTATACCTACAATGTACTTTTGATAGAAAAATTAATTGTGCATTTTTTTTTAAGAATTAGCAAACATGAGCTCTCTTTTTAGCGAATGTCCATGGTTTTGTGAGAAGATTAGTTATTGCACCTAATTCAGCATAGCAGGTAGCACACATTTTCACATATGTGGCTAAGTATGGCATTAACTCGTTGTGTATAGGGTTGACACCTTTTTGTTAAAAAAAATACTGACCATGGCATTCCCTCCATAGACTTAAAATTGGACAGGAGCCAATTTTTTACTGGCCTGCTAGTTGCGTACCCCTCTGGCACTCAGAAGGTTAATTTAGAAGCAGGTGCTATTCAGCATCAAGGCATTAGTATGTTTCGTGCATCAAAACATATCCAAGAAACATACATTTATGGCTTTAAAAAAAAAAAAAAGCTAATAATTTACTTTCTTGATTTCTGTCCAAACTGGTGAATAAAAATACCCCAAATACCCCAAATTAACATTGATTAACCCCTCAGTTCTAGAAGGATCTTTAAGGCATTGACGTGCAAGTTAATAGCTTTAAAAGGAAGCATCTCAAAGCAGCTGGAGAACCCTTTTTATACTCAGCAGGACAAATGTTTGTTTGTCTGAGTGTGTTCGTCATGTTACACCATATTATGCAATTCTTTCTTACTAATTGCACCTTGTTACATGGGAATTTAGTAGCTTGAATGCACATTCATTATTCAATTAAATATTATGTACAACCCTCCAGAATTCTCTGTACTAGCCATTGCTATTTCATAAGACCCTATCTCGGAGCCCTTTCACTTTACTATTATTGGGTCATGAGACCATACTTCAAAGCCCTTTCATTTTATTAACCATTTAACGAGCAGGAGAACATATTAAAAACAACCTACCTTTTTGTGCAAGAACGCAAAAGCCCTTTCTATATAGACACTAGCTTAGGTGCCCCTCGTACTTTTAACATCTTACTTGCCAAAATACAAAGAAGATCTACGCAAATATGGTCGTTCCATAAACAGGAGAACTAGCTGAATTGTATTAAAGGGATAGTAAAATTTTAAAAAAATATGTTGTAGGATTTATCCCCCTGAGTAAAACAAGAGTACTCCCACTGCTGAAAGGTGTTTCATTCAAAAGTTATTCATTTTCAAAGTTGAATTTTTTAATTGCAATATCACAGTGGCCTGAAATTATAAAGTGGTGCTGTTGCTACGTGATCCTATGGACAGCTCTGGTTCCGGGACCATAAATCTCCATAGGATGGTGTAGCAACAGCGCCACTGTACAATTTCAGACCATTGTGATATTGCACCTAACAAATTCTACTTGTTTTACTCAGGGGGATAAACCCTACAACATATTTTTTTTTACATTTGAAGTATTACTATCCCTTTAAGAGTATTTTAACAACAGCAATAATTACATGCAAACAGTCAAGGGCGTAATCATGATATATGTATATATGTATGTATATATACATACATATATTTGTTTTTACACACTCATACGAAATCAAAGTTTATTGTAGCTTGGGAAAAACCCCACAAACAACAATATTTAGTTTGCGTAGGTGCACTAATTAATAATCCACTGAAACTTCACTTAACAAACATGGCAAGAAACATGAAACTTAATGCGGTTCTTAAGATGCACAATGGTTAAGCACAGTAGTTTTGCAGGACACTGCAGAGCTCTTCATATTAAGCAATGATATTAAAACCCCAAAGCACTTTCATATAGTAAGCATCGGTATTTCATGCAATATTTTTTACCTTCTTGAGGCATCATTTTAAATGGCTTCAATGGGGTTTTATTGCCTTCCTGTGGATCCGCAAAGACTGAACTTGATGTCATTTTTCTTTTCTACCCCCCCCATTTTTGTCATTATTTTATCTGGGACTTATGAAATATTTATTGTTGAAACCTGTATTTCAAAGGCTGTACACATTTTATTATACATCTGAATGGTTGCATATTCCTTCAGATCATGAGCCAGGGATTTCCTTGGTAATTGCTATTGTGAAGCTTCTCTGATACTGTTTTAGTGCTGTTGCTGCCCTCTACTGGTGTGTTAATGTATTAGATTCATTTTTTTTTGTTTGTTGTGGTATAGTGTAGTCTTTCCTTAACCATTTGAGTGTCAGAAAGTTGTGCATCACATTGATCTGCAATGTGTTGCACACCCTTCTGGCACTCAAAAAGTTAAAGATTGGAGGGGGTGGACAACTCTTTGCAAAACAATGTGTTGCTCACCCCTCTGGTCCTTAAAGGGTTAAATATTGTCACCGACCACTCATCATAATACCCCCAGAAATATCTGAGTCTGATATATATATCTAATTTTTACTTATCACCTGAAAATGTACTGAGTGATGAGCAAAACAAGTGGTAGGCAAGTGATATATTACTCCCACTATAATCTGTAGAAGGGAGAGGAGTACAGAAGATTTGAGTCCTCTCAATCTCTTCTCTGTGCCCGAGACATGGGGTGATATATGAATAGGTACTTCTTTTCTCTGTGCTGTTCAGATCACAAAGTGCATCTATGTAGAAGTGTTATTTATCTGCCTGGACGGGGAATGGGGCAGTAGAACTGGAGTCATAATCAAGGGAAAGTGTGACCTGTCCACATTTTCACTTCTGAGAAATGTTGACAGGATTTTTATTATTATTCATTGTCTGTCTGCGTGAATGAGCTAGTGATGGTCGGCAGGGAATTGGGAACGGAATGGGGAGAAGTGTGGAAGCATGTTATGATTTTGTGATAGGCTGGCCTGTGCTGTCTAATCTGGATAAATTGACAAATAAATTAAATAATATCTCCTAAACTATGGTTTGGAATAAAAAATGGCTAAAGTGTATATGATTTTGAAATCTTAAAAAAATTGTTCCAAAGTGCCAGTTCCACTTTAAGGATGGAGAGCATGGTCATTGGTGTGATATTTCTTATTTTGTTGCATGTAGTCTTAAAAAACAAACAAAAAAAATAAAAACCTGATACAATATTGTTTTGCAGTAAGATGATGTTTAAAGAGTAATGGTTATTGAAAGGGGCCCCTCCATTTTTATAGAGGCCTGAGCAAAAGTCACTCTAAAGTAGGGTTATAGAAGTTCATTCATCAAGGGACGTAAAGCCAGGATTTAAGGATATCCTTGATTTAAGCACAGTTGAGGTAATCTGTTGCTCATTCATTTTGGCTGACTTACTTAGGCTCATTCAGGCAAAGCCCTAAATCCTGGCCTGTTTGCAGCCTTTGAGGACTGAACTTTGACGCCTGCACTTTAGGCCCCTTTCTCACTGTTGATACCAATACAGCATGGTGTATGAGTAATGTCACCCATGCCAAAAGATATTCTGATGGCCCGTGATGCCTTTCACATGGGCAAATATTACCTTGCATGAACAAATCAAGTATCCTGCATGCAGCATATTTCGTGAGTTTACATGTCACACTGTGAAGATGCAGCACAGCTGATCTGTGAGCTGGTGGAGTGTCAGCAGACCTTTGTCACAATGCTCATCGCAACCTCTAAAGAATAGCTGATCCACATGTGCATCAGCCTATCATGAATGTATGACATTCAATTGTACAGGCGTAAGCCGCCAGTCCCATGACAGGAACATAGGAGAAGGTTCATTCAGTAGATGGGGTATTTGAAATAGAACAGTGATACTGCTACCTTAGATTCCTGTGTGAAAAAGCACTTAACTCTTTGAACATGGGTTGGACACCTCTCTGAAATTCAAAGGGTCAAAGTGTCTTTTATAATGAAAAAAAGCAAAGCTTAAAGCAAATGCTTGGCTAAGGCTCTTTAGAGCTGCCTCTCCCTCTCTAGTTCTATATAATCAAAAAGGAATCACACTGGTTTATATTTCAAGAGTTTTTCCAGATGTTCCAGGCATCAGACACAAACCCACACCCATCAACTAATATCCGTTTTTCTTTCTGCCAGGCACGTGGGGCAGACATCCCAGTTCCTGGAGAAATACCGATCCCTGCAGAACTTCCTCTGAGATCGTGTGGCAGCACTGCTAGCATGAAAGTGAAGAACATCAAGAAGTAAGTTCTCCTGATCTGAATAAGCCTAGCAGATTGTGCCAGGACAATGCCCAGAATAACAGGGTTTCTTTAACGTAAAGGGATAGTAATACTTTATTATTGCTATCCCCCATAATGTAGATATTTGCAAAATAATTTAATAGCCCCCAGGTTCATCTCTCAAACCTTTATGTTTTGAGAGATAACCAAAGGCAAAGTTCCCCCCTCTCTCCTCGTTCCCTGAAGTCAGCGTTGTACTGACTGCAGGGGAAGTCTGTCGTACGACAGGCTTGCGGCTCTGCAGATGAGCCAAGATCCTGTTAGCGAAAAATAATTATTTAAATTAAACTGTCTTCTACATGTGCTTGCTTTATTTCAGTGAAATAATTATTTTTCACTAACGGGATCACGGCTCTGCTGCAGAGCCGCATGATGAAAGTCAGACCGGATATCCCTGCAGTCAGTACAACGCTGACTTCAGGGAAGGGGGAGGGAGGGGGGAACTTTGCCTTTGGTTATCTCTTAAACCATAAAGGTATGAGAGATGAACCTGGGGGCTATTAACGTATTTTGCAAATATCTACAATGTAGGGGATAGTAATAATAAAGTATTACTATCCCTTTAAAGAGCATCTGTGAAGTCTCCCAGCAGCAGACCTTTCAAGCCCTGGCAAACCTACTGGGGAGGAAAATGGGGATCAGAATGGAGATACTGCCCTCCCCATGTGCCACAGTATATCTGCTTGCATTGCTCAGGGCAGTTTCCTCATCCTTAGTGATAAGATTCAGCATGGGCCTTCTGTATCTGGATTCACAACTTCACCCAGCAGGTCTATGGTTGATGCATGCAGAAACGTGGAGTTTGCGACTGAGAGCCACAGATTTCTGGTTTGCTTTCCAGCCAAGTGGATTGTCACTTTTCCGACCCACTAAATGAGCTATAAAAGCTATTTTGTGGCTACACACAGCAGACTCAGGATTATTTACTAAGCCTTCTTCCACTGGAACAGACTTAGTAAAATGTGATAATTACCCTTTAATGGGAAAGTAACACTTAATATATATATTGTAGGACCTATCCTCCTGAGGAAAACAAGAGTAATCCCGCTGCTGAGAGTTGTTTTATTCAAAAGTTATTGCAGCTCATACTTGAACTTTGTTAGGTGTAATATCTCATTGGCCTGAAATTGAACAGTGGCGCTGTTACTATACCATCCTATGGAAGTTTATGGTCAGCTGACCAGAGCTACTCGTAGGACGGTATAGTCACAGTGCCGTGGTAACATTTCAGGCCGTTGAGATACTGCACTAAAAAATTCACTTTGGGCTGCAATCATTTTTGAATAAAACACATCTCAGGAGTGGGAGTACCCTTGTTTTACTCAGGAAGCTAAACCCTATAATATATATATATATATATATATATATATATATATATATATATATATTTAATTTTATATTGTTTTTTTACTTATTACTATCATTTTAAGTAAAAGTTCTCTTGCCAGCCAAACCAGTGTCAAGCAGCTCACGAAGATCCATATGTACAATGGAAGAGGATGGAATTCTGTACCACATTTTGAGTGCCAGAGGGGGTATGCAGTGTTTCTGTGTCACCTGTGGTGCAGTTCATATGCCAAATGCAAATAGCAAACCTGCAGTTCTGAAGCAAACCAAGTGCACCATAGGGAACAAATACAAATTCCCCTAATACCCATTAATTTACATGAGACATTTAACACGTTGGAGGTTATGCACTAAGGTGTGATAAAGAGGAAATTACTTCCCCAGTGAAATCACTTCACCAATTCCGATGTTATTCTATTAACTTCAATCTCTCCCACTTGAGAAATCTTAGTGCATTGGCTCCAGAGAATAACATCAGAACTGGATAAGTCTGCTCCGCTTTATCACACCTTAGTGCATCTCCCGCCTTGAATGCTTGATGCATGTAATGACTGATACTAAGGATTGTGGGTACATACAGAAATGTGTACATACACACATTGTGGGCCATATACAGAAAGCTGAGTAGAAATTCCAGAGCAAACCAACTTCACCATAGAGGACAAATACAAATTTTCAGTGGATTTGAAATGGGACGTTTATCCCTTAGAGCTTGCTAGCATACAAGGGGTTAAACATTTGAGTGCCTCTTTTAACCCCTTGAGTGCCAGAGGGGTACGCAACACATTGCTCCGCAATGTGTTGCGTACCTCTCTGGCACTCAAAGGGTTAAATCAGTGCAAACTGTTTGATCCCTATAAGGCAGTTGATTTGCTCCAGTAAATCATAAGCAGTGTTTGCTATACCTATGATTCAAGCCTTCCCCACCCCTTCCGCAATGTACTGTTGCCGTTGTTTTGCGGGCATTGTTTGTCATATCTCAACGGAAATCAAACCAGATAGGATGTGCTTCTCTTTTGCTGCCACCGGGCATGTATTAGTCTTATTACTGATCTGCAGACGATAAATTATTTGAATGTTGAGCACAAATCAAAAGAGATACAAGGTCACCAGTCTCCAGGCAACACAATTTATGTGATACTTGTAGGGTAGTTTTCTTTCCTAGAGCCATGACCACAATGCTGCGGTTGTTTAATCTCTCTATACTCAGATTTAACAAGCAGCAAGCCAAACATTTAACTGTTAGAGTACCAGAAAGGTGCCCAACACATTGCTCTGCACACAAATGTTAAAATGTCAATAACTGGTTCAGAGTGTGAATACTGTATTTTCTGGGCCACAAAATATTTCCAACCTTTACATCGTAGCTCCAGTGCATTCCAGAGGTCAAGGATTATCCAAAGGAAATGCGCTGAGCTTGGCAATGGAAAAGTTAATAATGTTACATTAAACATTTACTTTTTTTTTTTTTTTATATGAAACTTCACAGTGATTTCTCAAAAGTCTACACTACAGGTTGTATTTTCTAACATATTGATTTATAAATTTTTTTTTTAGAATTCTTGTTTTACAGTTGTGTTTGTTATTGCATAGAAAATATAAGTGAAGCACTTTTCTTATGTTCTTATTCAAAAATTGGTAATTTGCCCAGTTTAGAGGAAGGGTGTGGAGGCTCATTAAGTGTACATTTGTGTGTGTGTGTGTGTGTGTGTGTACGCAATTACACTTCTTAAAGGGGAATGGTATATCTATATTTCACTGTCGTCCAATACAGGTTGCTGGTACACTGGGAGGCGATCTGCCCCTTTAAGTAGGCAGGAACATTCTCTAAATGTATGCAGGGGGCGGAGCCTCCCCTCCCTCTTAGGCTTCACCTCAGTCAGAACAAGTCAGAATGATTTGTTCCTTGGTGTGTTCACACCAGGCAGAGAACAGCTCTCTTCAAGTTTTAGTTTCTTTGTTATTTTTACAAATATGGAATACCACCATTTGGCGGGTTACCAAGGCTGTCAAATGCCCTCTTTAAAGTGGATAGCACAGCTTCCAGGGTACTTCTGGTGGATCTTTTGCCCTGATGAGGGAATAACTTGATTTCAAGTATTTCCCTGGGGATTATCCTCTGTGGTAATTCCTTTCTGATCTTGGTAACCTGAAGACAGAAGTCTTGCAGGAAAGGTGAGCCACCCTTTGAGTTCCGAAGGTCCACTTGTCCCTCAGTGTCCCTTCATTGGGATTGTAATTGGGAGTTCTCATTGTGCACTCCAGCGCTCATTGGGTGTTTTTATATATCTTGCTAATGCAATGTATATGTGTATGTCTGAGTTTTGGAGCAGTTTATGTGGGATTTAACCCTTTCTCTGCTGGGTTTTCCAGTTTTATGGGCATTTTTAATGTTTGCCTTGTTTGGGTAATGTTTGCTTTCATAGTACATATGTTTGCTATGTGTTATGGAACTTTTACTTTAAGAGTAAAGTTTATTAGAATTAATGTTTCGCGCCTTCAAGGGCGCTTTTCCCGCATAGACGCCATTGCTTCTTTACTCTCTATGGGCTTACACTGTGTGGGACGTATCTCTGGAACCGCTTCACATAGCGACTTCAGAGAGGGCTCATTTTATTTGTCTTCCCTTGCTCTATCATCCGGTTGTATGTTTGAGTGTGTTGGGGGACTCGGGGGGCTTCGGTCACTGTTTTGGGGTACTTGGTGAGGAAAACTACGCTTCCCATGAGCACTTGGTTCACGCTCTTTTTCTGATTGGCTCCCGTCGCGGCAGCCATTTTGTGAGTTCTTCTCATCGAGTATACTACGCAGGGACCGGACCTTCTCTCTCTCCTCTGCTGATTAACCCTTCGCTTGCCAGATAAGTTTAGTTTTAAACGTTTCTGGGGTGAATATTTAATCTTTCACACTTTAATTGGGTGATTCAGTGGGGTATATCTGACGCTGTGAGCATGTCTACTCCACTTGAGCCTGGGACTAGACCTAAGACGAAGGAGGCTGGGGTATCTGTCTCCCCCATTGCGTTTTGCTCCTCCTGTCATGCAGGGCTACCTAGAGAATTTTCTGGTCATTTATGCCCAACTTGTGTGGAAGGTCATGGCAGCAACCCAGGGCCTTCCAGTCACATTATTGAGCCAACATGGGTGAAAGAGTTCAAGGCTGCAACTAGGGATCTTAGATCCACTCTTCAGCTCTTTCCCTCTCAGGTTCAGGGGGCTCTTCAAGTATGGCAGACCCCCTCCATTGTCAGGACCTCCCTGCCCAAGCCACAGGGAGCTCCTGACGTCTCTGATTCTTCTGAAGAAGAATTGCTGCAGGATTCTGATGTTGAGGATGGTACAGTTATTGAGTCTACCAGATCCATTGGGGACCCTTATGAATGTGACCCTGAACTCTCTGATGAGGGTTTGATCAGGGCTGTGCTGACCACCCTCAATCTTCCCTTGTGTCAGGAATCTACTCTTGACCCAACGGACGTGTTTCAGAAACCTTCTAAGGCTGTTACATGTTTTCCTACTAATCCTACTCTTGAACGCCTAGTCTCTGATGCGTGGAAAAATCCTGATAAGTCCTCTTCAGTCTCAAAAAAGTTTGCCAGACTTTATCCTTTTCCTGAGACTGAACTGGCTAAATGGGTTCATCCTCCTAAGGTGGATGCTCCAGTTTCTAGATTGTCTAAATCTACTGCTTTGGCCGTATCTGATGCTTCTGCTTTACAGGATTGGACGGACAAAAAGTTAGAGACTTGTCTTAAGTCTATTTTTGCCTCTATTGGTACTGCCATGCATCCAACCTTTGCTGTGGCGTGGGTTAACCGGGCCATTGCGGTCTGGACTGAACAGCTCACTGTGGCAGTTCGCCAAGATGCGCCAGTGTCAGAGCAGTTGCAACTCCTTGCTAATATTTCTGAAGCTCAGAGCTATGTTTCTGATGCTGCTTTTGACGCAGTTCGCATGATGGCAAGGGCCTCCACTTCCTCCGTGGTGGCAAGACGCGCTCTTTGGCTAAAAATTTGGTCTGCTGACACTGCTTCCAAGAAAGTTTTGCTTTTCTTTGCCCTTTCAAGGGACTGCCCTGTTTGGATCTGAATTAAAGGAATTGATTAGCGAGGCTACTGGAGGTAAAAGTACTCTTTTACCCTCAGTCTTTAAAAAGAAGCTTCCAGCTAAACGCAATCGGTCCTTTCGTTCCTTCCAAACTGAGACACACTCTTTGTCCCAGGCGGTTCCGCCTGCTTCGCGCACCTCCTCCAAGCCCAAACAGTCCTGGAAGCCCAAAGTTGCCCCCAAGGCCAAGGCCTCCAAGACTGCTTCGGCATGACTCGCCGAACCCGGGTCCGCATCCAGCTGTAGGTGGGCGCCTTCACATCTTTCGCCGGACTTGGGAGGAGTCAGTGGCGGACCCTTGGGTTCTCCAGGTGGTGTCAGAGGGATACAGGATGCCTTTCTCTTCTCTTCCTCCTTTTCGGTTCCATTTTACTCGTCCTTCTCAGGAACCTACAAAAAGGCGTGTTCGATGACGCTATTCAGGATCTTTTGGACAAAGAAGTCCTGGAACCATTTTCTCCAGAGGACACAGGTTCAGGATTCTATTCCAACCTGTTCGTTGTGGCCAAAAAGGACGGTGGAGCTTGTCCTATTTTGGACCTCAAAGATCTCAATTCCTTTGTTGTGAGTACCCACTATTGACAGGAATCCCTGCGCACTGTGATAGCTGCTATGTCTCTGGGGGAATTCCTTGCCTCCCTGGATCTTCAGGATGCATATCTGCACATCCCTATCCATTTAGAGAGCAGGCGGTATCTCAGGTCTTCCTGCCACAAAGGTCATTTTCAATTTTCGGCTCTTCCCTTTGGACTGACAACAGCTCCGCAGGTTTTTCAGAGAGTCTTGGGAGCTTTGATAGCAGTGATCCATCGGGATGGCATCAGGGTGACTCCCTACATGGACAATTTACTCTTGAAAGCTTCATCAGCAGAGATCCTTCACCAGCAGGTTCAGGCTTGCATTCAGACACTCACTCGCCACGGGTGGATTGTGAATCTGGACAAGTCAGACTTGGTCCCATCCCAGCAGATACTCTTCCTGGGTCTCCTGTTCGACACTCAACGGTGCATGGTGTTTCTACCAGAAGAGGTGGCTCATCAGATTGCTCTCCGAGTATCAAAGATTCTGGCTCTCGAGCGGATTCCAGTGCCGAAATTGACTTCTCTGGTGGGGAAATTCATTTCCACAATAGAGGCGGTGCCATTTGCTATGGCACACACCAGGGAACTTCAGAGGTTCGTGATCCAGACGTGCAGGAATCGTCCAGACCATCTGCACCTGTCCGTCTCTCTGCCTCCTCATGTCGAGTTGAGCTTGGAATGGTGGTTGGATCTGTCTCATCTCCTGAAAGGGGGATCCTTCCAGATCCCTATTGGACCACGGTCACGACGGATGCCAGCCTCCTGGGATGGGGAGCAGTGTTGGGTCGCTTCAGTGCTCAGGGGAAGTGGGGATTGGAGGAATCTCTCCTCTTCATCAACATTCTGAAACTACGTGCCATCTTCCTTGCCCTGAGACATTGGGAATCTCAACTGGAGGGTTGTCCAGTCAGAGTGGAGTCCGACAACGCCACCGCAGTGGCCTACATCAACAGGCAAGGCAGAACAAGAAGTCTCGCTGCATGGTTAGAGGTCAAGGCCATTTTGTCTTGGGCGGAAGCACATGTTCCCGTCATTTCAGCGGTACACATTCCAGGCGTAGACAATGTCATGGCAGACTTTCTCAGTCGTCACACAGTCAACAGCGGAGAGTGGGCTCTTCATCCAGAGGTGTTTCACCTTCTCACCCAGATGTGGGGGGTTCCTGTAGTGGATCTGATGGCAACCAGGCACAACAGGAAGGTGTCAGTGTTCTGCTCCCGGTGGAGGGATCCACTGGCCCTGGCAGTGGACGCCTTGTCCATCCCTTGGGACTTCTCCCTAGCCTACATCTTCCCTCCTCTTCCACTGTTGATCAGAGTCATCCAGAAGCTGAAGTTGGAGCGTTGTCCTGTCATCCTAATCGATCCGAACTGGCCTCGTCAGTCCTGGTATCCGAATCTGATGGCAATGTCTGTAGCGGAACCCTTTCTGCTTCCCTCTCGTCCAGATCTGCTGCTACAAGGTTACCTGTGGAAGGAGGATGTTCATCGTCTTCATTTGATGGCTTGGAGGTTGAATCCTCAATTCTGAAGAAAAAGGGTTTTTCCTCTTCTGTGGTGTCTACAATGCTTTGTGCTCGTAAGCCAGTGTCTTCTAAGATCTATCACCGAGTCTGGTCAACCTTTGTAGCATGGTGTGCTGATAGGGATCTATTGCATGATTTCCATCTTCCTACTGTCCTGGCCTTTTTACAGGACGGTGTTGATAAGGGACTCAGTCTGAGTTCTCTCAAGGTTTAGACTTCTGCGCTCTCTGTCTTTTTCCAGGAGCGCATCGCCGTTCTTCCTGATGTCAAAGTTTTCTTCCAAGGTGTGGCTCATGTTCGGCCCGCTTTCAAGAGTCCAGCTCCTCAGTGGGACCTTAATCTAGTTCTGGGGGTTCTCCAACGACCCCCCTTTGAGTCTTTAGCTACTATTCCTTTACGCCTTTTGACCTGGAAGATGGCCTTCCTTTTGGCTATTGTATCAGTTCGCCGGGTGGCAGAATTACAAGCCTTGTCTTGTAAACCTCCTTATCTGCTGTTCCACAAGGATAAGGCTGTGCTTCGCACTTCCAAGGAATTTTTACCTAAGGTTGTCTATCAGGAAGTCTGACACTCTGTTTGTCATTCCTGAGGGGCCTAGGGCAGGGAGACCGGCATCCAAAGTGACCATTGCATCTTGGATAAAATCTACTATTCGTAAGGCTTACGAATTGCAGAATAAACATGTGCCCTTTCGGGTCACTGCTCATTCTTCCAGATCAATTGGGGCCTCTTGGGCCTTTAAGAACCAAGCTTCTGCTGATCAGCTGTGCCGGGCGGCCACTTGGTCCTCTGTGCACACGTTTTCAAAGCACTACCGTGTGGATGTGCTGGCCTCGGCTGATGCCAGCTTTGGGAGGAAGGTCCTGGAGGCAGTTTTGCCTGTCTAGGATCTTCTTCTTCTGAGATTCTCAGTGCTTCCTTACTGTTGAGCCCTGTTGGCTCTGGTTCAGTGTGCTGTGTTTTGTTCTTGGGGTCTGTTCTTACCCCTAGTTGGTGTCCGTTGACACTTCTGATTGTTGGGATCTATGACCGGTTGATTCATAGAGGTTCTGGTGACTCTGGGGGCCTTGCGCCTGGTCCTTGCCTTCTTCCCGCCTCTGGGAAAACTCAATGTTTGGACATCCCAGTGTACCAGTAACCTGTATTGGACGACAGTGAAAATAGGATTTTAGTCTTACCTGTTAAATCTTTTTCACTTAGTCCATACAGGTTACTAGTCTCCCACCTTGTCAAGAGACCATGCTTGGCTTTTCTGTGGCATGCTGTGGGAGTCCTTTGGGGCATGCTCACAGGGGTCTTCTTCTTCTCTCCTATCTCTGGTCAGTGTTAGTGTCTCAAATCATTCTGGCTTGTTCTGACTGAGGTGCAGCCTAAGAGGGAGGGGAGGCTCCGCCCCCTGCATACATTTAGATGAATGTTCCTGCCTACTTAAAGGGGCGGATCGCCTCCCAGTTTACCAGTAACCTGTATGGACTAAGTGAAAAGGATTTAACAGGTAAGACTAAAATCCTATTATTTTACAGTAATTGACTCCAGTAGTCTTGTAAGGATCATCGGTCTTCATCAGATTGTAAATATGGACTACTAGAGTGTTCATATTCAAATAAAAACAGTAAATAGCAGTCATTGACTGCTTTTTGAAGGACCTCTATCTAGATAAATTATTTTGATAAACTGATTATGAAGGTATAGCTCTCATTTAAGACAAATAGAAAATAGAGAGAGGTGCACCTCACAGGGTAATACAATCAGAATATTGAGTTTGGAGACCAGTAAACATATGTGCCAAGTTATGAACTTGCAGGTAAGAGATATAAGTCCACACTCCTTCTAGAGATGCAGAACGATTTCAGAAAATGGTCCCATGTAAGACACCAAGAACAAAAGAAGACATTTTGACCCACACTTATGTGTGTATATATATATATATATATATATATATATATATATATATATATATATATGTGTGTGTGTAAAATAACAAACAAAATTAATATCTTGTAATACCTTTTTTATTGGACAGAATTTTGGATTGACAAGCTTTTGGGATAAACTCCCTTTCTCACGTCTGAAGCATTTGTGAGCACAAGGACACAGAATTCACAGTTAAAACAGTTAATACATTGAATTCAAAGCTGTGTCATCTACATCACTGGACTAATCCGGCTACAACCTTAACTCTGTATTTGTGTGTGTGTGTGTATATATATATATATATATAATATATCAACATGCTGCTTTATAGTAACTGAGTACTCGTGTAAATGCATAATATAGCAGTGTTTGGTTGGTACAAAGATAGAAAGGTGCCCATGCAGACAAAGTAATATGTCAGTAGAAGATCTCTCATTGAATAAGAGCAAGAACAGCTAGGTGCAGGTCAAATACACATTAAAAATAATAATAATAATAATAATAATAATAAAAAAGCACGTAAACACAAAGCAAAAAAGCTTAAAAGACCTCAAACTCATTTCTTGATGTTCACACAAGCATTACAATATATTTGCTCAGGGAACCCCTAACTCTTTATAGGTTGTTTGTCAAGTGTATATTGAAAAACATATATAGTTGTTATTAGCTATCAATTTAAAAAAAAAATCAGAATAAAGAGCATATAATACATTACAATTCCTCTAAATGTACAACTGAAACTTGGCATTGACATTTTTGCCAAAATCTTGGTAGAAAAAAGTGGCACAATGAGTGGGAGCCTGTAGGACAGACCAGAGTGCTATGATAGCCTAGTTAAATATATAATAAACCCTATAAATAAGCAATAAAAGGGCCAGAGAATGGATCCATGAGGAACTCCACAAGTAACTTGAAGTGGGAGGGAAGCACTGTCAACAGTAGGCACAAACTGAGTTATAGCTGATGAATAGGATCTAAACCTGTTTAGTCAATGATTGATTAGCTAAAATTATTATGGTCTTCTGTATCAAAGGTTTTAGAATCTAGGAAAATAGCTCCAGTAAGTTACCATGTCCCTCACTGCTTCAAAGATGGCAGTGATTTTTTTAGTGACCTGGGCAAAAACTATACTGAAGAGAAACTAGAAATTTGGTAGTAGTTGCATAATTGCATGTGGACACCTTTTTCTAGGACTTTGATAATAATACTGGTCTGTAGTTTGATACCAAGTTTTTAACAGCACTTTTGGGTCAAGGAACAACTCTAGCAACTTTCCAAGCTTTGGGAATAGAACCGGATGACAAGAAAGCATTAATTATGGATGCAACCGGATTAGCAGTAGCTGAAGCATTGAGCTTTAGTAACCTTGATGGTAGTTTTCAGGCCCAGTTATCATTTAATTTGTTTGTTGAGTAGGTGGCCAGTTAAATCACTAGTGGGTAATGGTGTAAATTTGAATTCATAAGTATTGTAGGACCGTCGGGAGGGTTTTTGAGTCTGTTCAATGAACTCTTCTTCCATAATTACTTTCAGAATGTGAACACTAGGGAGTGACCACTAAGTACATTTGTTAGTATGCTCAGTTTTACAGTAACTGTTGCTCAGACAGTCCATCTACAGTTCTCCTGGTTCCCAGAGAGCTATTTTATTGCATTCTGTGAAAGAGGAGACACACTGACTACAGTTCTCCACTGAATGTGACAGTAACTACATCATCACTTCCTGAAAATATGAATGGTTATATTGTTTAATAAAAAAGCTGTCACTGGTAAGAATATCCTTGTTTTACTCAGCAGGAAAAGCCTATAACTTTTCGTAATAAAAGCTGTCTTGTCTTTTAACCCCTTCGCTATGAGTGATGTGCCAGGACCATCACACATTTCCTTTAAGGATGGATGATGGTCCTGGCACATCAAGACTTTCATGTTCACAGCATGCCTCAGAGCTTGCTGTAATCATGCCTGGGAGGCTGTATCTGACTGCTTCAGTCCTGGAGCAGTCAGTTTCACCCTTTCCCCATTGGCTTGGCACGTGATCGCTGCCACAGCCATCACATGTGCAGTAGAGCCACGTGACAAAGGCAATGTAAATGATACAATGCCTTTGTCAGTGTTCTCTGCCTCTCTATTTCCTGACTGTGAGAGGAGAACAGTACTCCCAGTGCCTTAAATAGCCAGAAATGAGGCACTTTCACAGTACTGGGAGAGGAACTGGTGCTAGAGCACAGATTAACACACACACACACACACAAAAAGGCAGTGACACTTACCCCTCATTATGTAGCTGAAAAAATTATTTAGAGCAAGACCAATGTATTTTATTTACACAGACCAATTTTGAAAAGAACATACTGATCTTTAATCAAAAGTTATTGCTGTGAAAGGGGAACTACCACCCCACATAAAGTTTCCTGCAAGGAATTACTCATCTGTCGACTAACTGATCAATAGTACTAGTCGCCAGAATAATTACCTCCTTAGAGAGAATTCCTACTGCTCCTGGGACTGACGGCCAGGAAACCGCACAGCCACCTTTGCATACGTCTGCACACCTGTGCCATCAGGTCCAGTCTGCTCTAACAGGCATTGCTTCGTACCTTAAGGTACCAGAAGGGACTGAAGGCGTAGGCGGTCAGATTCTTCTAAAGTGCTGTTTCTCTGTCGTCCAATACAGGTTACTGGTAACTTTGGGGTAGGCGATCAGCCCCTTTAATAGGCAGGAACAATTCTGAGAAGTGACTGCTGGGTGGAGCCTACCTCCCCTCCTTAGCTTGCAGCTAGCCAATCCCCAACCAGTAAGATGTGTTCCTTGGTCAAGACACAAGGCCAGAGAACAGCTCTGCTATAGTTTTAGCTTTTTTATTATTTTTCTGTTAGATATGGAATACCACCATTAGGCAGATTACCATCACTGACAATTCCCTTCACCCAAATGTGGATAGCTCAGTTTACCAGGTGCTTTTGTGGACCTAAGCCCTGGGGGGAAAACCTTGGCTGTAAGTTCTTTCCCCAGGAGTTGCCCACTGAGGCTTCTTCTTGATATATGGTAATCTGAAGACAGAAGACCTGCTGAAAAAGGTGAGCACCCTTTGAGTGCTAAGGTCCACATGTCCCATGCTTCCCCTCCGCACAGGGGTCTCATCTGGAGTTCCTATTACATACTCATGCACTCATTGGGTTTATCTGTTTGTCTGTGAGGTATTTGGAGCAAGTTTCTGTGGTAACTTAACCCTTTTGCTGCTGGTTAGCACCTTTCGGGTTTTTTTGGGCACTTTGCCTACTGGGACCAGTGTTTATTAGGTCTACTGTTTTATTCTAGTGGGCTTTTGAGTGGTTTACGTTCGGAATTCACCTTGTTTACTTTATGTTCCGCACCTTTAACCTCTTACCGCCCGAGGACGTACATGTACGTCCCAAGTGTATGTCCCAGGTAGAGAGAGGACGTACATGTATGTCACAGAAGTCATTGAAGCAAATTGGAAAAAAATGTTCAGAGGGTGTTAAGTGCCGGCTGCGTGTGCGCGCAGCCGATCACTAAGGGGTTAAGGCGTGCGTTTACTGCATAGACGCCATTGCTCCATTCAGTTCTATGGGACTTTACAGTTTGGGACATATCTCTGCAAACGATACACGTAGCGTTATCAGAGATGGCTCATTTTGTGAGTTTTCCCTTTCTCTGTCATCCGGTCAATGTTCTGGGGATGTTGGGGGCTTTAGGGGGCTTTGGACACTGTTGGGGTACTCTGTCAGCGTTTCCTATGAGCACCCGATTCGCGTACTCATTTCTGATTGGACCCCGTCGCTGCCACCATTTTGTGTATTTGCAGATCGAGTATCCTATGCAGGGCTTGGAGTCTCCTTCTCTCCTCCGCAGTTTAACCCTTTGCCAACCAGATAAGTCTTGTTTTAGTGTTTGTGGGATGCAGAATTTCTAGGATCTTCAAGATGCCTATCTGCACATCACCATTCATCCAGAGAGTCGGCAGTATCTCCACTTTGCCTGCGACCAAGGGCACTTCCAGTTCTCTGCCCTCTCCTTTGGCCTGACCACTGCTCCTCAAGTCTTCAACAGAGTACTAGTAGCATTGATCTCCATCCTACATCGGAACGGCATCAGGGTGACCCCATACATGGACAACTTCCTTCTGAAAGCCTCGTCTCCTGGAACTCCTTCACCAGCAGGTGCAGGACTGCATTCATGCTTTCTCCCATCACGGGTGGCTCATCAACTTGGACAAGTCAGACCTTGTTCCTTCTCAGAGGATGGTCTTTCGACACTCAGAGGGGGATGGTGTTTCTGATGGACAAAGTGGCTCATCAGATAGCACTGAAGGTCCAAGCTGTCCTGTCTCAGGATCCAGTTCCAGCCAAGAAGTTGTCTTCCTTGGTGGGGTAGTTCATTTCCACCATAGAAACAGTTCCGTTTGCCATGGCTCACACCAGGGAACTTCAGAGGTTTCTGATCCTGGCCTGCAGGAACTGTCCAGATCTCTTGGAAAGATTTCTGTCTCTCCCTCTTCAAGTGGAGCAGAGTCTCTTGTGGTGGCTCAATCTGAACAATCTCCTGAAAGGCAGACCCTTCCTGGTGCCCTTCTGGACCACAGTGACGACGGATGCCAGCCTTTCTGGATGGGGAGTGGTACTGGGGCAGGTGGTATCTCTCCTTTCCATCAACGTCTTGGAGCTTCCGGCGATATTTCATGCCCTACATCACTGGACACGGCAACTGGAGGATTGCCTGGTCAGGGTACAGTTGGACAACGCCACAGCGGTAGCCTACATTAACAAGCAAGGCAGCAGAAGAAGTCTCACAGCTTGGGTAGAGATCAAGGCAGCATGTCCCTGCCATTTCCGCAGTTCATATTCCTGGCGTAGACAACGTTCTGGCTGGCTTCTTCAGTCGACAAGCAGTGGACAGCAGAGAGTGGGAGCTGCATCCAGAGGTGTTCAACTTCATCATTCAGCAGTGGGGTCTTCCATGCATCGACCTGATGGCAACCAGGCACAACAGGAAGGTGCCAACGTTCTGCTCCGCTGGGCGGATCCCATGGCTCTGGCAGTGCATGCCTTGTCGATCCTGTAGACGTTTCATCTGGCTTACATCTTTCCTCTTGTTCCCCTGCTGAACAGAGTTCTTCGGAAGCTGAGACTGGATCACTGTCCAGACATTCTGATTGCTCCGTACTGGCCCCGACAGGCTTGGTTTCCGAAGCTTCTGGACCTCTCGGTGGTGGAACCTCTTAGACTTACCACCCCCCACCCCCCCATCCAGACCTTCTTCTACAGGGTTACCTCTGGATGGAAGACATTCATGGTCTGGCTTTGACGGCATGGAGATTGAATCCTAAATTTTGAAGAAGAAAGGATTTTCTTCTGGAGTGGTGGCTACTATGCTTAGTGCCCATAAGCCTGTTTCCTCTAAGGCCTACCATCGAGTTTGGTCTACCTTTCTGGCTTGGTGTGCTGACAAGGACCTGTCTCAGGATTTTGACCTTCCTACAGTTCTTTCCTTTCTCCAGTATGGTGTGGATAAGGGTCTCAGTCTGAGTTCTCTTAAGGTTCAGAGTTCTACGCTCTCTGTCTTCTTTCAGAGGCGTCTTGCTATCATTCCTGATGTCAGTGTTTTCTTCCAGGGTGTTGCTCACACCCATCCAGTGTTTAAGTCCCCTGCTCCTCAGTGGGATCTTAGCCTGGTTTTGGGAGTACTCCAGCGTCCTTCCTTTGAGTCCTTGGCTACCATTCCTCTATGTCTGCTGATGTGGAAGATGGCCTTTCTCCTGGCGATTGTTTCTGTTCGCTGAGTTGCGGAGCTATATGCCCTGTCTTGTAGCTTGTCTTTCACAAGGACAAGGCGGTGCTTCGGGAGAAACCCTTGTGAGATGCAAAGATGGTATCTGAGTTCCACATTAATCAGGAGATTGTGGTCCCTTCCTTCTGACAGAGAGGGATCTTCATCTGTTGGATATTGTGCGTTGTCTCAAGTTCTATGTTCATCGCGCTGAGTCCTTGAGGCAGTCTGACACTCTGTCATTCCTGAGGGTACTAGGACAAGGAAGCCTGCTCCCAAGGTAACCAGAGCTTCTTGGATCAAGTCCATGATTTGTAAGGCTTACAAACTTCAGAAGAAGCCTGTTCCCTTCAGGGTCACTGCTCCTTCTGTGAGGTCTACTGGGGCTTCTTGGGCCTACAAGAACCAGGCCTCAGCTGATCAGTTGTGCAAGGTGGCCGCTTGGCCATCTGTGCGCACTTTTTCTAAACACTACTGTGTGGATGTCCTGGCATCAGCAGATGCCAGCTTTGGGAGAAAGATCCTGGAGGCAGCCTTGCCTGTCTAGGATCTCTTTAGTCTCTCAGTACTCTTTCACTTTTGAGCCCTGTTGGCTCTGGTTCAGTGTGCTGTGCAATAGTTCATGGGGTTTGTTTTTACCCCTGTTAAGTGTCCATTGACACTTTGCGGTTAGTGTTGAGCTATTTATGATCTGTAGGTTCATTGGGGCTCTGGTGAATTTGGGGGCCTGCGCCTGCTCCTTGCCTTTCTTCCCGCCCTGGGGGACTTAATGGTTGGACATCTCAAAGTTACCAGTAACTTGTATTGGACGACAGAGAAAAGAGGATTTTAGTCTTACCTGTTAAATCCTTTTCTCTTAGTCCATACAGGTTACTGGTCTCCCACCCTGTCAAGGGACCATGCTTGGCTCTCCTATGGCAGACTGTGGGGGTCCTTCGGGGTCATGCTCACAGGAGTCTTCTTTCCCTTCCACTATCTAGTCAATAGTTAGTGTCTCAAATCTTTCTGGAACTGGTTGGCTAGCTGCAGCCAAGGAGGGAAGGTAGACTCCACCCCTGCATACAATTCTAGAATTGTTCCTGCCTACAGTTAAAGGAGTGGATCGCCTACCCAAAGTTACCAGTAACCTGTATGGACTAAGAGAAAAGGATTTAACAGGTAAGACTAAAATCCTCTTTTTTTTAATATAAAAAATAGTGGATTATACATATAAAAAAATGTGGTATAAAAATGGTATATAACTAAATGAAGTAGAGGAATTATATGGTTGAACAGAGGGATACTAAAAAGGACAGAATTTACCTTGTGCTCTGATGTCAAAAGCCCTCATCACTATGCGGTTAAGTTATGACACTGCAGTTCATGCATTGACATTAAATAGTGTTAAGTTTTTCTTGTATTGTGTTTTAAGTTAGGAGACATGAATTCAGAGGTTAAAGATCTCCATCTTCTCCTTTTCTTATTACACAGGATATCTTTCACCAAGGGACACTTCCCAAAGCTTGCAGAGTGTGCACATTTTCACTATGAAAACGTCGACTTTGGCAGCATCCAGGTAAGTCTCAAATGGGCAGTGTCTCACAGTATTATATTCAAGTTCTGAACAGGTTCACAATTCAGCAGCTTGGGTCTAGTAAATCGCATTTGTAGCCTCTTTATGCACAGAGAAAAAAAAAACCACACGTCTAACCTATCTAAAACATATACTCTTGGGTACGGATTAAAAACAAGAATTCTTTGTTCCGTAAATCGTTTGATTTTTATGACATGATCTGTGCACACCATGATTAAAAGCTTCATTAATCTCTCCAAACATCAGTTACCCCCACAGTCTTGGTTGAATGACTCACTTTGAGAAAATATCTCAATTGACTTTCGTAAGGTCATCTAACTACCTAGTTTATGCTAAAATCTTAAACTTGAGATGGTCTCTGGTGGTGTGGGATATTTGTATCAATTTTATAAGCTTCTAGCTGCTGGTGAAGTTCACAGATCAAAGCAGAGATAAAGGAATTGTGATCCATGAAACAGATTCGGGTTGCTGTTTGTTAAATGTGGCCACCAGGTGGCACATCCACATTGAGAGGCCTAGATTTTTATCATTACATAACTATAAACCTTTGAGAACCGTAGAAGAGTGACTTGCATTGCAGAGTGTCGCAGGCGTCTTTGGCACACACAGTGTTAATGCATATACAAATTCCCCAAGTTCCCACTGATTTAACCCTTTGAATGCCAGGGAGGTCTCGAACATATTGCAGAGGGGTGTTATATTCGCCCGAATAAAAGCCATATCTAAATAAATGGAATGCATATTTGTCCCCATGATGCAGTTTGCCCCAGAATTGGTTTATTTTTGACCATGTATATGAACCCAAGAGGGTTATGGTACCCAGTAGATTCTATATGCATATTCATTTTTAATGGGATCCTTATTTATTGCTTCTAATGTTAACTGCTGGTTTGTTGCAAGAAATAAAAGCAGTATATTTATAAATTACTTTTAAAGGGTTTGCATCCTGTTAACCATGTTAGTGGTGGAGGGGAATTCAACACATTGCAATGCACTTAAAGGGTTAATGCTAGAGACATCTCTGTTGCATTGCTTAACAGTCTATCGGATACAAATTTGGCTTCCATGGGGTTTTGCATGTTGCATAAGGTAAATTTCTTCTTTTGATGCAATAAGACAGCTGCTTTAAAAATGGGCCCATATTTAGTACAAGATCTTTGTTTTGTACATTTAATAAAGCTAGGAAAAAAGCTTGCATACTGGTGAATTCACAAGGTCAGACATTTGTAATCATAAGTTAATGTGGCTGAAGTACTAAGAAAAGTTGGAGCAATCCTGGGGCAAACTAAGGGCAACATCGGAAACAAATACAAATCCCAGCTGATTTAAAAGAGGCTTTTTAACCCCCTTAAATACTAGAAAGGCCTAAAACATATTCTTTTGCACTGGAGTGCTCTAGCATTTTAGGGTTTAAAAAAAGTACATTAAAATAAATAAGAATATGTATTTATCACCTGTGGTGCATTTGGTTTGCTCCAAAATGGCACAAATTCTCAGTACATTAGTCATAGTGTTATAAGCAGCAGGAAAAATATACGTTCATACAAAGCAAATTTGTAAACAAAAAAAAAATATAATGTTTAAATAGTCCCCATCCCCCTTTTTGTTACTTTACATAGGTTATTTTTGGGGACCAGAGGGGTGTGCAGAGCGATGCAGTGTATACCTCTCTGATCCCTAAGTTCCTGGTCTTCTGAAATTGTAATAGCATTTCAACACTAGAGGGCAGCAGAAACATACTCTCAAGGTATTGAATTTCAGTGGTTTTGCTATAGCACAGCTCTGTCTTTTAAAATAAAATATTAGTGCGGCACTTTTACAGTAAAACAACTTGGTGGTATTGAAGGGGCTTTCAGAATCATCTATATATTAGGGGCTTTATCTTTATTTAAAAGAATGACCACAAAGATATCTAATTTTTTTCTATTTATATGCTACTTTGTCATGCTGTGCTTCAAGAGATTATCACGTAATATGGAAAAATATATATATAATGCAGGCCTTATCCTGCTGAATAAAAAGAGGGGAATAATACTGCTGTGCGATGTTTTCCACAAAAGTTTTTGCACCTGGAACTTGCACTTTTTGTATGCAGTACTTCTATGGCCTGAAAATTTACAGTGGTATTGCTACAGCCTATGGAAAGTTATCATCACTGATAATAGTTATTTAGATTTCTGTAACAACAGAGCCTCCCTTCAGTTTCAGGCCATGGAAGTATATAACAGGCTATCTGAAATTTGTGCTAGCCATTTGCATACCTCTCCCTGGATCTGCCCAGAAACTTTGTTTTTTAGACTTAAAGGAATATTAATGTTTCAAAATAAAAGCAGGTCCATTTAATCTTCATAGTATTTGGGCCATGGAGAGTGTTATTTCAATACTGTCAGAACTGTAGTCCAAGAGCGATTGAATGATAATGTACCCACTCCTGTCCCATTTACCTAGTGTAAGCCACCTCCCCTCAGATGTGGAATCTGGTCTTGAGACCAGACAGATCACAGCAAGGGACACTCTTCTTCCTGTGAACATAAGGAAAATCCTGCCCCCCTTGACAAGTTTTTCAGGTATTTCCATTATGCTAATTGAAGATTGTCCGTCTCTGCGATCCATCTGGACAGTCTTGCTGCTCTGAGGTGAGCAGTTACATCAGTAAAAGGGGTGGGAGGGGGATACTTTATCATTCAATTACTTTTGAACTACAACTCTGACAGTATTCAAATAACACTCTTCATGGCCCAAATACTATGAAGATTAATTGGAACTGCTTTTATTTTGAAACATTACTATCCCTTTAATTACCGGGCCTCCAGGGACAAAGGTTGTTTTTCCGGAAGTGGTAAGTTTCCTATGAAACTCTGGCCACTTCTCCTTCCCTCCTTGTCTGCCCACTTCCCAGCCACTTCTCCTTCCCATCCTTTTCTGCCCACTTCCCTGGCACAGTGGCGGAAGCACTGCCCATCTGATTAAGCCCCCCCCTTTATGACACAAGTAGCGTCATTGGCATATGCCTGGTCACAGCACATGAGCACACTCCAGGGGCTCAAGAAGATGAAGTTCACAGGTATTCCCATTTGGTGTCAGAGAGAAATCTGCACAACTTTGAAGACTTTGGGCCTTGTGTATGAAGGCAAAGGGCAGTATTTGTCAAATGGGTACAATCAAAAGTCCAATGTAAATGTAATAGGAATTTACAATTCACCAAGACTAATGAAGAATGCCGTCCCCCCCCCCCAACTTAGAGACCCATTTTGCATTTTTTTTTTCATTTTGTCCATGCTCGTGCAAAATGGGCATGATCATTGTTTAGCTACCAAAAACATTTGAAACCACAAATGTACATATTTTATAATTGCAAATAACACCATATTTAGTGTCCCTCAATAGTTCTAGAGGAAAAAAGTTCTGAAGTATGATTTAATAATGGTAAATGACTTAAAAAAAGATTTATTCTGACGTTTTGTGTGATTGAGCTATTCAAGAGTGTTTCACTGCTATTGTTGAATATCTGCAGTTGCATTTTCTCTGATCTACCACCAAAATTTTATGGGGCTTGTAAATATTCTCTCGTAATGCGTTGGAGACTTCTAGCTCTTCAAGGAGTTAAAACCCCCATTTAAATCAGTGGATTTTTTTTATTTTTAATTTCTCCGTTATGGTGCAATTTGTTTGTCCCAGAAATCTTCCACTTTTTTCTTTGAAATGAGACAGTTAGGGCTATATTCAATATTCTTCAGTAGATGGGGAAAGAGACAGCGGAAAAGCAATTGGTTTGCAGGACCAGGGGACCAAAATTGGTTTGCAGGACCAGGGGATGCTGCATCATAATTCATGTGCTGATGGTTAAACCATTTTAGTAAATGACGAGTGTCCAACTCCTACTTTGCAATTCCTTTGACACCTCTCTGGTAAGTTAGCCTTTTGGGTGCCTGAGGGGTGCACAACGCATTGCAATGCATTGTGTACCCCCTGCCACTCAAAGGACTAATGAAGAGAAAGGAAGTGGCTCACTGACACTGTTCTGGTCTTACTGGCTTTGTAGTAACTGTATGAGGTAATGTCAACAGCCAGCAGCCATGATAGGAAACTGGTCTGACTGAAGGGTTTCTGGATAGTGCAGAGCTGATGGCCTCCCTTTGATGCAGTGCTCCATCACATCTGCATCCTTTCTAGTTACTCCCTTGAGTGAACCAGTTGAATCAGAGGGAAGAAATAAACACGGTCCTTGATATAAACTAGGATTTCACTGTCGTCCAATACGGGTCACTGGTACTCTGGGAGGCGTAAGTCCCCTTTAATAGGCAGGAACAATTATGCAAATAATTGCAGGGGGCGGAGCCTCCCCTCTTACTTAAGCCACCTTCTGGCCAGAGCCACTTTAGATTGATTTGTTCCTGGAGTGCTTAGCACACCAGGTAGAGAACATCTATGCATCTTAGTGTTTTATTATTTTTATTCAAATATGGAATACCACCATTAGGAGGGTGACCATGGCTGTGAATTGCCCTCTTTAAAGTGGCTGGTGCAGCTTCCAGGGATTTTCTGTGGACCTTATGCCCTGAAGAGGGAACAGCTTGGGTTAAGCAGCTTCCCTACTGGGGAATTTACCTCTGGTTTATTTCCATTTCATCATGGTCACCTGAAGACTGAAGTCCTGCAGAAAGGTGAGTCACCCATTGAGTGCTGAAGGTCCACTTGTCCCCACAGTGTCCCTTTGCTGGGCTTGTATTTGGGAGTTTGCAATGCACTCCAGCACTCATAGGGTGTTTTTATTTGCTTTTCAATGTTTAATGCAATTTCTGTGGTATTCTCTGGGTTTTGGAGCTTTGGGTATTAGTTTATTATGTTTCTTATGTGTTTTATACTTGTTTGGGCTATTTTTAATGTTTTATTAAATTTCCCGCTCAAACGCTATGGCTCCTTTACTCTCTATGGGAATTCACAGTGTGGGACATATCTCTGGAACCGCTTGTCTCAGCAACTTCAGAGATGGCTCATTTTAATGCTAGGCTCCTGCTCTATCATCCGGAATGTGTTTTATTTATGTGGGGTGTTCAGGGGGGCTTCGGGCACTGTTTGGGGTACTTGTAAGGGAAAACTACATTTCCCATGAGCGCCTGGTTCGCGCTTGTTTCTGATTGGCTGTCATGACGGCCGCCATTTTGTGGAACTTTTCCTAAGCGAGTACACTACGCAGGGACCGAGCCTTCTCTCTCCTCAACAGATTAACCCTTCGCTGGCCAGATAAGTCCGAATTTAGACATTTCTGGGGTGAAACTTTAATCCTTTGCACTTTTTCTGGGTGATAGTGTCATTAGTGGGGTATATTGACGCTGTGAGCATGTCTACTTCACTGGAGCTAGGGGCTAGACCCAAGTCTAAGGAGGATGGGGGGTCTGCTACCCCCATGGCGTTTTGCTCCTCTTGCCACATTGGGCTGTCTAGCGATAATGTGGGGGATCTATGCCCTAATTGTACTGGTCAAGATAGCAACCCTGGGCCTCCCAGCTACGCTATTGAGCCATCTTGGGTGAGGGAGTTTAAAGCTGCCACTAGGGATCTCTTCAACTCTTTCCCTCTCAGGTACAGGGGGCTCTCCAGGTCTGGCAGACCCCCTCTACCATCAGGACCTCCCTTCCTAAGCCACAGGGGGCTCCTGATGTGACTGATTCTTCTGAGGAAGAACTCTTGCAGGATTCTAATGCTGAGGAACGGACTGTTATTGAATCTACCAGGTCCATTGGGGACCCCTGTGAATGTGACCCTGAAGTTTCGGCTGAGGGTCTGATTAGAGCTGTTCTGAATACGCTCAACCTTCCTCTGACTCAGGAATCCACTTATGATCCTACTGATGTTTTTCAGAAGAAGCCATCTAAGCCTGTTGTTTGTTTTCCAACTAATCCTACTCTTGCCCGTCTAGTCTCTGAGGCATGGAAGAATCCTGATAGGTCTTCCTCTGTCTCCAAAAAGTTTGCTAAGCTGTACCCTTTTCCTGAGACTGAGCTGGCTAAATGGGTGCATCCTCCCAAGGTGGATGCCCCTGTTTCCAGGCTATCCAAGTCTACCGCTTTGGCTGTATCTGATGCCTCTGCCCTGCAGGATTGGACGGATAAGAAACTGGAACTTTCTCTTAAGTCCATTTTTGCCTCTATTGGCACTGCCATGCGTCTAACCTTTGCAGTGGCGTGGGTTAACAGGGCTATCGCGGCCTGGACTGAACGACTGACTGAAGCAGTTCACCAGGATGCACCAGTGTCTGAACAGTTGCAGCTTCTTGCTAATATTACTGAAGCTCAGAATTATGTTGCTGACGCTGCTTTTGATGCTGTGCGCATGATGGCGAGGGCCTCCACTTCTTCTGTGGTGGCCAGACGCGCCCTTTGGCTGAAACTTTGGTCTGCTGATACAGCCTCTAAGAAAGCCTTGCTTTCCCTGCCCTTCCAGGGGAGTTTGCTTTTTGGGTCTGAACTCAAAGAAATGATCAGTGAGGCTACTGGGGGTAAAAGTACTCTTCTACCATCAGTCTTTAAGAAAACGTTTCCAGCCAAACGCAATCGGTCCTTTCGTTCCTTTCAGACTGAGACACGCTCCTCGACCCCGGCGGGTCCTCCCGCTACACGCTCCTCCTCCAAGCCCAAACAGTCCTGGAAGCCCAAAGTTGCCCCCAAGGCCAAGACCTCCAAGACTGCTTCGGCATGACTCGCCGAACCCAGGTCCGCATCCGGCTCTAGGTGGACGTCTCCACATCTTTCGCCGGATTTGGGAGGAGTCAGTGGCGGACCCGTGGGTTCTCCAGGTGGTGTCAGAGGGCTACAGGATCCCTTTCTCCTCCTTTCCTCCTTTTCGGTTCCATTTTACTTGTCCTTCTCAGGAACCTACAAAGAGACGTCTGTTCGACGACGCTATTCAGGATCTTTTGGACAAAGAGGTCCTGGAGGTGGTTCCTCAGGAGGACACAGGTTCAGGATTTTTTTCCAACCTGTTTGTGGTGGCCAAAAAGGACGGAGGGGCTCGTCCCATTTTGGATCTCAAAGATCTCAATGCCTATGTGGTGACTTCCCACTTCCGTCAGGAATCCCTGCGATCTGTGATTGCAGCTATGTCTCCGGGGGAATTTCTTGCCTCCCTGGACCTTCAGGATGCTTATCTCCACATCCCTATTCATCCAGAGAGCAGGCGGTATCTCAGGATTGCCTGCCACAGGGGACACTTTCAGTTTGCAGCGCTCCCCTTTGGGCTGACTTCAGCCCCTCAGGTCTTCCAGAGGGTGTTGGGCTCATTGATAGCTGTGCTTCATCAGGATGGAATCAGAGTGACCCCCTACATGGACGATCTCCTACTAAAAGCCTCCTCTGCGGAGCTTCTCCATCAGCAACTTCAGAGGTGTATGCACACTCTGAACCGTCATGGCTGGATCCTGAATCTGGACAAGTCGGACTTGGTCCCATCTCAGAGACTTCTGTTCCTGGGTCTCCTGTTCGACACTCACCAATGCATGGTGTTTCTTCCAGAGGATGTGGCTCACCAGATAGCCATCCGAGTGGCTGGGATTCTGGACATGGACGTAGTTCCGGTACCGAAGTTGTCGTCTTTAGTGGGGAAGTTCATTTCCACGATCGAAGCAGTGCCATTTGTCATGGCCCACTCCAGGGAACTTCAGAGATTTGTGATCCAGACGTGCAAGAATCATCCAGATCATCTACATCTGTCAGTCTCTCTTCCTCCTCATGTCGAGTCGAGTCTGCACTGGTGGTTGGATCTCTCTCATCTCCTGAAAGGGAGATCCTTTCTAGTTCCTCGTTGGACCACGGTCACAACGGATGCCAGCCTTCGGGGCTGGGGGGCTGTATTGGGTCGCTTCAGTGCTCAGGGGAAATGGGGTCTGGAGGAATCTCTTCTCTCCATCAATGTTCTGGAACTACGTGCTGTCCGGCTTGCCCTGAGACACTGGGAATCTCAACTAACCGGTCGTCCGATCAGAGTGGAGTCCGACAACGCCACTGCGGTGGCTTACATCAACAGGCAAGGCGGCACAAGAAGCGGCACCGCCTGGTTGGTAGTCAAGGATATTTTGTCTTGGGCAGAAGATCACGTGTCTGTCATCTCTGCAGTTCACATTCCAGGCGTAGACAATGTCATGGCGGACTTTCTCAGTCGTCACACCGTCGACAGCGGAGAATGGGCTCTTCATCCAGTGGTGTTTCACTTGCTCACCCAGAGGTGGGGGATGCCTGTGGTGGACCTTATGGCCTCCAGACACAACAGGAAGGTTCCGGTGTTTTGCTCCCGGTGGAGGGACTCCCTTGCTCTAGCAGTGGATGCCTTGTCGATCCCTTGGGATTTTTCCCTGGCCTACATCTTTCCTCCTCTTCCTCTATTGATCAGAGTGATCCAGAAGTTGAAGCAGGAGCGTTGTCCTGTCATCCTGATCGCTCCAAACTGGCCTCGCCAGTCCTGGTTTCCGGAGTTGATGGCCATTTCAGTGGCGGATCCTATCCCACTTCCTGCCCGTCCGGACCTACTTCTTCAGGGATATCTGTGGAAGGAGGATGTTCACACTCTCCATTTGATGGCATGGCGGTTGAATCCTCGATTCTAGCAAAGAAAGGATTTTCTCCTTCTGTGGTGTCGACTATGCTCAGTGCTCGTAAGCCTGTGTCCTCCAAGATCTATCATCGCATATGGTCAACCTTTGTTGCATGGTGCACTGATAAGAATTTGTCACTTGAATTTCATCTTCCCACTGTCCTGGCCTTCTTGCAGGACGGTGTTGATAAGGGGCTCAGTCTGCGTTCCCTCAAGGTTCAGACCTCTGCCTTGTCTGTGTTTTTCCAGGAAAGGATTGCTATCCTTCCTGATGTGAAAGTTTTCTTTCAAGTTGTGACTCATGTTCGGCCTGCCTTCAAGAGTCCTACTCCCCAGTGGGACCTCAATTTGGTGCTGGGAGTTCTCCAGCGACCACCGTTTGAATCCTTGGCTTCCATTCCATTACGTCTCTTGACTTGGAAAATGGCCTTTCTCTTGGCTATTGTTTCAGTTCGCCGGGTAGCAGAGTTACAAGCTCTGTCTTGTAAACCTCCTTACCTGGTGTTCCACAAGGATAAGGCTGTGCTTCGCACTACCAAGGAATTCTTACCCAAGGTTGTGTCCGAGTTTCACATCAATCAAGAAATTGTGGTTCCCTCTTTCTGTCCTAATCCTTCATCTGACAAGGAACGTGATCTCCATTTGTTGGATGTGGTGCGTTGCCTCAAGTTTTATGTTCATCGCACCGAGTCTATCAGGAAGTCTGACGCTCTATTCGTCATTCCTGAGGGACCTAGGGCAGGGAGACCGGCTGCCAAAGTTACTATTGCATCTTGGATTAAAGCTACCATCCGTGAAGCCTATAAGTTGAGGAATAAGCATGTTCCCTTCCGGGTGACTGCCAATTCCACCAGATCTATTGGGGCCTCCTGGGCCTACAAGAATCAGGCATCTGCGGGTCAGCTGTGCAGAGCGGCCACTTGGTCCTCTGTGCACACATTTTCAAAGCACTATCGAGTTGATGTACTGGCTTCGGCTGATGCCAGTTTTGGTAGGAAGGTCCTGGAGGCAGTTTTGCCTGTTTAGGTCTTCCGCTCTGTGATCCTTAGTGCTTCCTTGCTGTTGAGCCCGGTTGGCTCTAGTTCCGTGTGCTGTGTTAGTTCAGGGATTGTTTCCCTTGGTTGGTGTCCGTTGACACTTACAGTTTGGGCTATGTAATTACCTGGTTCATAGCAGTTCTAGTGACTTGGGCCTTGCGCCTGGTCCTTGCCTTACTTCCCGCCTCTGGGTCAGCTCAATGTTTGTACATCCCAGAGTACCAGTGACCTGTATTGGACGACAGTGAAAATAGGATTTTAGTCTTACCTGTTAAATCCTTTTCACTTAGTCCATACAGGTCACTGGTCTCCCACCCTGTCAAGGGACCAGTCTTGGCTCTCCTGTGGCATTTAGTGGGAGACCGTTGGGGCATGCTCACAGGAGTCTTTCTTCTTGCTTACCTGAGGTCAGTTTTAGGGTCTCAAATCAATCTAAAGTGGCTCTGGCCAGAAGGTGGCTTAAGTAAGAGGGGAGGCTCCGCCCCCTGCAATTATTTGCATAATTGTTCCTGCCTATTAAAGGGGACTTACGCCTCCCAGAGTACCAGTGACCTGTATGGACTAAGTGAAAAGGATTTAACAGGTAAGACTAAAATCCTATTTTTAACCACTTTAATGTCAGAGAGGTCTCCAATTCATTGCAAAGCAATGCGATGGAAAACTCCTTACCATTCAAATAGTTGAAAGCCCCCCATCTGAATCATTGAGCAATTTATTAATTTAAACCGTTGCATGCCGGAGAGGTATGCAGTGTAGTGCATTGCATTGCAGTACACTGGCTACACTTCTGGCACTCAAAGGGTAAATACCTTGAATGCTAGAGAGATCTGCAATGCATTGGATACATTGCATGCATTGGAAACATTGCTGGTGAGATGGCTCAGTTGGTTAAGGCACCAGCTGTAGAATCTGTTCAAACCGTAAGGTCAAAGGTTCTAGTCCCAGCAGGGCTAACTCAGCCTTTCATCCTTCCGAGGTAGATAAAATGAGTACCATTTAATTGGATAATAATATATATACCCTCAGGTCATACTTGAAAACAAGAGACTATCTCAATGGATGCTTCCGGGTAAAATACCCAGTTAAATCAGTGTGAAGTTTGGGGATTTCCTCCATCCCTATTGTGCCTTTAGTATGTTCCAGAATTGCTTTTCTTTTGCTATCTGCATAATACCTTTAGGAGTGATTCTAGAGCAAATCAGAGGAAAAGGTTGCCAATTATAGTGCAATTACATTGAATGATTAAAATCACATTGCTTTATATGGAGCTTTTAACACTTTGAATGTTATAGAAGTCAGGCATTAGAAGACTCTAGCAAACAATTGTTTTAAATACTATATAATAATTCGCTAGGATGTTTGTCAGAAGCAGTCATGCGCAGTAGAGACTGCCCGAATGCACAGAATGCTGGGAGTTCTGTGCTGGGAGCATTCTGTGCTTTCGGGCAGTCTCTACAGCGTATGACTGCATCGACGGTAGGACGCAGTGCAGGACTGGCCTCTTAAAGGGATAGTAATACTTCATTTTAACTTTATTTTATTTTGTAGGCATTAAAAAAACATGAAGAATGATATAAGTCTTATCTCTGAAACCTTTATGGTTTAAGAGATATTCACAAACAAAGTATCCCCCCCCCCGTTCAGCCAGATAAGAAGGGAGATGCCCAGATAGACTGCAGAGAGGGACAATCTTCTATTAAGATAATGGAAAAAGCTGAAAAACTTGTCAAGGGGGGAAGGGCTTTCATTGTTTTCATACAAAGAAAATTGTCCCCTTCTGTTATCTGTACTGTCATACAACCAGACTCACATCTGAGAAGAGATGGCTTACACTAGGTAAAAGGGGCGGGGAGGGGAACTTTGCTTGTGAATATCTCATAAACCATAAAGGTTTGAGAGATAAGACTTATATCATTCTTCATGTTTTTTTAATGCCTACAAAATAAAATAAAGTTAAAACGAAGTGTTACTATCCCTTTAACCCTTTGAGTGCTTTGCAATGCGTTGCATACCCCTCTGGCACCCAAAGGGTTAACATCACTCGGACCTTGGCCCGTGTACATGGGCTTTTACACTAGTCTCATATAAACTAATGAAAATGTGGGTAATTTTTTATTAATTTCCTAAGATGCACGTCATTTACCGTTGAATTTAATTTCTTCTACTATGTGCATATGGCCCTTGGATTCTCTAGGCAGGACTGCATTTTCATTTGTATTTTGAGCTAGAGCCAATTTGCGGATGTAATTAAGCTTACAGACATATTGATCCAAGTGCAGATTTATGTTTGCAATTCATTCATTTTACATCTCTTTCTGGTCCACTATTAGATGGTTCGATATGATCATGGCTGCAGAAGATGCAGGTGATTAGGACAGTAATGAAAAGTGCTGTATACTTGATAACTGCTCTCAAAATGGGTGTCTGCTGCTACGTCTGGAATCTAGTTTAGTGCTAATATAATTACTCAACAGCCTGGATCCAAGGTCTGCAGCTGTCACATGAACTGCAGTAAGGGGCTTTTTGCTGGGTTACAGTAGTCCAGTGGCCCATTTCAGCTGCAGCGTTTGCGGTATGAATAGCCATCTTAAAATCTAGTGTTAAAGGGGTACTATGTCCTTGAAGTGAGTAGTATTTCTTTTGATAGGAGGACTTGCTTACAGCAAGTCTTCCTTACAGCAAAAGTAGAATATATATATATTCACACTATTGGGCATTGGGTCCAAAATAGATATAATATGGAAGCTTTATTTTAAAACACACACATAGACTAAGTGGATGCAGAAAACATCTGCTAGTGCAGCCAGCCTAGTGCTTTTTGCACTTCACTGCACTAAGTCATTGATCCACTAAAGGAATCATCATGACTAGGAACTCTCCTGTTTAGCCCCGGAGCAAGAGTCTAATTTGCCAGATGTGGGGAGTTTACAAAAGTAAACAGATATACACACCCTTACTCAGTTGTACCCTCACTTTATTTACATATATTTTTGTTAGATTTAAAAAAGTTTTTATTGATCAGTGTAGTTTGGGGTTTGACAAATTTGGTTTGACTCTAGGATCCAGATCACAAATTTACGAGCCAGAGGCTTCCCTCTGGGACTAGTGGAAGAAGGCTGGGGAAGAGGAGAGAGAGAGAGAGAGTGTGTGTCTTTGGCTACCAATGGAACAAAGCTGGACTGTCAGAGTAAAGTGTGGTTCTGTGACTACAGTGGAACTGTGTGGGGGTCAGACAGTGTATATGGGGGATCTGTGACTACCAGAGCAGTGGAGCCAAGCTATGGAGTCACTTAGTATATGTATCGATCCTTGGATTCCAGTGGTGAAGGAAACAAGGGTGGGGGGGTCGTCAGACAGTGTCCATGGGCATCTGTTGCAACCTGTGAGCAAGGGAACAAGACTGGGAGGTCAGGCAATGTCCATTGAGATTTGTGGCCACCAGTGGGCACAGGAACAAGGTTGGGAGTGGGGTCAGACAGTGTTCATGGAGAACTCAGGTTACCAGTGGGCAAGGAAACAAGGCTGGGGTTCAGGCAGAGTCCATGGGGATTTGTGGCTACCAGCTACCCTCCAGCCTTGTTTCCTTGCCCACTGGTATCCATAGATCCCCATGAACACTGCCTGATACATAGCCTTGTTTCTTTGCCCACTGGTAGCCATAACTCTTCATAGACATTGCCTGGGCAAGGGAATGGGGGGGGCATCAGTGTATGTAGGGCTTTGTGATACCAGTGGAACCAGGCTGGTGTGGCTGGAATAGGGCCAGGCTGAGGCAGTTGCATATTTAGTTGTTTGTTTTCTTTGTTTTTTTTTTTTTAATTATTATTTTTAGTATTGTTTCTGTCCCCCAAATTCAGACTTTATGTGGGCATCGGGACACCACTGATGCTGCCCCCGCCACCACCACCATGCAGCAACCAGGTCACTGCCTTCTTCTATCTACCCGTTGTTGGACTAATGTCTGGTTGGAGTAGGGAGGATCCTCAAGACCCACATGATCCTCCTTCTCAACGCGGACACTTGTAGAATGCGGGCTGAAAAGGAGGAGATAGAGGAAGGAGTTTATTGCCCTCCTAGTCATGTATCAATGCTGGGGGGGACATCAGTATGAGTCCCGATTCCCCCCCCCCACAAGATCTGATTTCCTTTTTCCTTTCTTAAACCACTCATAGTGCAAGATCAATGCTAAACCACGCCCCCCGGAATTGCTAGTTGATCAATTGCAGAGACTAGGAAGGCAATAAACTCCTTCCTCTATCTCCTCCTCTTCAGTCTGGTGTTCTACAAGTGTCCGGGTTGAGTAGGAAGATCCAACTCAAAATATATTACACACAAGTTTGCTCTCATGCTAATGGGAGCAATTGTGTATATTATAAAATGTTAAAATTTGCTCTGAAGTGTAGGGCAACTGCTTCTCTACAACACTTCAAGTTTCTGAGTGCCAGACCCAAATTTCTAGTCGACCTGGTGACAGGCATTTGTCCTAACAGGGTAGAAAAAGATGAATATTGCACTGTCACTGTTGAAATTATAACTGTATATATATTTAAACATATCAAATGCATATTTGATCAGTAATATGTGTGTGATGAGGATTGTGCAGCATAATAGATCTGAGACACAACCCTCCAAGTCATAGATATTCTAATCAAGAACTTATACCAGTATTATATGCTCACATATATGCATAAAAAAGAAGAGAAGAGGGGAAAATGATTGTGTGTGTGTGTGTGTGGGGGGGGGGGGTGGATAGGAAAAAAATACATCACCTGGCTTTGAAAGGGCCTGATCTAAAAGGGGTTAATAGGAAAACAGGTTCTACAAAAAGTCTCTAGGGACCCCAGATTTTGTAGAAACCTTATTGTTTTATTGTTGGTATTAAAGGTCACCCTTTCATAGACTAGACTTTTACTTACACACCCAGTGACCTCCTTGCAAGTGGGTGAATTGGGGGACTTCAATAGTCTTGATGCTCCTATTCTGTAATGTTAAGATGTGGGCTATCAAGACTTGAATTAGCTTTCTAAAGAGGTATAGTTTCCTTTAAGTATATTTTTGTTTATCCTGCTATATCCCATATGAAATGACAATCCATTGGAGAAATTACAAGGGAAGCACTGTCCATGTTCTTTTCATGTCGGGGGTCCTAACTGATTGCTATTGAAGCATCTGAACTTATTACTTTATATGTTACTAGTGTAAAAGCCCGTGTACACGGGCTAAGTTCTGAGTAATGTTAACCTTTTAGCAGTGTGTTGCGTACCCCTCTGGCATTCAGAGGGTTAAGAGGCTGCTACCTCGCTGCTCCATGCGATGCAGTCTTGCGTCGCCTCACTCACACAATGCAATCGTGTGCAGTAGAGACTGCCCGCGAGCAGTCTCTACTGCGCATGATTGCATCGCGTGAGTGCAGTCTCTACTGCGTGCATGACTGCATTGTGACAAACATCCTAGCGAATTATTATAAAGGATTTTATCTTATTAAAGAGTTAAACGTTCAGAACAAAGCTTATGTAGCCAACAAATTGAAACCTTATATCTTTGCACTATTTTTATATTCCTTTAACCCCTTTGCGTCCGATGACGTACCTGGACCGTCACTCTGGTCCGGCACTTAAGGACCAGTGACGGTTCTGGCACGTCATGGAGTTCAGGGCTCCTGGCGTGGCTGCACGCCACTCCGGTAGCCCTGAACCGGAAGTGATGATAAAAAAAAAAGCTCGATGGTCACCAAGTGCCAGCCGCGTGTGCTGGTCGTTAAGGGGTTAAAGAGTGGTACGCAACATATTTCTTAAAGGGTTATGTTAGCCATATGTTAAAGTCCCTGGGGCAACACATCATACCCTCCTTTTGCCTGTGAACAGTCAAAACCCCAGAAGACACTGATGCCAACTGGCCAAGATTGTTTCCTGGCTCACAAACGCTTCCTGCACTGCCCTGACATCATTTGTAGCTAGATCATTAGTCCCAATTATAAATATGCTTCCAGTGAACCATGTCTAATTAAGGTTTTCAATTATTTTCCAAACCTAACATATATGTTGTTTTAGTGGATGTCTGTGCGAATAGACTTGATATAATACAGAAATTAACTTACATGTCATTCACAGGAGTATTCACAATAGGTACCTGTTTAAGTAGGATTTCTGTCAGGGTCTTTTTTGTTTGAATAGTCTTGTATAGTATTTGTATAAAATGTCAATATTCTAATTGAGATTGTATGGTTTTTTTTTTTCAATGAGTTTGTAAAATGAAAGCGACCGGCTCTAGAGTTCTAAAACCAAAATAAACAGGAAAAATTTGTTCCAAGCATTTTCCTTACTGTGGACTATACGGTTGACTGGAAAAATAGCAGGACCTTTTTAGAATTAAATCTTTTTTTTTATTAAAGAGATAGTAATGTTTCATAATAAAAGCAGCTCTAATTATCATAGTCAGAGTTGTAGTTCAAGAGTAATTGAATGATAAAGTATCCCCCTTCCTCTTCTTTTACTGATGTAACACTGCTCAGCCAGATCAGAAGGGAGGTGCCCAGGTAGATTGCAGAGAGGGACAATCTTCATTTAAGATAAGGGAAAAAGCTGAAAAACTTGCCAAGGGGGGCAGGGTTTTCATTGTTCTCATAGGAAGAAGATTGCCCCCTGCTGTTATCTGTCTGGTCTATGGACTGGATTCCACATCTGAGAAGAGATGGCTTACACTAGGTAAAAGGGGTAGGAGGGGAAACTTTGCTTGTGAATATCTCTCAAACTATAAAGATAAGACTTGTATCGTTCTTCATGTTTTTTTAATGTCTACAAAATAAAATAAAGATAAAACAAAGTATTATTATCCTTTTAAATATTTTTTTTTTCAAAATCGTTTTTAGCTATTTTTATTTATTTTGCTGTCTATTTTTCTTTGATCCAAATAGTATTTCTGTATGAGACTGACATAATGAAATGTTGTAGAGAAGAGGTTGGCAACATGAGGCTCTCCAGCGACGGCCAGATTTCAGTTCCCATCAACCCTGCTGGCCGATGGCTGGTGAGGGATGATGCGAGTTGTAGCCTAGGAACAGCTGGAGGGCCTCACATCAGGGGAGAGCTTGCAAGTTTTGGCCTGGGGCAAATACAATCAAGTGGTTGATGTTGAGCTACACTAGTAGAGCTTACTATTGAAATTGAGTATACCAATGATACCACAGCGCTTGCAAGTAACATGGACCTACATTAGTGATCACACAAACCTTACAAAACTCCAATGTGTCCCCTTTTTCTACACCTGAGGATTACTTTGGAGTGCCGTGTGCCATTTTAGGAGCATACCTCGGAACCTTCAGAAATAAGTTGCCCCTAAGATGATGGAAATATTAACTCTTACAATGCTCCATAATGTAGATCCTGGGTGATCTGTCCCTGTCTACTCTAGTGCATAGGTGCTTACTGCTTGAACACTGAAACAAAGAAAGCAGGACTTCCCCCTCTGCTTTTCTAGTAGAAAGTAGCGCAAACTAAAGATTAAAGAAGCAGTTAATTTGTGCATAAAGTAGGTATCACTGGACTCTCTCCCTGAGTATTTGGCCCTTCAGCCTGAGACCCAAAGGGGCAGATTAATGCATCAGAGGGGAAAATTAGATGCTCTTGGTGACCCACCATTTCCAGATTTACATCTCTGATGTTCATCCTGGGCATGTTAGGACATATGAGAATCGTTTGGTGGATGGGAGGGAAAACAAATATTTTTATGTCCAGGTTCAGGGAGTGGCAGAGCCAGATAATGGGATAATTATATTGAATATGCCATAGATCAGGTATGAGAAACCTGAGACCCTCCAGCTGTGGTAGACTGCAATTCCCACCATCCCCACACAGCTGGCTGGGGATCATGATGTGAGTTGTAGTCCTCCACAGCTGGAGAGCCTCCATTCTCCAGCCCTGCATAGAACTCATAATATTAACACTTTCTCAGCCCCTACCTAGAGGGTGGCATAAAAATAAATGTCTGCCTCCCCAACACCAAAAATCACTCCCAATTAAAATTCAAAAATATTGCAAAATATGGCAGTATGCCATATCCAGCATGATCAGTGCACAGGGAAACACTTGATTCAGTTGGTCATATTGAGTAACTAATATGCCCATCTATGCTTGAATGTGGTATTAGGTGTCTACTTCACAAGCACCACCTATGTGGGCATGGGCTGCCTGGCCTTGCCCTGGACTAGGAGGGCTATCACATTGATCTGGACTAAGGCTGGAAGAGAAGTACTCTGCTGATTAACATATTGGTACAATGAGTGTGATCAAAGTTTTAGTGTGTTTCTGCGTGACTACCTGTTTGTATCCTATGAAACACTATGAGGCCATCTCCTAGACTGCACAATGTTTCATTGGATAACACAGTGAAGGTGCACATCAGTCAATTACCTCATTGTATGGACTACCCGGCCAGGCTAACCCACCAGTTCATCTTACACAATCATTATCCTCTTGAGCACCAGAGGAGTGTGTAGCACATTTTAGGGGACTTGTTGTTAGAGAAAGACCTGGGTATCCTTGTAAACTACAAACTTGGAAACAGTGACCAGTGTCAAACAGCAGTAGCAAAAGCAAACAAAATCTTGTCTTGTGTAAAAAGAGGTATTGAAGCAAGAGTAGACAACATTATTTTGACATTGTACAAATCATTAGTAATACCTCACCTAGAGTATGCAGTACAGTTTTGGGCACCAGTTCTGAAAAAGGATATACTAGAACTAGAGAGGGTACAGCGAAGAGCAACAACATTAAGGGAATGGAGGACTTGATGTATGAAGAATGACTAGACAAACTTGGTTTATTTACTCTAGAGAAAAGACAACTAAGAGGAGATCTTATCACTTTGTACAAGTATATAAGAGGTCAATACAAGGATCTCTGTAGTGAGCTATTCTTTCCAATGCCTGATCAGGTGACCAGGGCACACCCCTTGAGATTGGAGGAAAGGAGGTTTAGACTTCAGCAGAGGAAGGGTTCTTTTTTTATAGTAATGTCTTTTAAATTGTGGAATTCCTTGCCCAAGGAGGTGGTTATGGCAGATACAATGGATACATTTAAGAGAAGATTAGATACATTTCTTGCAAAAGGGAACACACAGGGTTATACTGAATATTAGTAGGCAAATCAGGAAGGTCTGATAAATGACTAACTTATATGGTAGCAGGATAGCTATACAATTCTCATGTCAATAGGGTTTGAGGCAAATGTTGAACTTGATGGACTTGTGTCTTTATTCAACCTAATTTACTATGTTATCCCTCTGGTCTACCTCAGTCTGTTAATACCAGATGAGGGCCGACTCTCTCCTTCCCATATTTTAAACCACTAACAGACCACTGGCCAGCCTGCCCCTGCCTCACATTAACATCAATGTTTTACAGAAAATAATATGAGAATCTCAGCCAAACTATGGGGAAGGGGATAATATTATGGCAGTACTAAGAAATTGATTCTTGTGCATATTATAGCACAGAATCACACTGGTGAATCCTCCTTAAAGTGGACGATTGAGGTTGTACTCAAATTACTACTCAGCCAAATTATCTATGCTGTTGGCTACCCAGAGCCAAACATTTGGACCTTGCCTGCTGTCGGCTACCCAGAGCCAAACATTAGAACTTTACTCACCCCAGAGGAGTGCAATTCTGGAGCAAAGCATCTGTCTATGAGGAAAAAGTAAAAACTCCCTTTGATTTGAATGGAGCTTTTAATCTCTTGAATGTTAACACATTGTTTTACAGAGGCTCTTCAAAAATAAATAAAGGTTTCTGGGGTTTCTTTTTTCTCCCCTGTGGTGCTGTTGGTTTGGCCCAGAATTGCTTCTCTTTTTATTTGTGCATATAGCCCTTAGACACTTTTTATATGTGAATGCCATGGAGCCTTTCTGGCTTTCAGAACTTTTTATATTAAGTCGAGGCCTGTTAGTGCTGTAATACTTGCACAAGCAGCTTCTCAGTTTGCCCTGTTACCTAGAAACATCTCTTTGACTTGCAGCAAAGCAGAAATACTCAACCAGATTTGATGGTAGCAGGCCAGCATCTGGATGGCACAAAAATTGTCTAATTAATGATATAATTAAGTGTGTCATCAATTTGATGGAATGATGGAAAAAGCAGAAAGACATTTACAAAAATATTAATAAGCAGACATTCTTCTTTGTAAACTTATCCAAATTGCATATGGGAATTGGAAAATAAAGCGTTACTAATTCATACATAGACAATAATAATATTCCATTATGTTGCCAAAAATGTCAGAAGTTCTATCTAAATCTATCTGTCTATCTCTCTAATAACTAAGCATGTTGTGTGTTTCGTATTTTGCCTTCCCCCCCATATGCTAGTGAGCATGTTGATCCCAAAATCCATACAAGTTCTACATTCTAGAGTGAGATCTGCGCCCTCCTTGATACCAAAACATGGTGCAGCAGCCATTTTCTCATCGTGTAAGACTGCTGTTATTATAAATGTAACTGAATTGGGATTTTATTTTTATATTTAGGTAGATTTCTATATCATTCTGTACATTTTCTTAAAAGGATAGCAATACTTTGTTTTATCTTTATTTTATTTTGTAGACATTAAAAAAAAAACATGAAGAACAATATGTCTTATCGCTCAAACCTTTATGGTTTGAGAGATATTCACAAGCAAAGTTTCCCCCTCCCGCCCCTTTTACCTAGTGTAAGCCATCTCTTCCCAGATGTGGAATCTGGTTGTAAGACTGACAGATAACAGCAGGGGACAGTCTTCTTTCTATGAGAACAAAGAAAACTTTGCCCCCCCTTGACAAGTTTTTCAGGTTTTTCCCTTACCTTAATTGAAGATTGTCCCTCTCTGCAGTCTACCTGGGCACTTCCCTTCTGATCTGGCTGAACAGTGTTACATCATTAAAATGGGCGGGAGGGGGATACTTTGTCATTGAATTACACTTGAACTACAACTCTGACAGAATTGAAATAACACTCTCCAAAGTCCAAATACTATGATGATTAAGTAGAGCTGCTTTTATTATGAAACATTACTATCCCTTTAATGACTGGTTTTCGGGTTTAGAGAAAGGCTGTCCAAGTTCAGTCCTCAAGGACCACCAACAGGCCAGGATTTAAGGATTTCCCTGATTAAACACAGGTGAGTTCATCAAAATTAATAAGCCACTAATTAACTCACCTGTGCTTATTTGGGGAAATCCTTAAATCCTGGCCTGTTGGTGCCCCTTGAGGATTGAACTTGGACAGCCCTAGTTTAGAGAGCTATAGTTTTGGTTTCTAATTTCAATTAGCCATTATTGACATTACACATACATGCACATACATACACACATGCACACTCATTATCAGTTGTGCTAAGAACTTGGTGGAAAAGTATAAAAGGTAACAAAAAAAGAGTAGCAAGAATGTGTACTTCCCATACTTTGCTTTGAAATATTACACTGATGTATTTATGGAGCCAATGCAGCCATCTGTCTTTGCTGACTTTATTAATAGATCCAGCTGGAACTGAGCAATTATAATAAAATACCTATCCATTTCACAACTTAGATTAAGAATATGTGCCATGTACATTTCTTTAGCTACCACAGTGCAATATATATATTATATTATTATATATATATTTAAGCTAATGTAGTGCCTTAAGAGTGTCCTTTTTCATTCCCTACCATTGCAGGGAAGTACTTCACTTTGAAAAGGTTTCCGTGCTCTCTGCCATGGAATTCCTGCTTCTTTTTCCAACATCAGCAGTATATCAGCCATGCTGGATAATATTTTGTTTAAGATTGTTAAAGGAGCAGTAAATCTTTCATGAATAAAAATGTACATTGTAGGGCTTTTCCTGCTGAGTAAATGTAGGGTACCCCCTCTCCTGGGAGATGCATCTTTCCAGAGTTATTGCTGTTTAAATTGTTGTTTTTTTAACATTAAAAGTACGCTTTATTGGCCATATTTCAGATGATTAGTCTGTTGCATTCTGTGGCAGTGGTGAGTCACTGACAGCAGTTCTCCAAACAATGTTATAGTAACAGCTTTTTCACTTACTGTCAGTTTGAACTTCCAGGAAGTGATGAAACTGTTTCTTCCTGGCAGTTTGAATGATAACATATGAATAAAATAACTTCCAGCAGTCTGAGTACCCATGTTTTACTCATCAGGAAATCCCTTATAACATATAGGTTTAAAAAAAATTAATTGTTCCCTTATCATTATAGTCTTCATGACAGACATCAGTATACCACAATTACAAACCATTCAACTATTCTTTGAACCAGCCTTTACCAAACTTCCAACTGTGATAGGTTTTTGACAATGCGGATACTGTTTTGTTGCATAGCAGTGAGAATGATAGGTGCTGGCACAATGCCTTGCACCCTCAGGTTTGAGAACTCCTGACTTATAAAATGGAGAAAGCCAGGGACTGCTAAGTCAGGTTCTTGACCACCCAAAAATTGTTTGGAGTCACCATTTGGCAAATCACTGTGTTGGAGAGACCTCTCTAACATTCAAGGGGTTAGAATCCCCATTTAAATCAGTCGGAATTTAAAAAATATTTCTCCCCATATAGTGCAAATGTTTTGCCCCAGAACTCATCCACTCTTCTTTTGAAGATACAGCCCTTAGTGTATATAATAACGCTGCTCAGTTGCTTAATTATTGACCTTTGAAGCCAAGACACTGAATGTGAAACGAAAACTCTGGTTCAGTTCCTGTCAGCAAATTGTGACTTCAAGCAAGTCACTTCATCACTGTGTGCCTCAGGCACCAAAGTTTAGCTTTATAAAGTTTAGCTTTTAAGATATGTGGCACAGGGACTCTGTGAGGCTGATGCACTAAGAAAAAGTGGTTCAGTCCAGGGACAAACCAACTGCACCACTGAGAATAAACACAAATAACTTAAAGGAATTTTTCCCCTCTGCTGCAGTTGGTTTGCCCAACCATTGAACCACTCTCTTAGTACATCAGCCTCGCTGTGTATGCAGTTCTGTGTTCAGAATTTTCCAGGCAAATTGGTAGCACTGTATAGGAATAAAGATATTATTATGAACATTATTTTTATAGAATTGGCATCAACAGTCAACAAACAGCTTAGCGTAGGGGTTGGCAACCTTCAGTAATCAAGCTGATAAGCTACAACTCCCATCATCCTCAGCACAATCTGTTAAAGGGATAGTAATGTTTCATAATAAAAGCAGCTCTAATTAATCATCATAGTATCTGGACCATGGAGAGTGTTATTTCAGTTCTGTCAGAGTTGTAGTTTAGGAGTAATTCAATGATAAAGTATCCCCTCCAGCCCCTTTTACTGATGTAACACTGCTCACCTCAGAGCAGAATGGAGGCGCCCAGGTAGACTGCAGAGAGGGACAATCTTCAATTAAGATAAGGAAAAAAATCTGAAAATCTTGTCAAGGGGGCAGGGCTTTCATTGTTCTCATAGGAAGAAGATTGTCCCCTTCTGTTACCTGTCTGGTCTATGGACTGCATTCCACATCTGAGAAGAGATGGCTTACACTAGGTAAAAGGGGCGGGAGGAGAAACTTTGCTTGTGAATATGGTTTGAGAGATAAGACTTCTATCGTTCTTCATGTTTTTTTAATGCCTACAAAATAAAATAAAGATAAAACAAAGTATTACTATCCCTTTAAATGATCTAGCATTCAAGCGGATGCAAGCCCAATTTAAATCAATGGGAATTTTGGGAAATGTGTTCCCTGTTATGCAGAATTACTCATCCTTATTTTTTGTGTGAGTTTGATTTGCCTTATAAGTTGAATTAGGTTCCTAAACCGTTTGAGTGCCATTGGGGTACACAAAGCATTGGTTTGCAATATGTTCATAGGGTTCAGCTTATTTTACTTCCTGGTTATATATCCTGGGGGTTTCTCACACACACACACACACATACATACACACACACACACACACACACACACACACACACACACACACACACACACACACACACACGTAAAATTAACCCTTTGAGTGCCAGTGGGGTGCACAACACATTGCAAAGCAATGTGTTGCGTACCCTTCTGGCACTCAGAGGGTTAACCCTTTTAGTGCCAGAGTGGGATCCAACGCATTGCAACTCAAGGTGTTAAGCTGGTACAAGCACATACTAAACATACCTGGGAACTCTCCATATCTGCCCCAGAGACTCCTGTTTTTAAAATTAATTACTTGGTCTCCGAGAAAGGAGGCTGATTCTCCAATGTTGGCGAGTTTCCATTTCTCCTTCTCCCACCCTGTTCCTCCCACTTCCTGCCCTGTTCTGCTCACTTCCCAAGTACCATGCTGATGAGCACTGCCTGCCATATTAAGACCCACCCCTTTATGGTGCTAAAATATGTCATTTACTTTCCTCCAGTCGCAGTACATGAACCTTCTCGAGGAGCTCAAGAATGACACACAGTACCAGTGGAAATGAAAGGTCTGACTTAAAGGGATAGTATTACTTCAAAATTACTATCCCTCATATTGTAGCCCTTAATAAACTGAGTTAAATGACACCAGCGGCATCTCTCAAACCTTTATGGTTTAAGAGATAGCTGCTTTCAAAGTTTCCTCTCCCCTGCTGTCAGCGTTCTGCTGCCAGCAGAAGGATCCGGTCTCTGAATCAAGCGGAGGCTCTTCAGCAGAGCCGATATCTCGTTATGGAAGGAAAAATGATTAATTGAAACAGTCTTCTACGTGTGCTTGGTAACCTAGCACACATAGAAGACCGTTTCAATGAATCATCTTTCCTTCCATAATGAGATATCGGCTCTGCTGAAGAGCCTCCGCCTGTCCCGGGACCAGATTCTCCTGCTGGCAGCAAAATGCTGACAGCAGGGGCAAGGAAACTTTGAAAACGGCTATCTCTTAAACCATAAAGGTTTGAGAGATGCCGCTGGTGTCATTTAACTCAGTTTATTAAGGGCTACAATATGAGAGATAGTAATTTTGAAGTAATACTATCCCTTTAACATTAGTAACTAAAGCTACATCCATGTAAACCAAACCCATGAAAGTATTTGACAGGATTTGTATACTTTTAGGGGCTATGTTCAAAAGAAATTTGAACAATTCAGAGGAAAACCAACTACATTTTAGGGGACAAATGCACATTGATTTAGATTGGACTTTAAACCTTTGGATTCTAGAGAGGTCTTCCTCTCATATTTCCTGCTGGATAAGATCAGGATACTCCCACTCCTGATAGTTTAATTGCTTCTGAACTTTTGAATAAAGCAACTATCACAAAGCGTTGGAGCCATTCACATCACATTCTAGAAAGGACCATAATCAGTGACTTAACTCATTCATAGAATGTAATAGAATAAGTGCTTGAGCACCAGATGAATGTTAAACTTTGTTGTTTTTTAAATTGGTAATCATTTTGGAATAAGGAATCCCCCAAAAAGTGGGAGTACCCTTGTTTCACCCAGTAAAAGCGATAGCTGGGAAATTTTAAAACAAACTGACTCTGAGATCTTTAAAATGTTAACTCTTAAAGCAGAACTTTATTAAACATATAGCTACTAGCATCCTAATACATGTATTGCCTCTGTAAAGTGCTACATTCTAAAGAAATCTTTCATCTTAGGAGACTGACGGGCAGGTTAGTGCTGTCTGCGCGCTTGCGCCATCAGTCCTTCCGGTTACCTTGTGGTACTCTGCAATGCTTCATACAGGAGACCGGGACTGACAGCGCAGGTATGCAGACAAGATGTCTGCACTGATGCCTGGCTTCCGATCTCCTTAGAAGAAAGATTTCTTTAGAATGTGGCACTTTACAGAGGTAATACATGTATTAGGATGCTAGTCGCCATATGTTTAATAATTCAAGGGAGACTTCTTAGTAACTGAAAGTTACGCTTTAAAGTTCCCCATAATGTAGATTCTAAGAACTATGTCCTGCTTGGTTTAACTCAGAGGTGTTCCAGGCAGTCTTGAGGTACACTTAGAGGTATCACTGCCTGAACACGCACAAGACCATTAGGGCTTCTACCTCTGCCTCTCTGACAGAAATGGCACACACTGAGAATCTGGCCCTTGACCCTGAGACCTCGTGATTCAGATCAACCCCTGAGAGTTCCTAAGGATGTCTATGGCATATATATTTCAATAAAAAAAGTTTACTCCTTTAACCCTTTAAGGACCATAGGGCTGCATATTGCATTGCAGTGTGCACCCCTCTGGGCCTTAAAGGGTTAAATCAATGGGAATGTTTGTCTTCTGTGGTGCAGTTGGTTTGACCCAGAATTACTGTAGTGCATTGCAGTGTTGTACACCTTTCTGGTCCTTAACCCCTTAAGTACCAGGCAGACTGGGGTTATTTTTTATTATTTATTTATTTTTTTTACCATAGAGGACCAGCTCTATTTTATGTGCAAAGCTTGCACTTGTGAGCAATCACATGTACAGGGTCAACGAGAGAGACTGAAACTGACTGCTCCAGTCAGTTCTAGACTCCCGGCATGATAATGCGCATTCAGGCACTCTTTGATCATACCTCATGACATGCCAGGGCCGTCACCTGTCCTTAATGAACCACAAGTTGTGATGGTCCAGAAACGTCCATGGTCCTTATGGGTTTAAAGTGATAAATCAGTTGTAGTGTTTGTCCCCTGTGGTACAGTTGGCATGACCCAAAATGTCTGCAGTTTCCTTTTGAACATAGAGTTCATAATGTTTACCAGAAGGGCCTACAATTATACGATTTATCTAGAGGTATCCTTTATACATGTTTGCCTGCCTTATCCATAAATGTGATACAGATAAAATCTTTCTTTAAACCAGTGCTTAAAGAGTTAGTTGTAAAGAACAGCTGACCTGGTACTGCTTTATCCTATTCATCTCCTCAGCTCAGACTGTCAGCTGCTGTGGGCCTGGATCCCTCCCACCTCTATTTTCTGTGTGCTTCTCTGCACAGAGTAATTTGATCTGATGTGTGTATGCACACAGAATATTTTTGCATTGCTGCATTTACAGTATTATTGTGTATGGGGGGAGAGGAAGCTTTATGAGGGAAAGTACATTTGTGGTACATTAAGCTTGACTTTTAACCATGTTAGGAAGGAATTATAAGACACTTAGCCATGTTTGCCAGTTGGATTGATCAGTAATGGGGGGTCTTGGTTTCAAGGTTGGTTACGTGGAGGTGGCTGAGCTCTCCTGGTTTACAATAGCTGTTAATTTCACTATGTCTAAATATATAGTACTAGTGTGTAAGCCTGTGTACACGGGCCACACGGCAGGTGTACTACCGCAGAACTACACTTCCCAGCATTCTGTGTGTTCTGGAAGTCTCTACTGCGCATGACTGCATCGGACAAACATACATCTGGCCTTTTATATTATAGGATAGGAGGTATGTATATATACATTTCAACTTTAAGATGTTTGATTTTTAATTATTTCATTACTGGCAAATATGAACCTAACCATACTCCAAATAAATAGTGATACAGGGCTGTATTCAGGATGGCGGAGATGTGCGATTTTTGAGCAGAATAGGCTCACAGATGGTCTGTGTAAAGTTCTAAAAGTAAGATAATTATATAAAAATGAAAAAAAAAAAAAAAACATGGTTAATCTCATTCTTATTAAGTGTTAAGAGAGTAAGTGGACTGATAGAGAGACGTATCACACATGTGTTGGGTTTCCTGTACATTGCAGAGCTGTGTTTGGCCACATACTAGCACTGTGCAGTCCGTCAGTAAGTAGCGCAATGCTGACAGGCTTAAGTTTGAGATGGAGCTAAATTATAAGCTGGTGATGGAATTGGTGGGCTCAGCAAGTGATGGAAACACAGAGCACCGCAGTGTTCGGGACACCTTCACAGAAGCGTCATACATGTATATCTCTATCACATAGTCCATTCAGTCACTTGACACTTAATAAGAATGTGGTTAGCCATGTCTAAGTGCTTCTACTGTAATATTTTCCCTGTATTTCTTCTTATTAATGCAAAGTATCACTTTGTATTTTTGCACAATTATTTTGTCTTTTGGTTTATGTAGAATTGTTTATCTTATTTGAATAATTCTACACGTAGACCATTTTTGTGTGCTGCTTTTTGGGGCTGCATAGAAAGCTATGGCAAGATCCCCCAATTCGCCATTATGAGGCATGTGTATTTTGTTCTGTGTGCTCCAACAGCATTGCTAATTCCTGGATCTTGATGTATGTGGCAAAAAGCCATATTAACATATAAATATCTTCAGTTATAACAAAATAGCTCTTATGTCTGATTGCAGTCCTGTATAATAATTCGCTAGAAAGTTTGTAATGACGCAGTCATGCGCAGTAGAGACTTCTGCGCGTGCTGCAGTCATGCTCTGTAGACTGCCCGTGACGAGGCTGATACAGAGCGGGGAGCTCCGAAGGAGCGTCCCCGCTCTGTATCAGCCGCGGCGCAGCAGTCTCTACCGAGCATGACTGAACCGCAACCTGCTGGCACTGTATCAGCCGCGGCGTGGGCAGTCTGTACTGTGCATGACTGCCCCGCGACCAGCTATCAGTGGCACTGTGGCCCATGTAACGGGCTCTTCAACTAGTATACAAATAAGCCATTGGAAAAGAAGACACTGAAACATCTTAAACCTGGAGAAGACATTGCGATGTAGGCACATTTCAGGGGTAATCACAGGGATAAGATGGTGAAAACACCATTGTACATACCACACAATGGATTTGGGTCAAACTTGACATTTAGTGTATTTGGGAATTTGTTTACCATTGCTTGTATGGAGCGACACAATCTAAGAAAATTAAACTATTGAGATTAGGACCCCACACCTCTCTGTCTCATAAAGACATATCTTTTATCTCTGATAGTTTATATCCAATACTGTGCCATCATTTCTTAGATACCAAAGCTATTGGGGTCAAGAGGTCTTGCAGAAAACATGAATGGATACCTCCACAAGGTATAGTTAAAATGAGATTAGAAGCTCTGATGCCAAAAAGAGATTTTTTTTTTCCACTGGTGCAAGCTTGGAGTATAGGGTATTTACATGAGTATTTCCCCATATAATTGTTAGGTGTTAGTCTTCCTTTAAGTAACTCTATTGTCTACAACTTTTTCCTTTCATGAAAATTATTTTTGAAGTCACAAAGGACAAAAGGAAGTAATGCAGATGTTTGGTTACAAGGGTGGATACCCCCAAAGGCTTCCATAGCATAAAACCATACACCAACCGTACATATGCTGGATTATGTACTCCCTATATATGTGTGTGCGTGTGTGACAAGTGAGCTTTAGTTTGTATGTTTGAAGGGACAGTATCTTTTTATATGGAAATTATTCATATTCTTTAAAATATCACTTCTAGACTGCATAAAAATACTTTAAATTATTATTTTTTAACAGCTGTCATGAATGAATATGATACAAGCCTAGAGGCTACATGTTTGCTACTTGGTTATCAATCTTGCTAGAACTGTCATCTATGTTAGGCTTTATCAGTTGTTTGAGATCTATATTTTTTTCACTGGTTTTGACATGTGTGGAACTTGTCATTTGGTCAAGTATAGCTATTTATTCGTCTGTACAAAAATCACTTTTATCAAATTCTTCAGGGCTTATGGGCATCTTAAATATTATTTTATACAAATGTTGGCTAGGAATACATTTTAAATGGGGAGACCTACAAACAAAGAATGTGAAGAGGATAAACAAAATAAAGTGTTTTGTTCTAAGGCATAGCAGTCTCAAATTGGTGCTCAAGTCATGCTTTTCACTCCCATATGCCATTACAGAGAAGAAATTTCCATAACCACATCAGACGGGTCCCACCCTCAGGCATTCCAGCTTCGAAATGTCAGACAAATCCTCTCTGCTCAGGAGGAAATAGCACAACCACAGAAGTAAGTTTTGGTGTATGTGGGCCTTTGTTTGTTGGTCTTCCTAAGTTGGAAGGGCATCCCACGTGCCTAGAGGGAATCAGGTGCACCCACTGACAAGGCCCACTTAGACTGAAACTTATGTCTGTGGTTGTGCTGCTTCTCTTGTGAATATTGTATTTGCCTTTCATTTTGGAGGGAACAGTCTGGATCTGCCTGTGGATCAGACCTCTGATATCGATATTGAAATTTTCCCTCTGCAATAGTACATGGGAGTGAAAAATGTGACCTGAGCACCATTGAGAGGCCACTATGCCTTAGAACTCCAGTTGGTGATTGTCACATTCTTTGTACATATTATGTGATGAGGATTTCTGCGTGCCCTATATGGATGCTACAGAGAAGGCAGTGGAAGGACTGATTAGGAGGGCACAAGCAGATACCAGATATGCCCTTATGGAGAGAGAGAGAGTGATATATTAAGAGAACATGGAGCAATGCTAGCGCAAACCAGTAGGACCATAGCGAAACAATACAATTTTCCATTGAGTTAAATGTGGCATTTAACCACTTTAATGGCAGAGAGGTCTTCAGCACATTGTAAAGCAATGCTTTTGAGACCTCTCAAGCATTTACAGGGTTAAAAGCTCCAATTAAATATATGGGATTTTTTAATTTATTTATTTGTTTGCCCCAGAATTGCTGCTCTTTAGCTTGCTGAATTAGGGCCTTATTCACCAAGCTAAAGAGGTGTAATTCTAGCGCAAACCATAGCATTCAAATGGTTGGTATCCTTTCAAAAAGTCCCACTGAAAAATGCATGCAACGAAACAGAGCATTCCAAAGGTCTCAGTGATGAAATGAGAATCTCGCCCTGCATCAAAAGCACGAGATTCTCATGTCGCTGGCTTAAACCTCTTTTCAACCCACATCAACTCCCATTAGCAGAAGCTACAGATTTTTATTTTACAAGTGGCACTTGATTTCTGTACTCACTGCACCATGGACATACACAAAATGGGAAACCAAGAGAGGTGATGGAAATCATCCCACAAATTAAAATTGGATTCTAGTTATAAGGGATATATGGTAAAGCCATCAAAGACATAAAAAAAAATAGGGGAATGGGCTTGGAACTTGTTGCCTGAGGACACTCAGAGCGTGGAAGATGCGGCCATGCAATGCAATGGAGTGGCCGCACGCTCAAGTGAGGGCCCAGGGCGAGAAGACAGGAGCGAGGGCTGCGCACTGCCTTGGCCATCGAGCTCCAAGATCCACCACCAGAAATCAAGTGCCACTTGTAATTATGCGTGTTATGAGTGATGCCTACTGTGTACACAGTACTAGATGTTCCTCATCATACTGCTTTTCTACTATTGGAAATAACTGAATTAATCAGTTTTTCATTGTCCTTTACACTTTGTTGTTGAGGTTTCCAATCTCTTACAACCAGCCACCAGATTATCTACATTAAATGGAAAAATCTTCAGCTTCTTCTAATGGGAATAGATGCGGGTTGAAACATTTAAGCCAGCGACATAACAATGTCACTCTTTCGATTCAGGGCGAAAGTCTCATTTCACCCTTTTCATCAATGCGACCTTGTGAATGCGCTGTTTCTTTGAATGCACTTTTCATTTCAACATTTTAAAAGTGATCCCAAATGCTTAAAAACATAATTTGAATAAATTAGAATTTGTGGGACTTGTATTCCCTGTGGTGCTGTTGGTTTGCTCCATATTTCCGTAGCACAATGATTTGCAGCTCTGGTCCTCTGGACACACCAATATGCCAGACCCTAGGAATATCCCTAGATTAATCACAATGACCGATCCACTGTTTACCCAGCAGTGACCAATGAGGGACATGCTGAAATCCTGACTAGTTCTTATGGCTTCAGGATTAAAGTTGAGATTAGTTCATCAGTCTTTGTGTGTATGTCCAATGGGAAAACATGATGGATAGATTAGTCCAGCGTAATGCTTATTTCAGGAGCTTGAATAGACACCACACATAAGTAGCGTTACGTGAATACAAAAGTAGTACACATGAAAACCATGACACATACAGGAGACATAAATGAAACACACATTTTGTAACTTTTGCCTCTTCATGAGGTCCTTCGTGAATGTACAACAGATGTGACAGAGATAAACTTTAAGACTGTGAGTGGAGCACCCCCTATACAGAGTTATCCTAACGGTGAAGGGTCAGGAATCCAGCTGCATAGCCTACATTTTTACTGTTCATCATAACTCTAATTTGTACCAGTTTATGACAGTCAACTCTCCTCATGTTTCCAGTAAAGTGCCATCTTTTAAGAATCAGAAAAGTGTACAATGCATTTCTTTGCAATGTGCTGTAAGCCTTTTGGCAGTTATATGGTTAAGGGAAGTGATTTGCACATTTGCTGCTGTATCCTCTCTGGGTTTTATTATTTACCATATCACTTTCTTTTTATATCTGGGGTCAGGTTTATGGGAAACGTATGAAACCTTGTAGCATTGTATTTTCTTTTCTATGCTGGTGAGATGCTTGGCCACTATGGAAGTTTTTGCAAACCTAGACTTTTAAAACTATATATTAAAACTTTATATATCAAACAAATTACTCTTTGTAGCCTCTTTTTATAAACATGTTGAACTTTGAATTTTAAGTAAATAACTGTCCCATAAAATGTTTTAGAGTTTTGTAGAGATGCCACAAATCCTGTCTCTCAAACTGCTATGGTTTGAGAGATATCCTCCGCTAAAGTTCCTCTTCTTCTGATGTCAGCTGTAAAGGTGACAGAAGGAGATCCGTGTCGGCCAACACGAGGAGGTTCTTCAGTAGAGCCACAATAGCACAATTTAAAAATAATTACTTCTTTGGAGCGGTCTAAAAAGTGTGCTTGCAAACCAGTCACACTTTGTAGACCCCTCCAAAGAAGTATTTATTTTTAAATCGTGCTATTCGGGCACTGCTGAAGAGCCGCTTGTCTGTCCCCGGACCAGGAACTCCTGCAGTCAGCTTACAGCTGACGTCAGGAGAAGAGGAGGGAGAGGGGAACTTGAACAGAGGATATCTCTCAAACCATAGTGGTTTGAGAGATAAGATTTGTGGTATTTAGCTTATTTTTTTAATCTCTACAAAACTGTAAAAAAAAATTTTATGGGACATTACTGTCCCTTTAACCTTTTGAGTGCCAGTTGGGTACACAATTCATTGCAGAGCAATGTGTTGCATACCCCTCTGGCACTCAAAGGGTTAAATGAAATTAGTGAAAAAGATCTTTAACCCCTTAAAGTCCAAAGACGTACAAGTACGTCATGGGATCAACGTGCGATAAAGACCCATGCCGTATATGGACGTCATTGATTTCAGGGCTCCCCCCGTAGCTGTGCACTGTTCGGGGAGCCCTGAAATGGATCGTTTAAATAAATAAATAAATTGCTTTGTGGTCCAAGTGCTGGACACTCGCGTGCGCGCCAGTCCTTAAGGGATTAAGTAACAAAATCATTCTGCTTTTGGTCCTTAACCCTTTGAGTGCATGAGGGGTACCCAACGCATTGCAAAGCAATGATTTTCGTGTCCCTCTAGCACTCAAAGTGTTAATTCGAGGTCTGTGATTTGTATATACAAATAAAGATGGCACGCAACAATCTTACATTTAAAATTCCATCGTTAAAGATTTTGTGCTGGGTGGAATTAATTTAAATGTTTGTGATGACACAAGAAAACAGGAGTACGAGTTATTAATTCCAGATATTTAGTTATTACTAAATTATTTTATGGAGAAATATGGGTCTAAGGAGAAATAACACTTCCTAAAAATAACACCCCACTTATATTCTACATTGCTATGGCCAGAAAATCCTAATTGCCTCTATGAATTTGCCCTTCTGCTTTTGTTCAAGGGATAATCTCTTCAGTCAGTCCTGGGTGTCGTGTCCATGGAGGCGGACATGACAGTTGCTGACAGTTTTTTCAAACTGAATTAGATGAAGTGCTTGAGCCTACTCTATTTTTATATTTTTATTTTTCACATATTTATATATCTATATATTTTATTCACTTATGAATATTTGTATCCTATATTTGCTAGCTATCGAATAACCTTATTGTTCAGAAGTTAGTTTGGCACATTATGGTATTTTTCGTTGTAATTTACCTATATTGGATTATATTTGTTTATATACATTTCTTTATCCCGTTTATCATTCTAGTTATTTATGGATTCAGCTAATAATTTATGTTGAAATTACAGGTGGCACTTTTTTTTATATGCTAGCCATGTATTTCTATTTGTCAGGTATGTGTGTGCATTTTTATTTTCCTGCCATGGCTCTTCAAGCTTGTACATATTGCATGACTGCCAAGGACACCCCCAAAACAAACCCCTCTTCCCCTCAATAAAACACGACTACTGTTTTGGGAAGAAAGGGCCACAGCATTTATTAACACAAACTTTATTAACAATATGTCTGCCCCCCAGCACATGCCAGGGGGGCACAATGTACAACACAACTTCCCATGAGTCTCCCTGGGGGAATATTTATAAACAATAACCCCCCCCCCCCCGGCCGTCCGGGAAAAAAACAACAACCAATAACTAACCCCAGAAAACAAAATATTATAAAACTAGGGCTCAACGGGCCGTCCCACAGTCATGCCCCTTCCCCTCACACTTTGGTTCAGGGAAAGGGGGGCCCTTTCTTAGTCTGACAGTTCATTGAACTGATATTTGTTTTGTAATTGCCGCTAGTGTGTTATTCCCAGTGAAGGACACACATCCTTGATGTAAATGGTCGCGGGGTGTTATGGTAATTTGTGGACAACCCACTTTGATGTGGTTGGTATATCCGACAATCCCCATGGATAGGGTTGGTCCATGGGCATGCCCACTGATGCAGACCTAGATGGTGAATAATACATTTCTGCTTTCTTCCATCCCTCCCTCCCTCTACCCACTTCAGTGCTTCAGACAGACTCAGAGGCAGCTGGGAGATCTGTCCAGCAGGTGGCATGTTTGAATTTGTTGAGCACTTCCTTCTGCGTCCCTTCTCCTTTCATATCCTGGCAGGTCTTGTCTTTCAACTCGCTGGACTGAAGGCAGACTGACCTGAATGAAGATCAATGAATGCAGGAAGCTGCAGATATATATACATACCAGACTGCTGTATGACTCCTACCTAAGTAATTGTTTCTTCTAATTAATATCCATCCCTGTAGGTGCAGTTTCCCTTTTAGATACACGTTATCTTGGAAATGAAGAGAAGAATGTCAGAATTGTTAGTCTGCTATTAAATATTTTGGAACATATCATTAAAGATTTTTGCAAATAATCATACTTCACATTTTTAATACTTAGTGAGATTGGAAACTGACAGTATTGGTCCGTTAAGGGACTTGACCTAACACAGCAGATGACCTCAAATCACGGTAAAGTGAACCTTTAGTAGGAATTTGAGAGCATCTCTGTTGTTTGGACTTTATAAACTAAATCGCTGAACACTTTACAATGTGTTTGTAGATCCCTCTAGCATTCAAGGGTTTAAGGGTCAGAACGGAGCAGGGTTTTAGTAGATGCTTACCTGTGTTCTGGTAACAAACAAATAATATTTGAACCATTGATTTACTATCTATGGAAAAGCAGGCACATAATTATAAACTTCTTTTACTATTATACTTTTTAAAGAGCCAACTTTTTCCACAGCCTTGTATACTAGGGAATTGACATACAGAGACATTCATCCATGTGACTTTTATGAACATACATGGATCTTTCACATGGATGATCGTATTGTAGCAGTCTACTGCTACAGGTCTGTCACCCATCCCTTAAACAACACATTCCGCTTGTTCCATTTCTTATCCCTATACAAAACTGGGCATAGTTGATGGCTACCCCACAGAAGCCCACCATTCTAATTGATTTAAATGGGGCTTTTAATCCCATGAACGCTACAAAGGTCTCCAGCGCATTGTTTGGCAATGTGTTGGTGACCTATTTAGCATTCAAGGAGTTAAAAGCCACAATTCATATCCGTGTAATGGTATTCCCTGTGGTGCAGTTATTTTGCCACATAATTACTTCACTTTTACTTTGAACATAGGACCCTACATGTTAGTTAATATTGCCTACTTGCTTTCTACAACAGAGGGGTAAGAAATTATTACAGGAATGAGCAGATACTTCCATCAGAACTGACAATCAATGCAAAGAATAATAACATGTGTCAGGAGGATTGGCCAGTGTTACGTATTTTAGGTTTGCCAGCAAGGAACCTCTAAAAACACAAAAGTAACCTCCTTGTCACAGGGCCTTTAGAAAAGTTGATTCAAGAACTGAGATTGTGGATCAATAGGTAACATTCATACAGGTACTTTATAGAGTTCCACCAAGGATGTTTCTTACCTCATTCCCACAGTCAACATCAAAACATGTAATCCTAGGGGTCATATTATCAGGTGATGATCAGTGTCACCATTTACAAAGCAAACAGAGACATTTTATATATGCTAATGTGAAGTGCAGGTTATTTGTGAATATGACTTCATTTTCATTTTTAGGTGTTAGTGGTTTTTTTAATGCTTTGGTGACCTGTCCAGCTTTTAGGTGCAATTCTGGGGTGAAACGCTGCACCAGGCACGTGCACACATAGACACCAAGGGGGGCTTGAGCACCTGCCCTTTTTGTCCAAAGTGCCCTCGTGCCCTTTAAAAATAAATAAATAAATAGGTCCGAAGTGCCCTTTTTTTTTTTCATTTGAGCCCCTGCCCCCCAAAATGTCTGTGCACGTCCCTGCGCTGCACCATAGGCTAGCCCCATTTCAATCAAAGGGAATTGGTATTTGCTGCCTATGTTGCAGCTGTTTCACCTCAGAACTGCACCTGTGTGCTTTTATGTGTATGCACCTTTGATCTAATATCCTTAACCCTTTGAGTGCCAAGTGGGTACATTGTACGAGTTTGGACAGCTGTACCCGCTGTGCCAAGCTCGTACAATGTACCCACTAAAATGCGGTCACTGCATGAGCCGGTATAACCGGCATGCAGTGGCCGCATTTTTAAAAAAAAAAATGTGGGCAATCGTGGGGGGACATGAGGATCACTCCTCATGTCCCCCCTGTTATTGATCTCCCAGCCGATCGCGCTGGGAGATCAATAAAAGAAGAGGAGAAGCGCAGCTGAGGCGCAGCTTCTCCTCTTCTTTGTCTCCTACCCGAACTTCCGGGTAGGAGTGGGCGGGACCGGGGAAGCCTCCCAACGTCATCAGTGACATGTCACTGATGACGTTGGGGAAGTTTCCCCGGTCCCATTCACTCCTACCGGTGGTAGGAGTGAAAGGCAGGAGAGCTTCTGCTCTCCTGCAGTCGCCAAATTGGTCTCCCAGCCTATCGGCTGGGAGATCAATTACTTAGGGGACACCAGGAGGGGTCCTGATGTCCCCCACGAGGTCTGAATAGATAAAAAAAAAAAAATAATAATAAAAAAAAAACAATAGTAACCCTGTGAGTGCCGCAGTGGTCCCCAGCACATTGCTTTGCAATGTGCTGGAGACCCTTGTAGCACTCACAGGGTCTTTTCTTTGGGGTTTTTTTTTTATTTTTTTAAAGACCTCATTGGGGGGATCAGGGGGGATCCTGATGCCCCTCAATGAGGTCTATTATTAAAAAAAAAATAAATCAATTTTTTTAACCCTGTGTGTGCCACAGGGGGGGGTCAAATGCACCCCCCCCCTCCTGTGGCACACACAGGGCTTCTATCATTACTTTGTTACTAGAGATTGTTGGGGGGCCATCAGGATTTGTCCTGATGGCCCCCCAACAAGCTCTGATTACAAAGTAATAATAAAAAAAAAAATTAACCCTCTGAGTGCCAGAAGGGTCCAATGCATTGCTTTGCAATGCGCTGGAAACCCCTTTGGCACTCACAGGGACATTTATTTTGATTCCTTTTTTTTTTTTTTTTTTAAGACCTCGTTGGGGGGAATCAGAGGGGTCCTGATACCCACCAATGAGGTCCATAATTAAAAAAAAAGTAAAGAAAAAAAATTAACCCTGTGTGTGCCACAAGGGGGGCCAATGCAGCCCACCTTCTGTGGCGCACACACAGGGCATTTATCATTACTTCGTTATCAGAGATTGTTGGGGGGCCTTCATGATTGGTCCTGATGGCCCCCCAACAAGCTCTGATTACCAAGTAATGATTAAAAAAAAAATTAACCCTCTGAGTGCCAGAAGGGTCCAATGCATTGCTTTGCAATGCGCTGGAGAGCCCTTTGGCACTCACAGGGACATTTATTTTGATTCCTTTTTTTTTTTTTTTTAAGACCTCATTGGGGGGAATCAAAGGGGTCCTGATACCCACCAATGAGGTCCATAATAAAAAAAGTAAAGAAAAAAAATTAACCCTGTGTGTGCCTCAAGGGGGGCCAATGCAGCCCCCCTTCTGCGGCGCACACACAGGGCATTTCTCATTACTTCGTTATCAGAGATTGTTGGGGGGCCATCATGATTGGTCCTGATGGCCCCCCAACAAGCTCTGATTACCAAGTAATGATTAAAAAAAAATTAACCCTCTGAGTGCCACAAGGATCCAATGCATTGCTTTGCAATGCGCTGGAGACCCCTGTGGCACTCTCCGGGTCCCCTGTTTGTGGACATATATATATATTTTTTTACTAAGACCTCATTGGGGAGGGATCAGGGGGTCCTTATGCCCCTCAATGAGGTATATAATAAAAAAAATAAAAAATAAAACACAAATTAACCCTGTGTGTGCCACTAGGAGGGGAGTTCAATGCCGACCCCCTTCCTGTGGCACACACAGGACTTTTTATCAACACTGGTAGTCACAGATCTCCCATACACACTATCAAACACTGCCCCACCATCCTTGCTCCTCTGCTCATACCCACACACACTGCCTAATCCCTCACCCTCCCACATACTTTGTTACACTTGTAGTCACAGGTCCGCACGTACACCGGCTGACGCCCTAGCTTCTTTCATCTGTTAGCCATAAAATCACACATACACTGTTTGCTTTACCATTTCTGTTTCACTGGTAGCTACGCTCCTGTAGCGTAAATTGGTATGTCAACCCACAGCAGTGGGGTACCATTTTTCTTAGGCTGGCAAGAAGTCCTCCTAGGAAATCCCACGCCATTGAACCATTTTAGTATCTTTGAAGTGACTGATGTGTAAAACAAAATTTTATTTTTTCCTGTAGCACCACATTCTGGAAATAGTTGTGCCAACTAACTTAGGGGTAAAAAGGCAAGTGACCCCTCATTAGATGCGGCAGGTTGTCTTCTTTCCAAAATGGTATGGTTTATCTACCTTTTCTTCAATTCTGAAGGTGTTATAGTCATTTTCGTACAGGCAAGTCAGGTTTGAGAAAATGTTAGAAACATCAGAGGTTGTAGTAGGTGTAGTTTTCTACTTCTAGCACCCCCTAAGGTAGTTCAACTCATACCAATGGGGTGTCATTTGACTCCTAAGAGCACTAGCAAACAAATGCAGTAGAAAATTCCATGGTTTTCACAGCGCTCCATACATTTGAAGGGGCAGAAATGTAAAAAAATGCAATTTTTTTCCTATATCGCCTCCTTCTGGAAACATTTATGCACACCAGTATTGGGGTAAGAAGGCAAGTGACCCCTCATTAGATGCGGCAGGTTGTTTTCTTTCCAAAATGGTATGGTTTATCTACCTTTTCTTCAATTCTGAATGTGTTATAGCCATTTTTGTACAGGCAAGTCACATTTGAGAAAATGTTAGAAACATCAGAGGTTGTAATAGGTGTAGTTTTCTACTTCTAGCACCCCCTAAGGTAGGTCAACTCATATCAATGGGGTGTCGTTTGACTCCTAAGAGCACTAGCTAATGAATGCAGTTGAAAATTCCATGGTTTTTACAAAGTTCCATACATTTGAAGGGGCAGAAATGTAAGAAAATGCCTTTTTTTTTCACTAGCGCCACCTCCTGGAAGCATTTGTGCATACCAGCCTTTGGGTAAGAAGGCACGTGACCCCTCATTGGATGCGGAAGGATGTTTTCTTTCCAAAATGGCATTGTTTCTCTACCTTTTCTGCATATCTATTATGGTTATAACCATTTTAGTGCAAGCAGATAATTTCAAAAACAAAAGTGTCAGGTTTACGTACGTGTTCCTAGCACCCACATATTCTATGTTAACCCACACAAATAGGCTACCATTTTTCTCATGTTGGTAGCAGGTACTGAATACAGCAGGAAATGTTATGGTTTTCAAAGATTTTAGTATCTTTGAAGTGGTGGAAATGTAAAAAAACATGTATTTATTCCCATAGCGCCACCTTTTGGAAATATTTGTGCACTTCAGCCCAGGGGGTAGAAAGGCAAGTGACCCCTCAATTGATGCGGGAGAATGTCTACTTTCCAAAATGGTATACCTTTTATACCTTTCCTTCATGTCTCTAACAGTTATGGACATTTTAGTACAAGCTGCCATTTTCGAAGAAGCAAACAGGTAGGTGTAGTGATGTGCTTCTGGCACCCCTAAGGTAGGTCGACTCATTCCAGTGGGGTGTCATTTTTCTCCTAAGAGCACTAGCTAATGAATACAGTTGGAAATGCCATGGTTTGCACAAATTTCAGTACATTTGAAGGGGCAGAAATGTAAGAAAATGCCTTTTTTTTTCATTAGCGCCACCTTCTGGAGGCATTTGTGCTCTCCAGGCTTGGGGTAACAAAGCAAGTCACCCATCAATAGATGCGGCAGGGTGTCTTCTTTTCAAAATGGTATGGTTTGTGTACCCTTTCTTCACTTCTGTAGTTGTTATAACCATTTGGGTACAGACAAGTAATGTTTGAGAAAATGTTAGAAAAATTTGAGGTTGTAGTAGGTGTCATTTTGCACTTCTAACGCCCCCTGAGGTAGTTAAACTCATACCAATGTGGTGTCATTTTTCTCCTAAGAGCACTAGCTAATGAATACAGTTGGAAATACCATGGTTTGCACATATTTCAGTACATTTGAAGGGGCAGAAATGTAAGAAAATGCCTTTTTTTTTCATTAGTGCCACCTTCTGGAGGCATTTGTGCACTCCAGGCTTGGGGTAACAAGGCAAGTCACCCATCATTAGATGCGGCAGGGTGTCTTCTTTTCAAAATGGTATGGTTTGTGTACCCTTTCTTCACTTCTGTAGTTGTTATAACCATTTGTGTACAGACAAGTAATGTTTGAGAAAATGTTAGAAAAATTTGAGGTTGTAGTAGGTGTCATTTTGCACTTCTAACGCCCCCTGAGGTAGTTAAACTCATACCAATGGGGTGTCATTTTTCTCCTAAGAGCACTAGCTAATGAATACAGTTGGAAATACCATGGTTTGCACATATTTCAGTACATTTGAAGGGGCAGAAATGTAAGAAAATGCCTTTTTTTTTCATTAGTGCCACCTTCTGGAGGCATTTGTGCACTCCAGGCTTGGGGTAACAAGGCAAGTCACCCATCATTAGATGCGGCAGGGTGTCTTCTTTTCAAAATGGTATGGTTTGTGTACCCTTTCTTCACTTCTGTAGTTGTTATAACCATTTGTGTACTGACAAGTAATGTTTGAGAAAATGTTAGAAAAATTTGAGGTTGTAGTAGGTGTCATTTTGCACTTCTAACGCCCCCTGAGGTAGTTAAACTCATACCAATGGGGTGTCATTTTTCTCCTAAGAGCACTAGCTAATGAATACAGTTGGAAATGCCATGGTTTTCACAAATTTCAGTACATTTGAAGGGGCAGAAATGTAAGAAAATGCCTTTTTTTTCATTAGCGCCATCTTCTGGAGGCATTTGTGCACACCAGGCTTGGGGTAAGAAGGCAAGTTACCCCTCATTAGATGCGGCAGGTTGTCTACTTTTCCGAAATATATAGTTTTATATAGTTATTCCACTGTTTTAGGGTAGTTTTACCACAAAAACCCTAGAATGCGCATATTAGTTTATAAAGTTGAAAATGTCATTTTGCGCTGCTGGTGATTAGGGCTCTACGCTAGCCATGGACGTAGGTAAAACTATACAAATTTGGTATTTTTTTACTCAGGGGACTCGAGGCTTTTTCAAATAATTGAAACTTTTTCAATCAAGGTAAATATTTTTGATACATAGTATGTGATTTTAGCAAAATGAGTAAATTTTCACTTTTTTTTGTCATTATGACATCATAGCTTTTTGCACGATGTAAAATTCTCTTCATGTAAGGTATCACAAGAAAGCTCAATTCGTTCTGAAAAAAACAATATATAGTTTTCCATATGTAACTAAAAATCCCCAGAGGAAATCAAGCCTAAACGGAAGGATAGCAAAAATGTTGAAAAAGTGTCTGGCCTGCAGGGTTCAGAAAATGGCCCGAGCCTCTGGCACTGAAGGGGTTAAAGGGATAGTAATTATTTTTACAAATGTGCATCTTGTAGCTATTAAAAAAATAAATTAATTAAATGACCCCAGTAAAGTTCCCCCCTCCCTCCCCTTTCCCAGATGTCAGCTCTCTAGCTGACTGCAGGGGAATCCAGTCCCAGAACAAGAAGAGGCTCTTCAGCAAAGCCGAGATCAGGTTATTGAAAAAGAAATCCTTCACTGGAACAATCTACAAAGTGTGCTTGGTTTTAATAACTACAAGATGCACATTTGTAAAAATGATCTATTACTATCCCTTTAACCCCCTGTGAGGATCAGAAGAATGTGCAACACATTGCAGAGGAATGAGTTATACACGCCTTTGGTCCCCAAAAGGTTAATAACTGAAGTAGGTATACTAGGAAGAATTTGAGCAGTTCTGGAACAAATCCAGACCACATGGAACAGTTAAAAATTGCATTGTTTAATAATGCATTGGAGGCCTGTAGCATTTAAGAGTTAAAAAGCACCATTTGAAATCAGTGGAAATGCATTCTGATCCTTATGGTGCAGTTGGTTTGCCACAGAATTGCACCACTTTCATTTAGTACAATCACCTTGCTAAGATTTGCTTTTGCCCTGCTAATTTCTGTATTTAGTAACAGTTGATGAGGCTGAAAAAAAGACATGTTCATCAATTCAGCTCTTGCCATATCATCCAAGTTGATGCAGAGGAAGGCAGAAAAAAAAACATTGAAGCCAATTAAGTGGGTAAAAAGAAAATTCTTCTTGACTGGGTCAACATCCAGGGTCAACATCCTATCTGCTTTGAAACAGACTGTTATAATTCTCAATATTGTTTTGTGCTACAAACGTATATCCATTTCTCTTTCAATGCAGTTAAACAGTATCTGCAAGCACAGCATTCCGAAGCAAAGAATTCCATAACTTTACTGCCCTTACTGTGAAAAATCTCTGCTTTTGTTTTAGTCAAAGCACCCTTTCTCTAGTCTTTGTGGATAACCTCTTGTTTATTGTTCACTTTTTGAGACAATAGTTCCTTGAAGAGTTCTTAGTATTCACCTCTAATATATTTGTCTCTTCTCTAGTCTCTGTTTACAAGTCCGATAATCCAACCCCTTTATCAGTTTTGTTGCACGTCTCTGCACTTTTTCCAGTTCAATAATGTCTGTTAAGAACTGGTGCCGAAATCTGTACTCTGTAGTCTAGACCTTGAGTGCCAGTGGGATATTCCTTTTGCAGAAAGCTGAAGAGATGCAATTCTGGACCATTACCAGCTACACAAAGGGCCATTGTTCAAAGAAGTAGCAAAATAGCTCTTGTCGTTTGTAACGACTTTTCAAAGTACAGTGTCATTGGGCTCATTAATATTTTCAGAGAGTGTTGGTTGTGATCAAAAATATGGTTTGTCCTGACTGAAACTGTCATATGTAAAGACAAAAATGTCATATGTAATGTCAAAAAAAGTCTTGACTAAAAAAATTTCCACATTCAGAAGTTCACATTCCCTCCACTTTTTTCTTAACGTAAAAATTTTGGCTTTTGAAAGACTTTTTTTTGTCGTTCGTTATGACAAATTTTCTTTTCCTCAATATGACACTGAAGAATAGTTTAGCCGCGCCCTTTCCCCACCCCTTTTCCCGGCAATTCTGGAGTTGTCGTGCACAACGGACATTACTAGTTTTTTATTGTATACTCTAGAAATTGTCGTTCATGCATACAATTAATTATATTTTGCTGTTCATACACCATTTTTTTGTGGTTATCCCTTTGAACATACGGCCCATAGGGGACAAATTCAGCTGTAATGCGGGTAATTTGTTTTAAATAGGACTTGAAAATTCTTAACCCCTTAACGACCCATGATGGTCATAGTACGTCATGGGTAGATCTGACTTAACAACCCATTACGTACTATGACCGTCATGGAATTCTGGGCAACCCCCCCCCCGCGCGGCTGCATGCCATTCGGGGAGTCCGGAATCCGAATTAAAAAATTTTTTTTAAAAAAAAAGCTCCTTTAGTGACCGCAAAGCGTCAGCGCGGACGGTCGTTAAGGGGTTAAATGCTAAAAAGTTTTCCAACACACTGAAGAACAATGCCTTGGAGACTTCTCTGGCTTTCAAGTGGTTAATCTCCCCATTTAACCCTTTCAGCGTCAGTGAGGTATTCGTAGCATTTCAATGTGTTAGCTACCTCTGGCCAGGGGCGGATTGTAGGGGAATACCAGCCCGGGCATTTTTTTAACCCTTTGAGTGCCAGAGGGGTATGAAATGCATTGCTTTGCAATGCATTCCGTACCCCTCTGGCAGTCAAAGGGTCAAAGCAGCCCACTAGCTGCACCGACGTCCCTATCGACGCCCACTTGTGGTCCCTGTGCGGCATCGAAGGCTACCACTGTGCCGGTGGCAACCCAGACCTCTCTCTTTCAAAATATCGTGGGACGGTGAGGTGGGATCCTCTGATCTCCCCCACCGGCCCATGAACTAGTGGCCCACCGGGGGATGCCCGATCCCCTGATAAGACAGTCCGCCCATGCCTCTGGCACTCAAAGCGTTGAATGAATTTTGTTTTGCCCCTAAAAGGAAGTTGGCTAACTCCAGAATTTCTCTACTTTCTCTTTGTGCTTAAGGCCCCACTAACTTTAAAGTTCTTAATCCGCATCTGTGTTGCATTCATTTTTGTGTTGAATTTTGGGAGCCTCCTCATGGTTGCCTATTGCTGGAAGTTATTTATTTTCTTTCTAATTTGTACTCCAGCATATTAGATGAGCACATTGGAATGCAGCCCATTTTCCGTTTTAGCCTAGTAAAACTAGTTTTGTATTTCCAGAGTAGAGGGAAAATGAATGGAAAGCGTGAGTGGCTTTTTCGTTTTACTTTCCATTGCCTTGCAAGTCAGTGTGTGTGCTAAAAAATAAGCAGTGTTCATTCAACCTTAATTAACCCCTTTGTTTTTCTAGAGTTCGGTAACACGTTGCAAGACAATGCACTTTCTTGCTCACATAGAAGTACAGAGATTTGTTTTCTAAGCCCTCTCAAAGAAACAAATCTATTCCTTCACTCATAATAAGTAAGGATTGGCAAAAACATTTGCCCATAAAGAGTAAAGCAAGAAAAGCTGCACTTTTTCCTTTCTGCAGGAATTCCCATGTAGTGGTTTTTTTTTTTTGTTTTTTTGTTTTGTTCCCCCCCCCCCTGCTTTTTTCCACCGTGACCCACAGCCTTATCCCACTGCATTAGTAGCCATACAACCACACATACTGACCCCCAGCCTTGACCCACTCTCTGGTAGCCGGGATGGGCAACATGAAGCCCTCCAGCTGCTACCAGACTGCAGCTCCAATTAATTTCCTGGCAGGGAAAGATGGGAGTTGTAATCTGGCAGCAGCTGGAGGGCCTCACATTGTTCATCACTGCTTTACTGAACCTATGCCTTGTCCCATGCTAGCCATCACAGAAAGACACATACTGACCCCCAAGTCTGTTCCTCTGCAGTGGCATAGCTGGAACCACTCATACTGAGTCTGTACAAAGTTCCTGCAGGAAGTTTTTGGGGTTAGCAAAAAGGCAGACATTTTAAACAGTTTATAAGTCCTGGGAGTTCTATGGAAACCGTACCAAAATGCTGTATACGAATTGTATATCAGAAGAGGTTAACCTCCATGGCTTATCCATTTTTATTTTTAATCCAAAATTTTGACATGCAATTTTTCCATTTTTTTTCTATCAGAATTTGAACTTTTATACTGTTGGAAAATGTGATTATATAATATAAAATGTTGGTTTGAATTTGTCTTCCAGTCTAGTCCTGTTAAAAATGTCTTGATTGCATGAGCAGATTTAGGGCTGGATTCAAATGCAGGGGATAAATGTTACCTCCCGTTTTATCAAACATTTTCCTATTGAATTCTATGGGGATACCCTATGGGGATACCTGGAGATAAAAGCAGAGATAAAATTAGCATCTGCATTTGAATCCAGCCCTTAAAGGGATAGTAATACTTAAAATGTAAAAAAAAATATGTTGTAGAGTTTATCCCCCTGAGTAAAACAAGGGCACTCCCACTGCTGAAAGGTGTTTCATTCAAAAGTTATTAATTTTCAAAGTTGAATTTTTTAGGTGCAATATCACAGTGGCCTGAAATTGTATAGTGGCGCTGTTGCTACACCATCCTATGGAGATTTATGGTCAACTGACCAGAGCTATCCATAGGATCGTGTAGCAACAGTGCCACTGTACAATTTCAGGCCACTGTGATATTGCACCTAAAAAATTCAACTTTGAAAATTAATAACTTTTGAATGAAACACCTTTCAGCAGTGGGAGTACCCTTGTTTTACTCAGGGGGATAAACCCTACAACATATATTTTTTTACATTTTAAGTATTACTATCCCTTTAATTTGTAGTGGAAGGTTTGGAGATGTGCATTACATCCAGTGACCAAACAGACATTAAGGCCTGATTTACATGGGCCACTATGCTGCAGCTACTTGGTTATATGATATTGCAGCAACACAAGGTTACCATTGAAAAGTCCCCATAGAAAAAAACATATTCATTATTTGAAACAAAGTTGCCCGTGTGGACTAGATTTTACACTACTGCGCTCTGCAGTCGATAAAAACTACTCTCCTAAATGGATGGATAAAGATACTAAAATGGAAACACTGAAGATAAGGTAGAAGATGATTTCTACACAGTTGCTTTAACCTGTTGAGGGCCAGAATGTGTTGCATAGTCCTCTGGCACTCAGAGGGCTAACCCTTTGAACGTTAAAGGCACGCTTCAGTCTGTGCTGGATGCCATGTACATGGAAGGGGAACATGAGAGGTGCTAGCCAAGACCAAAGGACCTAAACAATTTTCCATTGCACATGGGAGTCTTAACACTTTAACCCCTTAAAGGGTTAGTAATGTCCTGCATGACTAAAAAGTAATATTGTAGATAAAGTAAAAAGAAATTGATCAGTGCAAGTCCTATCTCTCAGACCTTTATGGTTTGAGAGACAGAACATTTTTAAGTTCCCCTCTCCCTGCTGTCAGCCCGAGATCCTGGTCCGGGGGCCAGCAGGCGGCTCTTCAGCAGAGACGAAATACCGCTATCTAAAAGGAAATACTTAACTGGAATGGTCTACAAAGTGTGATTGTAAACCAGGCACACTTTGTAGACCATTCCAATGAAGTATTTCTTTTTAGATTTTGGTATCCCTGCTCTGCTGAAGAGTCGGCTGACACGTATCTCCTGCTGTCAGCTTTACAGCTGACATCAGTGAGAGGAGAACTTTAAAACTTTAAAATGTTATATCTCTCAAACCAAAAAGGTTTGAGAGATAGGACTTGCAGCGATCAACTTCTTTTTAATTAATCTACAATATTACTTTTTAATCATGAAGGAAATTACTATCCCTTTAAGGACCTCACTGTCCAGTGGTGGGGTGTGCTGAAGGACTAACACACATTTTTTTTCAGGCTTGCCAGGTGATCACATTGCACCTTGTAGGTCGTTAATGCTGGGACCGTTCTGACACTTCATTGGTCGTTAAGGGGTTAAAGGACTAGAAGGGTGTGCAGTGTATAGCCTTGCAATGCATTGCACACCCCTCTGGTCCTTAAAAGGTTCAGCAGTCTCATACAGAAAAGAATAAATGTGATTCTGCTGCGCTTCTCCTAAAAGCTATAGGGTTTGTCAATTAGATAAAATAATACACAAATAATGATTGAAAGTACTATTGGGAATAAGTTATGGGCAATACAGCTAGCGAACAGTAAAGCGGCCCCCAAAATTAAATAACACCGCCGTACTGCTCACCAAAAATAAAACCCCAAATTACTCTCAAACAAAGGATATATATTCAAATAAAACAGAAGACAATATACAATGGAAGGCAAGATATACCAAAAAATTGTCCAAATAAACCAGTAATTTGTAGTAGATAGTTCACATATGATGAATCCTCGCAGCTCGTTATCAGTGGGTAGGGCTCCCATGGGATACATAAGTATCTGGAAATGTACTCACATTCTTCAGAGGCTTATATCAGCCTCCAGGAGATATCACCTGTACTGGCTCACACCCCAGTAAGGCACTCTTGAAGCGGCTCAGATCTTCGTTCCGTTCAAAATGAATGTGGGAGTGTCAACAAAAGCACTAGGTATATCCAAACCCAGCAATAAAGTTGACACAATCCAATTTATCTGTTACGGAATTAGAGCCATAAACCAGATCAGGGAATTAAGAGTGACACCAGGTAGGATAAAATCAGACTAGTTAACTAGTCTACAAAAATGTATTTAAAAACATAAAACACAAAAAAATGTAATAAATAAATCACTTTAAGAGTATACCGTACAATAGGCTATCAAATAAAATTAATAACTATAAGACAGTTGCTTAACGCGTTTCGTGGCACTATAGCCACTTCTTCAGAAGCCTGGGATAACACAAATGGCGGTGAGCCAGTAATAAATATCATTCACTTAGTGCCGATTGGTCCATACAAACACTAATAAGTTTTCAAATGGACCAACCACACCACCAAAAAAAAACTAATACAGCAAATAAAAACATAGAGGGAAGCCATTACCCAAATCAGCGGACACAATTCCCAATCCGGAAAAAACACTGCTTACGTCACAAAATCAAGTCCCTTCTTCCTAATTCTACACTGCACACGACACGCTTTCAGGCTTGCCAGGTGATCACATTGCACCTTGTAGGTCGTTAATGCTGGGACCGTTCTGACACTTCATTGGTCGTTAAGGGGTTAAAGGACTAGAAGGGTGTGCAGTGTATAGCCTTGCAATGCGTTGCACACCCCTCTGGTCCTTAAAAGGTTCAGCAGTCTCATACAGAAAAGAATAAATGTGATTCTGCTGCGCTTCTCCTAAAAGCTATAGGGTTTGTCAATTAGATAAAATAATACACAAATAATGATTGAAAGTACTATTGGGAATAAGTTATGGGCAATACAGCTAGCGAACAGTAAAGCGGCCCCCAAAATTAAATAACACCGCCGTACTGCTCACCAAAAATAAAACCCCAAATTACTCTCAAACAAAGGATATATATTCAAATAAAACAGAAGACAATATACAATGGAAGGCAAGATATACCAAAAAATTGTCCAAATAAACCAGTAATTTGTAGTAGATAGTTCACATATGATGAATCCTCGCAGCTCGTTATCAGTGGGTAGGGCTCCCATGGGATACATAAGTATCTGGAAATGTACTCACATTCTTCAGAGGCTTATATCAGCCTCCAGGAGATATCACCTGTACTGGCTCACACCCCAGTAAGGCACTCTTGAAGCGGCTCAGATCTTCGTTCCGTTCAAAATGAATGTGGGAGTGTCAACAAAAGCACTAGGTATATCCAAACCCAGCAATAAAGTTGACACAATCCAATTTATCTGTTACGGAATTAGAGCCATAAACCAGATCAGGGAATTAAGAGTGACACCAGGTAGGATAAAATCAGACTAGTTAACTAGTCTACAAAAATGTATTTAAAAACATAAAACACAAAAAAATGTAATAAATAAATCACTTTAAGAGTATACCGTACAATAGGCTATCAAATAAAATTAATAACTATAAGACAGTTGCTTAACGCGTTTCGTGGCACTATAGCCACTTCTTCAGAAGCCTGGGATAACACAAATGGCGGTGAGCCAGTAATAAATATCATTCACTTAGTGCCGATTGGTCCATACAAACACTAATAAGTTTTCAAATGGACCAACCACACCACCAAAAAAAAACTAATACAGCAAATAAAAACATAGAGGGAAGCCATTACCCAAATCAGCGGACACAATTCCCAATCCGGAAAAAACACTGCTTACGTCACAAAATCAAGTCCCTTCTTCCTAATTCTACACTGCACACGACACGCTTATGCTTATCCACTGGAAGATCATGTCCATTCTTCCTGATTCAAAACTGCGCATGACGTGCTTGCATGAATCAAGATAATGTCTACTCTTCTGGATTCCAAACTGCTCATGACGCGCTTGCTTGTATAAACGGGAAGGAGTAACCAAAAATAAGGCTACCCATATCGAGTGAGATCTCAAAACTATACTACACTAAATATATCCCAGATGAGAGAGGACAATATCCAGAGTCATATATGAAACTCCTACTGCGCATGACACATATGTGCACAAAATTCAAAGTGGACTTCATTAAATTATAAATATAAAAAGAGATTCAACGTCTGGCTTGGGGATCAATATTACGGGGAGACACAACCACACCACCCCATAGTACACATAAGGGGTAGATATGTCCATTTCCATAATGCACATAATTACAAATATGCAAATAGATCTACAGAACCAGACGGTGAAAATTACCACACCATAATCACCAAGAAATGTGTTTTTGACAATGGAAAATTCCTATTAAATAAATAGGGATACCCCAAAATATTGTAAAAACCAGGGGTCAATTTAAAACAGCCAATCCACACAGACAGCAAATGTTGCACAGAACCATAACGGCAGGGAACTAGAGGAGAACCACTAGAGAGAAAAAAATAAAAATTATAAAAGTGTGAAAATATGTGTATATTGGAATTTAATAATTTATAAGAAATGAAGATCAATTTCTTCATTTAACCCCCTCCCCCCAAAGTTTTTGTAAGCCTCTGAAGAATGTGAATACATCTCCAGATACTTATGTGGTGTTGGTGATGGACTGTGATCCTTAAATACTGCACTTAGAAGAATCTTCTGCGCCTTTTGTCCATTATTGTGTCTTTCAGCAGTCTCATACACTCTGCCTTCTTCAGTGTGAAAAAATTGCCAGCAACTGTCATGTCTGCCTCCATTGTTATGGCATCCATGACTGAATGGAGTTGTTATTATTGGAAAAAAAAGCACATGGAAAAAATTCATAGGGGCTGTTAGGGTTTCCTGGCCATAGTTAACAAGTGGGGTTTATTAGAAGTTGTTCTCCTTTAAAGGGGATGTATCACCCCTATACAAGTATAGCGAATATATATAAAACTTTATTAATTTCTTTTTTTACAGCTCTAGCTGGTCGAAATTGAAGTAATAAATGCTGCCCTGAACCTAGTTCTGCATAAACTGTGGTTACCTGCTATGTAATCGCATTTCGTTACTCTGCCTCTGCTCCCCAACTCTATCTAGCCTCCTCCAATGACAATGGCTTTCTGCCTGTAAGCTGGAGTGCTCTCATTGGCTAGATATTGATCTCTGCCAATGAGACCCCTCCAACTTACAGGCAGAAATCCTCTGTCATCAGAGGAGGCTGGATAGAGTGGGGGAAACACAGGCAGAGTGACAGACTGCGGTTACAGAGCAGGTAACCTCAGTCTATGAGGAAAGTAGGTGCAGGACAGTGTTTATTACTTCAGTTTCGACCAACTAGAACTGTAAAAAAAAGAAATTAATAAATTTTTACACATATTTGCTATATAATGTAACTATTCAGGCTAACTTGTGTAGGGATGATACATCCCCTTTAAAGTCTGTAGTGCTGGAAGCAGATCTGGCTTCTCTGAGGTAACATTTGCAGATGTATGTTTTTCAGCAAGGTATTTTTGTAATATTGTGACAAATGTGTAGACTTGTTTGGGTGCATAAACTGTCATTTATTCTCTGTTCATTTTTGTTTTTTTCTCTGTAAGCCTTCTGTCAATAAATGTCCATTTTTAAATAAGTAATTAATTAATTAAAAGTTCTGTAACCCTTTGAGTGCCAGAGGAGTGCTCAGTGTGTTACTTTTGCAATGTGTTAGGGGACCCCTCTGGAACTCAAAGGGTTAAGTAAACTCAAGAGGTGTAATTCTCAAACCAACCAGCTATACCTTAGGGGACAAATCCATTTCCTGAAATTCCCATTGAGTCAGATGGGGATTTTAACCCATTTTATGCTAGCAGACAGGTACCTGACACATTGAACTCAAAAGTTTCAAGTCCCATTTATATAATTGGGAATGTTAATTTCTTCCCTATGGTAATGTTTGTTTGCTCCAGAATGTTACCTTTTTTTTATTTAAAGCACCCAATATATTTGTAACCTAGCGATTTGCAAATCCTTACTGTCTTTAAACTCAATATGTCCGCGTTTTTGCTGAAAAACCACTTCTTCCGCAGGAAGAAGACAGACAGCACAGACATCTTGGAGGAAATGTACCTTTGAGTCTGCTCTGTCTGTCCCGTTACATCCAGCATTGGTGGTGACGTTAGTTGGTTACCTTAAAGCTGAACGTTCAGCCATTAATAAGTCGCCATGCATTAACTTAAGTGGAAATACCACCCCATAGCAACATTGCCCCACATAATTCCCCATCTGGTCACTAGCTGCTCAGTAGCGCTAGTCGCCAGAATTATTACCACGTTAAAGAGAATTAGCCATTGTTCCGGGGCTCATAGGCAGGAAGGAGCGCAGACATCTTTCCATAGTGACGTCTGCGCTGTCAGACGGTTCCTAGCAACGCCTCCTAGAGCCGGCTGGGATTGACAGCGCAGGCGTCACTAATGGAAAGATGTGTGCGCTCCTTCCTGCTTGTCAGCCCCGGAACAATGGCGAATTCTTCTTAACGTGGCGACTAGCGCTACTGAGCAGTTAGTCGCCAGATGTGGAATTATGTGGGGCCATGTTGCTGTGGGGTGGTAGTTCCGCTTTAAGCATATGGTGACTAGCTTGAAAATATACGTCTTGGCTATAAAAAGTGGCAGATTCTAAAGAAATCTTTACCGTTTAGAGAAGCCAGGTAACAGTGCAGACATCTCGTTTGGCGCCTGCGCCGTCAGTCCCGGTCTCATGTAAAGCACTGCAGCGTGCCACATGGAGGTTGGAAGGGACTGACGGTGCAGGCGCGCAGACTGCACTAACCTGCCCGTCAGTCTCCAAACGGTAAATATTTTTTTAGAATCTGCCAATTTTTTATAGGTACTTTCAAGCTAGTCGCCATATGCTTAATGAATGCATGGCCACTTATTAATAGCTGAAAGTTCGCTTTAAGGTAACCCGAACTTCCTGAATGCACGGGCACACAGAGCTTACAGCCTGATGCCTTGGAATGAAGTGGTTTTACAGCAAAAATGGGACTTACTGAGTTTAAAGACAGTAAGAATTTGCAAATCGCTAGGTTACAAATATATTGGGTGCCAATATTATTTGCATGATTATTCCGCTTTAACAGTACTTTATATTAAAATGGCCATTAGCCTGAAAATATATGTTGTAGACCTGCTTCTTTGAGCAAAACAAGATCATTTCCAATTCAAAGAACTGCATCTTGCAAAAGTCATTATAGAGTTAACTGGAAGTTTTTCTATTAACTTGTGGCAATGTTGCTACATCCATATATGGGAAGCTTGTGTCTGCTACACTCAGCTTTTCATAGGCAACAAAAAAATCATCATCTCAAACATTCAAAAAATAAAATGTTACTCTGCAATAACATTTGAAAACGACATCTCCCCGAACTGGTAATGCCCTAGTTTTACTCAATAGGAAACACCCTATAACACACATTTTCATAATTAGGGCTCACTGCCCCTTTAAGTAGTCATTGTGTGTGTGTGCCCTGCCTTTCTTTTTTTTTGTTACATTTGTTTGCAAACTGAATGACAATGGTGTTTAAAGGAAGCTTCAACCCTGGCTATCTGAATGATGCATTAGATTTCTACTCACACATTCACATCCATGTGCCTGCAGCTAGATTATGGTCTCTATGGAAACAGGAACCTGCCTGTGACCTAGGAAAGGGGTTCATATGTTATTCTGAGCAATTGGTCTCTTGTGCCCAATGTAACTACCAGTCCAGCGCTCTAAGGTGATTGGTCGAATACTCTAGAACAGTCTTCCCTGATAGATTCCTGTTTACATTTCAGTTGTTAAATTAATTATAATGTCTGATTTGAGTATATCTAATTATAGACTACCAATGTGTGCTATTTTTTTTTAATTTTATTGAATGATTCTTGTAAGGGATGGTAACAATTCTCTATAATAAAACCTATTTTGGGCTTGAGCATTGTTTAGAAAATCAACAACAGACGGTGTAACATCTATCGTACATCTACTATTGCTTTTCAGTGTAAATTATCTGGAACCATGCCAAGTAACAATTGTAATATCGCTATCATAAACAACAGAACAAATATAAAAAATTATGAAATGGAGCTTTTTTTTTTTTTTATACCTGCTTTGACTAGGATGATAACACACATTTCTGTATTTATGGAAGCAAAACAAGCATATGGGCTGAATACATAAGAGCAGTTTCATAGGCTGTCAGCATCCATATAGCAACATAGCCATTGGCCGAATGAGTCTTTCAAGCAGCATCTCCATGGAAACATACTTCCAACATCCTGCCATTTTTTCCTCTTCTCATAAATACAGGGTTTGTTTATGTTGTTGTTCTTTATTCTTTCTTAAATGTGTGGCTCTGAATTATAGCAAATCCATAAGATTGTGTGATTGGCCATTAGCTTGCATGTTTTACGACTCATGTTGGCTTGGTTTATGAGTTTGCTACATCACATGCTTTTAAGGGGGAAGTATACCCTTCAACATAATTGAGGTCATATGAACTAGAGATGCACCGATACCAATTTTTTAAGACCGAGTACCGATACTTTTTTAAAGTACTCACCGATACCAATTACCGATACTTTTTTTGCGGTCATTTGCCAGTTTTCCAAGTACCTAAAGCATATATATATATATATATATATATATATATATATATATATATATGTGTATATATATATATATATATATATATATATATAAAACACACACACTTTAGGTACTTGGCAAATGACCTAAAAAAAAAGTATTGGTAATTGGTATCGTTGAGTACTTTAAATTACATACATACACCTCTCTTAATTCTCCCCTTTTGCCTCTTTCTCCCCCTCTTGATTCCCACCTTTTGCTTCATTCTCCCCATCTTGAGCCCCCTCCTTTTGCCTTGACTTTTTCTCTCCCTTTTGATCCCCCTTTGTCCCCCTCCTTGACTCTTGATCGCACCCTTTTGCCTCTTTATCTATTTCCCTCCTGATCCCCCCCTCTTTTATCCTCTTCTTGGCCTCCCTCCTTTTGTCTCCTGATCCTTCCTCCATTTGCCTCTTCTTTTTTTTTTTCTCCCTTAGTTCCTTTTGCCTCTTTTTCTCCCTCTTGAACCCCTCTCTGCCTCTTTCTTCACCCCCATCTTGCCTCTATTGATCTGCTTTACCCTACTCTGCCAGGTGCTCGCTGTTCTCTCGCGAGCCCCGGCAGAGGTCGGCATCGGAGCGTTGCCGTGGTAACCCGCGGCAACGCTCTGGCGCTGCAGGAGGGAGAGAGGCGACCGGGGAGCATTGTGAGCAGCTCCCCGGGCTCCCTCTCTGCAGCACCGACCCTGACACAGGGTATCGGTGCTGGCATCGACCACATTTGCACGAGTATGAGTACTCGCACAAATGCCGGTATCGGCACCGATACCGGTATCGGTACAACCCTAATATGAACTCTAGATATTATAATAGTATATATATTTCAAACGATAAGTTAAATCTATTAAGTATCCCAAAAACTCCACTGAATACATGCCATTGTCTGTTAAAATGTAGTTGATCCTTTCTGAATCCAAAGTATAAACTAGCTTGCATAGGCTTTTCCATATGTGCTCAGAATTGACCAACTGTAAGTTTTAACTGACACGATTGTGTTCATTAAGACTCTTGCTTTTGGTATAGGTTATATATTTTACTCATTGCCATAGAATAATGATCTACTCGGAGACTGTGTTATTTCAGTTGTATCTAAGGATATAGTTCCAGTTTAAAGGACTAGAGGGTGTCAAATCTATTTTTTTACACTGTATTGAGCACCCCTCCGGTTCTTAAAGGAGTTTACTATTCTCATGCTAATACACATAGCTAGTTGCATTGCTCCACAGGAACTGCATTGCACATTATTGTAAAAAACTTGTACAAATAGAGATTTAAAAAAAAAAAAAAAAAATGACTATTATACTAGTTGTCATAAGATGTGGGAATTTTTGAAATGAGTTGATCCTGAGATCTTTGAAATATTAATCCTTAATTTTCCACATAATAGGTTCAGTGATATGTCTCTTCTTGCTGTAACCCAGAGGTTATTCAACAAACATTCATAGAAAGACACACACACATACACACATTTACAGAACACACATACTGAGCATTTACATACAGAACACTCACATACACACAGAATTCACACAAACACACGTGTGCATAAAGCTGGACTCACTCCAGTTCCTCTTAGTACATCAGCCTTAGGGCCATATGTTCAAAGAGATAATGACAAAAAAAAGTAGTATGATTGACAAAAATATGTAATTGTATGCATGAACGACATATTGTCTATAGAATATACGACAAAAAAACTAGTAATGTCTGTCATGTGCGACACAACTCCAGAATTGCTGGGCAAAGGGACAGGGCAAGGGTGTGGTTAAACTATTCACCAGCATCGTATAGGGGTAAAGAAAATTTGTCTTATATAATGACAACAAAAGTTCATGCAAACGACAGAATGTGTACGTTAAAGAGACAGTAATGTCCCCAAAAAAAGATATCCAGTTTTGTAGCCTTTAAAAAAATAATCAATATGCTCAAAACCCGATCTCTTAAACCGCTATGGTTTGAGAGATATAGGGATTCAAAGTTTGCCCCTTTCTCCTGACGCCCGAGTCTAGCTGACAGCAGGAGATCCCAGTCAGGGGACCAGCAGGCAGCTCTGCAGCAGAGCTGTGATCTCGTTATCTATAAAGAATTAATTCATTGGAAATGTCTACAAAGTGTGCTTGCAAACCAGGCACACCTTGTAGATCTTTCCGACTCGATTCTCCTTCTGTCAGCTTTACAGCTGACATCAGGAGAAGGGGAGGGAGGGGGGGGGGACTCTGAATCCCTGTATCTCTCAAACCATAGCGGTTTGAGAGATCTGTTTTGGAGCATATTGATTTTTTTTTTTTTTTTTTTATGTCTACAAAACTGGATATATTTTTTTGGCGACATTACTGTTCCTTTAAGAAAAAGTGGAGGAAATATTACATTTTTGTCGTTACATAAGACCATTTCAGTCTGGAATCGTACTTCAGCGTCACATTTCCAAGCACAACCAACACTCTGAAACTATTACTGAGTCCAGCAACTCCGTACTTTGAAATGTCGTTACAAACAACAAAAGCCATTTTGCTACTTCTTTGAACATACGGCCCTTAGTGTCCATTCTCCATACGGCTCCTATTTCTGTGTTAACATAGTTTTTCTCTTTTTCACAATCACAGTAGTTTTTGTTGAACATTATTTATTTCCTTTTCACATTTATCTATTAAAGGGGGGAAGTATCATCTCAATAATATTCCCCACTAATCTTGCTATGGCCAGAAATTCCTAATGACTTCTCTGATTTTTTTCCTTTGATAGATACAGTGACAATCTGTAATGGATGCAATATCCCTGGAGGCAGACATGACAGTTGCTGGCAGGGCTGCAAGGCATAAACTCCGTCCACTGAATATGATCTTACCCCCTTAAAGGAGCAGTGGGGTGTGCAGAGCATCTCTTTGAAATGCATTGCACACCCGTCTGATCCTTAACGCTTTGAGTGTCAGAGGGGTATGCAAAGCATTACTTTGCAATGCTTTGCATACCCCCTGGCACTCAAAGGGTTAAAGAGTTAAGTAAGCACATGCACCCTGTTTGCTACAGTTGGTAGAAAAGGCCAACAACCGTCATGTCTATTTCTATACATGACATCTGGTCTGATTGAAGGTGTTATCTCTAGGACCAAGGCACAAGGGCAACATTCATTGTGGCCCTTAGGATTTTATGGCCATAGTAAGGTAAGTGGGGGTTATTAGGAAGTGTTACTTCTCCTTTCATTTAATTTTTTTTTGTCCTTGTAACTGGGATTCTTTCCCATTCAAATGGAAGACACTGCCAAGAGCAGTCAGAGATGACTGTGGCTTTTCCCTCATTTCTAGTTTAATGGAGCCAATTTCTAAAGCTGTATTTATCATCTGAAGCCAGGAGGCTGAATTCAGATTACTTGTAGGGTAGTTGCTGATGCATATAGGAGGAATCTACTTGGAGGCTTAAATTTAAAGCTTAAAAATAGTGGGGGGAACCCACTAAGAATTCATGTGTTTTGTGGAAAGCGTGACTTGTCCTTGAAAAGCTTTAAAGCTGCTATAGCTTCAAGCAATTCCTGACTCATCTTGCATCGGCACACAGAGTCCTAGGTTCTGTGGAGATGATATTTTGCCGGCATGTAAATGAAGGATGGATAGATGGGTATGTTTAACACTTAGGCTGTGTTTAATACGCTAAAAGTTCCAATTCTGGAGCAAACCAATTGCACCAATAAGGATAAATATTCATTTACCAAAATTCCCATTGATTTGATTTAGATGGCACTTTTAACCCCTTGAATGCAAGAGAGGTCTCCAGTGCATAGCATTCCTGGCTTTGTTGATGAAATGTCACATTTATAAACATTTCGAGAGACCAGCTGATGCAATATAAATTGACCATTGCAGTGACTTTAATACCTTAAGGGCCCATGACGGTCCTGGACCATCATGGATGTCAGGGCTCCCCACGCGGCTGCACGTCGTTCGGGGGACCCGGAATCGAATTAAAAAAAAAAAAAATGCTCTGTGGTTCTTAAATGACCACCGCGTACGTGCACGGCCGGTCCTTAAGGGGTTGCAGGTAGTCTGTCACTGCAGCTCAGAGTGCACAACCTGGTACTACAAATGCAGCCAGCATGCCATCATTTGTTCACTGTGTTTTAGTCTGTGAGACACAAGAATGTGGCTGCATTTGTTGGTATTACGTGAGGACTGATAAAACTGGTTTGCCATCATTAAAGAGGAACTGTTATCTTCCCAGTCTTCCACTCAATGGAAGCCTCCATTAGTTTATTCCATCCTCATGTAGAAGGTGATAGGTTCTTGCAGCCTAAGGAGGTGGTTTGCTGGACATGTGAGTAATTCATTATGCAGGCTTTATCTGACAGGTCAGAGAATAAAGCTGTGCTTGGAATGGTTTCCCCAACTACTAAATCAAAACTCTTTAAAACCATTTGATTGAGTTGAAAAATAAAAGCACAAGGCATAGGCAGTTTAAATAAATACATTTAATAGGCCTAAAAGCTGGTAGTTGACAAAACCATTTAAAGTGTGAAGTAACCCTTTACAATACAATGTGTTTGATATCTCCCTGACACACAAAGGGTTAACCCTTACGTGCAAGCCAGTCATTTTAGAAATCTTGGATGAGGTGCATAACTTAACTTGACATTAGGGAGAATACTTACACACCCCTCTGTTTCTTAAGGGTTTGCGGGTTTGTTTTTGAACAGAGGGTGTTTATAGAAGAGTGTGTACAAATAAATTATTTTGAAATAAAATCACATATATGTTGTTAGCCATTTTGTATTTAAACATTTTTGAGTTATTTAGCTTTATTGATGTGTTTATGCAAATTTTCCAGTATAGGGCAGCATGACCGCTTGGTACTAGCTCACGTCCCCTCCCTTCCCTATCCATCAAATTATTATGTTTTACTAACTGAAGGGAGAAGAACCACAAGAACCCTCTTTCTTGTCGTTTAAAATGCAAATGTGTTTATAAAGTAATTGAGTGACAGGGAATTGGACGAGCCACTGACACACAAATGGTTATATGTAATATAGGTTTAGTGCAATAAAATCTAATTTGATTTCTGTAGGCAAAAGCATTCTACATAGTGCAGTTACGTCAATATCAAATACTGTAGCACCCTGGCTGTAGAGGTAGGCAAAAGAGGCCATTTTTCTGCTCCACATGCTCCTCTACCTTCTTCCCATGTTCTTTCCCTGATCCCATGACCTCTTTCTTCTCCTCCATGGCCTCTCTCTCTGCTTCCTCATGCCCCTTGTCTGCCCCTCATGCCCTTACTGTTGTTTGTTGTTCTTTCTCTAAAACTTGCCAATGGAACAAGGCTGTGGTGTCAATAACCTGTATCTGTGACTATCAGTTCCCCAAAGCTGGGGGTTTAGGTAGTTTGCATGTGACTCTGTGACTATCAGTGATACAAGGCTTGGATTTCAGACCGTGTATGTGTGTTTCTATTTCTGCTGGTGGAACAGTAGATTCTCCCTCACTTCTCATATCATCATACCTGGGAACGTTTGAAACCGGGTACCCGGAGGGTAACCCTGTCCGTGCCGACCTGGAAGGAAAATGATGCGATTCGCGTCATAAAAGGGGTGGGGCTTAGTCACGGAGGGGGGTGGGACAACCCCCCCCCCCCAAAAAAAACAAAAAAAAACAAACAAACCTGTAAAATGTATCTAAGAGGGCGGGGAGTGGGGGGAACCAGGCGGGATGGAGCACAAGTGGGCAGAGTTTCTATTTAAACTCTGCCCAACTGGTGATCCACCCATTGCCCTGGAGACCCAGTAATTCAGTCTGAAATCCCATTGCCCTGGAGAGTTCCCAGATATGCATATCATCCTATATTATAATTCGCTAGGATGTTTGTCAGAAGCTGTCATGCTCAGTAGAGACGGCTGCGCGGACTGCAGTCATGTGCAGTAGAGACTGCCCACGCCACGGCTGATACGGAGGGGGGCACTCCAAATTCAGACCGGAGTCCTCTCTGGTCCCGCCTGGTCCCAGGAAGGTGCGTAGAGAGGACCACGGTCTGAATTCGGAGCTCCCCACTCCGTATCAGCTGCTGCGTGTTCGTGCAGACAGTACTGCGCATGTCTGCAGCACCGCCACTGTTGTACACGGGCTTTAAAACTAGTATCAAATAAAAGTCTAGATGTGTCAGAGACCCTGGTAGTCACACCCAGGGGCAGCAGTAGGGAGGAGTTGTTCCGGGAGGATACAGGAGATGGTGTAGACTGGGAGAAGGGATTTGGACTCGAGTTGGCAGGGGGGGAGAAGTCAAATCACAGCAGAGACAGGACCACCCCATATTGGAACATCCTGTCACCCTTCTGCTACCTCTCACTTTCTCTCACTCATCCACCATTCTCTACCCTCACCACTACCACTGTTTTCAATAACACTCACCAACATAAACGTCCCTCCCCAAACACAATAAGATTATATAAAATAACCCTTTTAGTGCCAGAGGAGCATCCAGTGGATTGGATGCACTTCAGGGAATTAAAGCGTTAATATTTCTCCTGAGCCACTATTTTGGTTCTGTTATGCATACCCAGTATGACTGTGGAGTAAGCGCTGCCCAATCCGCTTCTCCACATGCGTCCTGTGTAACCCTGTTATTTAACAAGCCCTTTATTAGGGATCTCCCAAATGAGCAGTTTCCTGGAAAATGTGGTTTGTACTGTATTTCCCTATCTACAGTGTCCAGAGGTCAGCCCAGCAGGCCTCCCCAGAGCAGAGACATACTTGGATGTTTGTTTGTTTGTTATAGAGTAGGGGTGGGCAACATGATACCTACTGAGGCACTGCAGCTGTTTTTAGACTACAGTTCTTATCATCTCCCGCCTTCCCATCCATGCGGTAGTATGTATACTGCAGAATGACACAAATTTACACTACGCTTCCAAAGTTCATAGTATATTATATTGAAGCTCCTCAGGCCATATGAACAAATATGAAGTGGAGCAAATAAAAATTCCCTTTGACTTTAATGGGATGTTTAATCCCATGAATGCTAAGCAGGTCTTTTTCACATTGCTTTGCTATGTATCAGAGACACAGTTTGCATTCAAAGAGTTAAAAGGTTCATTTAAATTAATTGGGAATGTTTGCCCAGAATTTCTCCACTTTACTGTGTGCATGTGTTTCTTCATCCCATTAGTGTCCGCTGTATTTGCCTAAATCTTGAGCACATTATACATCACCTTTGTTTTATTTTAAGAAAATGTATATATATTGAAATTATAGAGAACTGCACATTGACCCACTGAGTCGGCCCTTTTGCCCCTCAAAGGGATAAGAACAGCAGAGTAAAATGGCACTGTCCAGCTATAGCAGGGTTGGCCAGTGTGAGCCACTACAGATACTGGCAGACTGCAGCTTCCATCATCCTCTTCCAGCCAGCGGCTGGCAAATGATGGTGGGAGTTGTAATCTGGCAACACCTGGATGCCCTTACCTTGCCCAACCATGAACTACAAATTATAGCAATGTTCATATGCAATAACCTGCAAGTTATTTATAATATAATTTTTCATTTTGCACACAGTATGACAGACATGACATATGCCTAGATAAGACTTTCTGTTAAATATATATTTATTGAGCTCTTCTATAAGGGACATATAACCTGGGTAAACCCTTCTGTTCAATTTATATATTTACTGTATGAAGGGTAAATACCTGGGTATGTCCTTTTGTTAAACAAATGAATAGCCACTCATTCCATGGTTTTAGTTTCCCTTTAAAAGAGAGAACTCCTCTTCCCTCTGTCCATGCTTGTTGGTCGCCTCCTTTCTCCATCCCTCCTCTAACCTACCATGCAGTCCTGCCCTGAAGGCAGGCAGGGACAACCGGCTGTCACATTCAGCATAGGAGAGGCTCGGCATTAACACTACCACCTCCTTTTCTCCCTCCCCTCCTTGCTCCTCAGCTCTTGTAAAAAGCTCCTGAGCATGTCCTGTGGGACCCCTTGCAGCCTGCTAGAGAAACAGAGCGCGAGCGAGTGGGAGAGAGAGAGAAGAGATCACTGCTGATTTCACTGTAGTACAAATTGAGCATGAAATTACCAGTGTGCAAGCTACAGCCAGGACAAGGGAGGTATAGGGATAGATGCTGCAGTGCATTTGTATCAAAGGGCTAAAAGGACTGTTGCAGAGATCCCTTATCGTGATTTCTGTTGGGCTTGGTGCTCCCCCCAATGTCTCCTGCAAGGAGCCTTCAAACGGCGAGAACACTGGAAGGAGAGAGGAGAGATATAGGGCCTGTACAAGACAGCCTCACTTCATGGAAATAATGGCTCATTGTCATAGAGGTAAGAGAGTGTCTGACAGGCAAACCTCTCAGCCTTTTGTCTTATTCAGAAAACCTGTGCAGTGCTGGAGACAGAACAAACACAGCTTTATAGACACTACTGACTGCTTCAGGAAACAAAAGACAAGGACTGCTGCAGTTAAAGAATGATTCCTTTTTATACCCACAATGGCAAACAGAGAGGGGCTTTCCGGTTGCCCAGAACCAGTCTTCTATCAGATCAGAGAGATTTAGGGCAATATACAGAGATTTGCAATTCTGGAGCAAACCAATTTTATCATGGGGACAAATGAAAATTCCCACTGATTTTAAATGGGACATTTAACCCCTTGAATGCTAGAGCATTCCAACACTTATAAAAGGAATGCGTTGGAGGACGCATACAGTGGTTAAAAGTCCAATTGTAATCAGTGGGAATCTGAGTTGTTTACGGTATCCCCTATATTGCAGTTTGTGTGCTCCTCTTTATCGTAACCCTCTGTGTGCCAGAGAGGTGGCCAGCAAATTGTGCTGCAGTTAGTTGAATACCACTCTAGCACTCAAAGGGTTAATGGTTTAGAACCTCAGAAATGAGAAATGCTTCTTCTGCATATGACTATGCCAGGGGTGGGCAATCTTCCAACTCTTGTTGGACTACAACCCCCATCATTCTCAGCTGGCCATTGGCTGGCTGTAAGTGGTGGGAATTGTAGTCCACAAATGATGCATAATTACTCAAAATAAATTGTTACATTTTTTTTTTTTTGGGGGGGGGACTCAATTCACTAAATTCCGGGGTTGTCCTTTCAAAAGTAAATGTTTGTGACTATTTCTTCTCCGTTTATATTTGTATACATATGTAAATATGAGGACGTGCATGATGTTTGTTATTTCAGATGCAATATATTGTGTATGGGTAGAAAATTGATTTGTGTGCGAGAATTCATTGATGTGAGCCTGGGATAGGTGCCCCAAAAATGCTCTGTTGGTACACAATTTCAAAATACTGTTCTGTAAGATTATTCTGTAGAAAAGATGCATCCCTTTGTTAACCCTATTTTTCCCTAATCACCTTGTGCTCCCACTCCACGTCGATGTTTAGAAAAGGGTTAACTCCTTTCCCATACAAAAGCAGATGTAACTAATTATTTTTGGAGCCCAAGAGACTTGTGAGGAATTCAAAAGGCAAAAAAGCTCTTGCAGTTACCTCAAGCCCTTTGGAGTTTCATGTGAAGCCTAAGGGGTTAAGAGGATTTAGTCATAGTTTCCTGTGATGCGTGGACTTATATTTTAAGGGAAAATGTAGCCATATGGTGTTCGGACTCTTATACAGTCTCTCGGTGTATTTGGGAACTTTGGATTGTGCAGCTGCATTTCATCTTAACCCTTCTGCTGCCACAGGAGACAGTAATTAATTGCTTTGCAGTTGGGGCTTGTTGGAGACATAAAGCAATAAACTGGGTCTCTGAGGACCAGAGGGTTGTGTAACACAGCTTTTACACCTCTCTGGTCATTAATGATTTAACCCTTTGTGTTTCAGAGGGGTACGCAATGCTTTGCTTTGCAATGTGTTGCTTATCCCTCTGGAACTCAGTGTTAATATTCAATGGAATCTCTTGCTCTTATGATGTCAGAATCTATCCATTAGCCCTTTGAGTGCCAGAGGGGCACGCAATGCATTGCAAAGCAATGCGTTGTGTACCCCTCTGGCACTCAGAGGGTTAACCTCTTGTTTGGTGTGCATTTTCTGGAAACCTCTCTGGTGTGGCCAAAATGGGTGAAATTACATTTGACTAATTATTTGGGTGTGCAAAGTAAAACATTGCTATAATTGATACAGTGTGTGCTTTTGTGTGTATATATTGCATACATATGCATGTATGTGTATGTATATGTATATTTGTACATACATTTAAGTGTTTGAGTGATTATACTGAATGTCTAATAATGTAAACTCTGCAATTCTGTGAAAATTTCGATTGCTTAATGGGTTTATGTTGCAAAACTAGCTCCTTAGGGCAATTTTGTGAAAATTTAGATTTCCTAATGGGTTTATGTTGCAAAAGTAGCTCCTTAGGGCCATATGAATTAGGAAAAATAATCAATTCAGATCATACCAACTGCATTGCAGGGGACAAATACACATTCCTCAAATTACCATTGATATAAATTGGATTCAAACATGTTTTTCAACCCCTTAAATGCTAGCGAGGTTGTCAACACATTGTGCCACAATGCTTTGGATACTGTTCTACCATTCATGGGTTAAACATTTTTTTTTAATTAAATGGAATATTTTATTTGCATGCGGTTGGTTTGCTCCAAATGTGCTATTCTTGCTTTCTACATACAGGGCCATATTCAGTGTGCTAAAAAGATACCTTTCTGGAGCAAACCAACTGTACCATGAGGAGGAATAAACATTCTCCAAATTATCAATAATTTTAATAGAAATTTTAACTCCTCAAATGCTAGAAAGATCTCTAATCCATTGCTTTTCAGACTGTTGTACACCTCTCTAGCATTGAAAGGGTTAAAAGCCTTTCAAATGACTGGAAATCTTCAAATCTAATCTCCCCGATGCAGTTGGTATGCTCCAAAATTGTACATGTTTAGCATATTGAACAAGGAAGGCTCTTATTTCTCTAAGAACAAGAATGGATATTTATATATGTGTTCACCACTTAAAAATCTTATGGAATTATTACTGTAATCACATTCAGATGCTTCTGTGTATGACACCTGAGTGAAATGGAAGAAATGTGGTAATAGAAATATTTAGTGATGGTCTAGTAGCCATGAATTTAATTAAATATACACAGCTTGGCAATTCCCCCCCCCCAAGTCTTCCCGCTGTCGCTCCATTGCCTGCTTACAAGGCTAAAGCTGGAGAAGCTTTTATTGGTTTAGGGCTCTGACCTAATCAGCTTTGCGCCTACTAATACCAAAGGAAATAAACAAATCAATAAAATGAATGCAGAGTGATGTCTAGCTCATTGAAGGAGGGAGCAAAATTCCTTCACATTTCAGGTTTGTGCTTTCCTGCATGTAAGTGCTGGAGTGTCCCCAGAGGCAGTTTCTTAATGAGCCAGCCATGCTTTGCCATCATCTCTAAGCTCCTGAGTGAGAGAGAGGGAGAGAGAGGAAAAAAAAAAGCATCATTCACATTCAGTATGAGAGATTTACACTCTTAGCCCATGGTGGTTTGACCTGATGAAGGTCAACCTTAAGCCTCACTGTGAAGCCAGTCCACAGTGAAGTTGATGGACTGACAAATGGAGCAATTCTGGAGCAAACTAACTGCACCACAGGGGAGATGTTAAAATTCCCATTTTTCTAATTGGGAATTGTAACCCCTTGAATGTTAGCAAGGACTCCAATGCCTTGCTAGCATTCAACGAGTTTAAAAGGCCCTTTTAATTCCATTTGGATGTTCAGGCAGTTGGTTTGTGCTGCAATTGTTTATCTTAATTCTGTTGCAACCAGTAAGTGTAATTATTCCCATGCTGAGTAAAACAAGGGTGCCTTTACTGCTGTAATAAATATTACAGTTTTTTTTTTTTTGTTTTGTTTTTTTAAACAAACTTTAATGTTTTGTTGTAGTCGCCAGGGGGAGATGCACTATGGTGTGATAAAGAGGTTAGAAAGTGGAGATGACTTCCACAGTGTGATAAACTCTCCAGTTCTTATTCTATGGAGTCAGTGCATTAAAGGGATAGTATACTTAAAATGTAAAAAAAAATATGTTGTAGGGTTTATCCCCCTGAGTAAAACAAGAGTACTCCCACTGCTAAAAGGTGTTTCATTCAAAAGTTATTAATTTTCAAAGTTGAATTTTTTAGGTGCAATATCACAGTGGTCTGAAATTGTACAGTGGCGCTGTTGCTACATGATCCTATGGACAGCTCTGGTCCCGGGACCATAAATCTCCATAGGATGGTGTAGCAACAGCACCACTGTACAATTTCAGTGATATTACTGTGATATTGCACCTAATAAATTCAACTTTGAAAATGTTTGCTTCATACACTGTGCCGTAAATGTTGAAATTTCCTACCAAAAATCTGTGATAATGCCAATAATCCCTGGCAGACTTTCCTCCTAAGAACTGGCAAAAATATTGTTCCAGTTCATGGTTGTGGAGTGCAAACCAAGTCTGTGCTCTGCTAAGGTCATAGTTGCTTCAAGGTCAATTAGGATAAATCTTTAATTTTCCTCGTAGGCAGAGGTTAAAGGGATAGTTAAATGTATTTCTGTTTATTGCACATATTTCCTGTATCATTTTGAGTTGTATATCAATATTCTCCAACATGTAGTTCAAATGTAATTCTGTTTTAAAGTATCCTCCTACAGCCTCTTTTAGTTATGCATTGCGTTCCCCAAGCCGGTCTGGACAGCACGATCCAAGGGACAATCTTCTGTGAGCATAATGTAAATCCTGCCCTCCGTCAAGGAGGGCAGGGTTTTCACTGTGCTCACAGCGAGAAGATTGTCCCTCACTGTGGGCTGTCCAGTCAAGGGACCACATTCTACAACTGCAGGGAGGCGCATATTAGAGGTAAAAGGGGCCGGGAGTGGGATAGTTTAAAATAGAATTACTTTTGAGCTACATATCAGACAATATTGATATAAAGCTCAAAATGAAACAGAATATATGAGCATTAAATGGAGATATATTTATGGCATCCTTTGAGTCCAGTTTTTCAGACTCTGTTTAGATTTGTAAACTCCTTCGACTACTCTGGGTTCCAGACTAAGGGACTGATTTCTTTTAGATCTCCCAACTGTCATTAACAATCTATAAGAAAACAGAATACTTGCCTAAATTACCATATCCCGATAGGACTTATTTATACAAGATGATGTTATCCTTCTGGTTCTTCTATATCAGACCTGATTAAAACACTGTCAAAGTATTAATCCAACCTATGGGCCTAGCTGGACGTTCTCAGTGCTTCTGAGTGTATACTACAGTTTGCTGCACTGAACAAGATCACTTCTGGATTTCTTTGTAGAACAAGAAGAAATTGTAATTCACAATGCACAAAACTGAAACAACAAATGGCTTGGTTTACACTTATGACTATAACAGAGCTGATACAGCAATTTTCAAGCTGTTTCCCTTACTATTCCATTGCATGGGTGTCTGGCAGAATCATAACTGATGGGAGGTCTATTTCTACATCAGCCATTCATAATTTGTTGAACCTACATGGGTATGTTCATTCATTGGATGTTGATGTGTACGTAACAATGTCCAGTTGAACAATGTGAATGATCCTGCACTGTGGCCAATAGGTTACTGTACAGATCTGCTCTGCACAACATCATTACTCTCAATGTGTGAATGCGGTGGAGTAGCAGCATGCTTCTTTCAGATGCTTTCATGTGTGGTGAAATTGCTAGTGTCCACACCATCATAGGCAGCAATGTTCTCCATGTACTTTTGATTAATGCAGAGTTCAAAACACTGTGCTAACATCTCAAGTTTGAATGAGGTCATATAGACAAACGTTGTATGTGCTCTTTTTGGAGATGACATTCAACTGCAGCACTAAGAAAAAAAATGTAATGGGGATTTGACCTTCAGGCCCAAATACTTGCCTTCTCAATATCTACATACTCTCCAAGACATAATTCACAGTTCTCTCTAATTTGTGAAATAAACTAAAGTCACATTTAATATCTCACTAGTCAAAGTAGTCTTAGGTAGGCCCAACTTTGTCTATTATTACTACTACTTGGACTCTGTTAACTTACCTGTATTGATAAATCTATTCTGACACAGAAAATGCCATAATAAAGTTTGAGGTGGTCATATTAACTCCTTTAAATCATAGTACTTCTATGTGTAGAACCCCTTTCCCTCAGCAATATAGTTTAACAAAATAGCATGCCTTTGTCTAACATGGAGATGTTGAAATAAACCTCATGGCTCAAACATAACTATATTGCAATATATCACTCAGGGTGCCCTCTGTTAAACTTATGCTCTGGATTTCCCTACCTTAATGAACTAGTTTCGGCTTGATTTTCAAAACTCAAATATCATGCAACCTCCCTTTTCTAGAGTATTGTGATACTGGCCTTAGTAACTCCCTCTCAGGGTAGACACATGAAAGGAGGTACGTTCCACACTCTCTTCTCATGTTTATATTCTAGGGACATGCAGATACTTATCAAGACTCTCCAAAGAACTTTCACATCCCAATCAGTTTACTGGCCATAGTGGAAGCTGACATGTGTATAAAGTTGTATAAAAGGGGGGTGGACAGGTACAAAAAATAGTCCCGGCAGCACTGCTCAAATGTCGAAAATCTAGTGCACAGCAGGAAGCCAGGACTATTTATAAACAAGTAGTGTAAAAGCCTGTGTACATGGGCCAAGGTCTGGGTAATGATAACCCTTTGAGTGCCAGAGTGGTACGCAACACAATCCGTTGCGTACCCCTTTGGCACCCAAACAGTTAAGCAGCCGCAACCTCAATGCTCCACACGATGCAGTCTTGCGTCGCCTCACTCACGAGATGCAGTCATGCGCAGTAGAGACTGCCCGAACGCAGGCAGACTCTACAGTGCATGACTGGATTGTGGCAAACAGCCTAGCGAATTATTATATAGGATTGCCCAGCATCTAGCCCACCAAACTCCGCTAGCCACCCAGGCCCTAGAAAACCCAAAATATTATCAGAGGGATCGGAGCCCCCAGGCAGTCATAACCTCCCTCTCCCTTAATGTCTGAGGAAGGGTCAATATTTTGCCTAATTTGAAGCACAATTAGCTGCAGACCGACCCTGTGGGAGAAGAAATCCATCCCTAGTGACTAATGCCCAATCACCTGCCTGTTTCATGTAACATGGGGAAGCTAGGGGATGTGATCGTCTGACTTCCCCACTGAAGAAGTAGGCAGGGCTATCCTTTTCACTTGACCCAGATGAAGCCATGCCCCTAGCCAGGTCAGGTTAGAAGAACATCCCTTATTTTCTCTAGTGGCATGCAAAAGTGGGTCTGTTTGACACACTTCCTTAATGTCTGTGTGGCAGACATTTTGTTTTCTTTCACATGTATTGCTTGCAATATATTGTGTCTCAAGACATGCAATGATTGAAATCCATATGAAATCAGCTGAAAATGTGAGGCACCCAGCATACTCTGGGTATACGGGAGATGAAATGCCCCTGCGTAGCAGAGAGTGTGGCAATAATGGCCCACCACAAGAAAAATAATTATTCTGACATGTCGATTGTGGTCCCAGCAGATTAAAGTTTATTTACCAAAAATTATTCTAATGGTTCATTCAACATTTAGGCAGTTTTAATTTTAAATCCATAGCACACCCCTCTGGTCTTTAAGGGGTTGCTGCACTGTTGCAGTTGTCAGTGCCTACGTAGTGTGGTCTAGCTGTGACTAAAACACTTTTTAGTTGTATATATCCATTACTGACAAACAGAGGGATAGGTCTGTCACTTCTCGTGACTTCACTGCTCTCCTACCCAGTAACAGACCTGTCCCTCTGTCAATAATGGATATATGCACCTGAGAGCAGTGTTTTAGCCACAGCCAGACCACACTATGTAGGCACTGACAACTGCCTGTATAGCCATTTATCAAGCAGGAAAAATTCACCACAGCTAATGTAGTGAGATGAAATGGAGGAATTCTGGAATACACAGTCTGGATAGGTAATATATGTACATTCCCAAATCTCCAACTGAATTCTACTTTCTCTTAGTGCCATTAACCTTACCGCATATGGCAATCTTGACCCTTTCTGGATCAGGGGACTGTGCAAAGCATTGTTTTGCAAGCATCATACACCCCACTGGTCCTTAAAGGGTTAAGCAGACTCATGAACTCTGCCAGAAACTGCCATATAAAGTAAGAGGGGTTATTATTAGAAAGGTGTTAATTCCCGTTTAATGATGTGAAACTTTTAGCAGCAGTACTTAGTCATAGGAGGAATTGGGAATATTGCGAGCAGAGGTGGTGAGAAGTGCTGTTCTATTCAGGTATTATCTGAACTGTGAACTGCAATTCAATTACAACATATCATGAGACCAGTGTTCTAGTTATGTGTAAAGACCAGCTGATAGGGTTACCTTTCTTCCAATAGATTTGAGGATTGTATCTGTTCTGTTTTCAAAATTCTAGAGATCCCATTTAAATTTGACAGAAATTACAAATCTAGAGGAAAAGATATTTGACACCTGAGCCATTATGCTTTATTTCCATTTGTTTTTTTCCACACAATCTGTATATCTGTTTGTTCTATGATTGTTATATAACTAAAGTTCCTATATTCAAAGGAAAAGACGAATAATTCTGAGGCAAATCAACTGCAATAGAGATCTCACTAGCACTCTAGGTGTTAAACACCCTGTTTTAATCAGTGCAGATTTATGGAAATGTTTGTCCCCTATGGTGCAGTTTGCTTACTCCAAAATTGCTTCTCTTATTATTAATTGTTATTGTGTATAATAGGATAAATGCCCATGTATATGGGTCAAAGTGCCTCCCAGCAGCCTCAGCTAGAGCCGGGAGCGGAGACAGGCAGCAGGCCGTTCGGAGCGCCCCACTCTGGATGGAGGCCGGGGCGTTTGGCCAGTCTCTGCTGCACATGACTGCATTGTTCAGGCAGTCTCAACTGTTACGCACACAGGGAGCAACGCGTTCTAGCAGATTATATATTGATGAGCTATAGAATAGACCAAAAATGAATACTAACCCTTTATTTTGACTGCAAGTACATAATATGTACAATTCAAATTGCCTGTAATATTTATTGTTTGGGATTGTTTCATCTTTTAAACACCTTTGTCCTTGATAAGTAAGCTGCCTAGATCTGTTTGTAGAGAGCTTCCTGTAAGGGAATAAATGAACAACTCTAGTGATACAATGTAAAAAGGAAAGCACATAGAATTCAGTGCTACAGAGAGACTGTAACATTGGATTCTGTCCTGTTTGATAGTCTATCAACCAGAAAACTCAATGGAAATTGTCATGCAAGTAGATCACTGTCATGGACAAAAATGTTTGAAGGAAAAAAGAGTGATCTGACCTTGTGTATTATGTACTTGCAGAATATTTAACCTCAAAATACAGGGTTACTATTCCTTTAAAGAGGATGTAACACCAGCTAATAACAGTACAGTCTTTCTGAATTTTGCCCTTATGCCTTGGTTCTAGAGAGATACCATCTTCAACCAGTCCTGGATGTCATACCCCCGGAGGAGCACATGATAGTTGCTGGCAGTTTTTTCAATCTGAAGCAGCAGAGTGCAATAGACTACTTAACTCCTTAATGTCTTCTAATAATAACTCATCTGGTCTCTAAGATTACAAAGTGCAGTTGGTGGAGTTTGCATCTTTCATTCTCACTTGCAAATGTCACATCTGCCTTCACAGATATGACATTCAGGACTGGCTGACAGTGTCATCTTTGAATCAAGGAGCAGTGAGAAAATTCAGAGAGGCCATTAGGATTTTCTGGACTTAATAAGCTGGGTGGGGGAGGTTAGTATTAGAAGGTGTTACATCTCCTTTAATCACTTTATGAATGAACCATGCCCTGTGTTATGTGTCCAAGGTCGTTACATTAATGTGACTCTGAAACTGGAATTGCACATGGCAATAGTACAGTGTTCCTCACCACTTCAGATCTATAACCCTTTGAGTGCCAGAGGGGTAAAACACACACACACACACTACAGACATGATACTAATGGGTGCAGGCATCAAATAGAGCAAGACAAGAAGACAGGAAAGAGGCACCCAGCACACAGCATGAGTACAGGGGAGAGGGACCAATTTACAACACTCTCTTCATTGTCAGATTGCTGGGTAGGGTTGCCTTAGCGGAAAAGCTAATGTTGTAGTTGGCACCACATAAACCAATGAGAGGAGGGATAATAAAAGATACTGGCAAAAATATACAATCTTTAACAGCATGTCTAGATCAGTCACACTCTTAAATGGCAGAATGTTGAATTCACAAGTTTATAGAAAGCATTAGTATTCCCTTAAATAAAAACAGTCATTATATGTATGCAGTGATGCTGATGTAATAAGAAGAACTGGTGTAAATCTGGAACAAGCCAGTTACACCATATGGAACAATTACATTCCCATTGATTTAATTAAGGCTTTTAGCCCTTTGACTGCCAGAAGGGTACGCAAGCAATGCGTTGCGTACCCCACTGGAACTCAAAGAGTTAACCTCTTGAATTCTAGTGGTCTCAAGCACATTTATTTGTAATGAACTGAATGCATCTGTAGCATTCAGGCAGTTAAAATCCCAAGCTGCATCAATGGGAATTTGGGCATTTTCTTGGTCCCCTATAGTTCAGTTGGTTTGTCTGAGAATTGTTCCAGTTCTGTTTATTACAACAGCCTCACTGTGTAAGCATTGCAGCTGCCTCACTTCACACCTGAAATGAATATTCAAGTTCTGATTATCTAGCAGTCTTTACAGGTTGTTAGTCCTACTGTGCTAAGATTGAGGCATTTTATTGCATTGGAGGACAGTAGCATAGGACTTTGAATGTGTTGCTTAATGTAATGCTCTTGATACCTCTCTTGCATGCAGAGTTAACCCTTTGAGTGCCAGAGTGGTATTGAACACATTGCAAAGGGTTGGGTAGCGACTAAAGGCCAAAAAGCAATGAGAAATTTGGCTTGTGTATTTTGGTAATACTTTATATACATGCAACTCATCACCATCTTCTAATGCCATACCTCTAGTTGGCTCATACATTACAGTTGTCAGCTACCATTAAAGGGATAGTAATACCTTGTTTTATCTTTATTTTGTTTTGTAGGCATTAAAAAAACACAAAGGACGATATAAGTCTTATCTCTCAAACCTTTATGGTTTTAGAGATATTCACAAGCAAAGTTTCCCCTCCCGCCCCTTTTACCTAGTGTAAGCCATCTCTTCTCAGATGTGGAATCCAGTCCACAGACCAGACAGATAACAGAAGGGGACAATCTTCTTCCTATGAGAACATTGAAAGCCCTGCCCCCCTTGACAAATTTTTCAGGTTTTTCCCTTATAATCGAAGATTGTCCCTCTCTGTAGTCTACCTGGGCACCTCCCTTCTGATCTGGCTGAACAGTGTTACATCAGTAAAAGGGGCGGGAGGGGGATAATTTGTCATTGAATTACTCTTGAACTACAACTCTGACAGAATTGAAATAACACTCTCCAAAGTCCAAATACAATTATGATTAATTAGAGCTGCTTTTATTATGAAACATTACTATCCATTTAAATACATAGTCCTACTATTCTAAAGGGAAACTGCCTAACAGTTAGTGGTTTTTTAATCTGCTTAACAGATGGTCTTATCTTGGTCAGCGTCCTTCATACAGAAGTTAGTTATATACTATTTTTTTTTTTTAACTCCTCTATAGTTTTAGCTAGAAAGTAACATTATACATTAGTGGGAAAACTTACATGATTCTAAATGACCATGGGTGTTACAATTAGTTCTGTTACAAAAGAGGGCATCAGGAATTGGGAAAAATCAAAAGTGACATCATGTCAAAGAGGATAGGATCTGCTGGTTTTGAGGTATCAGAGGATAGATCGTTACATCATTTGTAATATTTTGAAAGTGTGAATAACATGGTGAAAATATAATTTTTCTCAAGACATTTTACTTCTGTAATATATAGTTGTATTAGATAAGATTGGCAATGGTAAAACAGGCTGGCAGTGCCTCCTCACAGAAGAACCTGAATCACTAAATTCAAAATGGAGTTCTTAGGAAGCCAGATTTTATCAGTTGACACTGTATCTTCTGACAGTTTTCCACAGCTGTCTTTGACCAGGTGGCTTCTAAATACACTGACAATAATGCTTTTGTATTTGTGTAAACAAACAACTATGCACCATGGAGGAATAGGATATCCGCTTTTGATACACCCTTTAGTTTCATGTAATATGACAATTTTGTTATACAGCACTATTGTTATTTTCTCCCCAATGGCGTTATAATGCAAGTTTTTATTGGCCCCAGTCTTCTAGATACAAGGGAAGCAAAGGAGGAGGAAATATTTAATTTTTCAAATTTCTCTCACACAGGACTTGTCCTCCTCGTCCTGTTGTGTTTAGAGCTGAAACAGCTGTGTGAACACATTCATGCTGAAATTGTTTCCAGCTAATGTGAGCCATTCTTTGGTTTTCTCTGTGTGCGGCCTCTTATGGCAACACACTGAGAAGAGCAGTAGCCAAACAAACACTTTCTAGCACCTTTTCTCACTGGTGCTTGTAAGTCACAACATCTGGTGGGCCAGCACAGCTCTGAGTGCAGTAGATGCCTAGTGACTAATTTATGGAAGGAGACACCACTGAACTGATGAATGGGTACTGAACAAAATGACATCTTGAAGCCTTCTTCGAAGTATGTAAGCATTTCTTTGTTTATGTTCCTTTTTGGAGAACGGCTTGATTACTGTGATTTTTTATTTATGTATTTTATATATTTGTATGTTTTTTCGCTGCAGGGTATAAATCTTACCACCGTTTTACAGGATATTTGTAGATATAATACCCCAAGGAAGGAAATTAGGTTGATGTACTATAAAATACTGGAGTAATTCAGGGGCAAACCAGCTACACCATAGGAGACAAATTGAAATCCTTTTGATTTAAATGGGGTGATTAACCCCTTAGGGACCCTTGACGTACCAGGACCTTCAAGGGTAAACTTGCTTGAAAGACCCTTGACGGTCCTGGTACGTCACGTACTTTTTACTTACAACGCTCTACCGGGAGCGCTGTAAGTAAAAATGGGGCATGAAATAGACCGCTCCAAGATCGGAGCGATCTGTTTCAAGCCCCATAGTGACGCGCCGATACACGTGACAGGTCACGTGTACCGGCGCGTCCAAGTGCCTCTATGCGGACGTTATGGGACGGAAATGTCCCATAACGTCCGGTCCTTAAGGGGTTAAAGGGAGAGCAATACTTCATTATTACTATCCCCCATGTCGTAGTCCTTTAAAATTCTGAATTCAGCTATACCAGCGGCATCTCGCAAACCTTTATGGTTTGAGAGACATCTGCTTTCAAAGTTCCCTCTTTTTGTCTTTTCCCCTGACGTCAGTGTTCTAGCTATGTCTTTTCCCCTGACGTCTACTGTTGCAGAGCCGGTCCCGGGACCAGATTCCCCTGCTGTCAGATAGAATGCTGACGTCAGGGGAGAGGGAACTTTGAAAGCGGATATCTTTCAAACCGTAAAAGTTTGAGAGATGCCGCTGGTATCGTTGAATTCAGAATTTTAAGGGCTACAACATGGAGGATAGTAGTAATGAAGTATTACTATCCCTTTGAAAGTGTGGATACACACGAAACGTACGTAGAGAGTACTGAGGACTATTGACAGCAGTGCAGTGCCTTGTGGACTGATTCGGAACTATCGCTATTCCTATTGGGCGAGAGCCAGAACACGTGGGACACCGTTCTCGTCGGCGTGACGTCACCGGCAGAGGGACGGAAGTGGAGACAAGCGTGGAGGACGCCCGTGGAAGGGACTAGAGAATTCGGCATACGGAGACGTTCTCTTATGGGCTTTTACTATTGTTGATCTTGTGAGCAGATCCCCTGAAGGGGAGATGTTAATGTTATTGTGTTGAGAAATAAATGGTTGGATACTACTCTTGGATCGCTTTTTCTCCTCTTTTTGCTCTCCATTCTATCTCAGTGATTCAGTTTGCCTTGGGGCGATTTACAAGTTGGCACACTTGTGGAGTGGATTGAAGCATTAACAAAAGCGGGAAATTTTGGTGGATGGACTATAAAATGGACTGATTTTTAAAAAGAGACTGTGTGGTATAGATTTGAGCACTGTATATTGGATTGTATTTTGAATACATTTTTTTGAGCTCCTGTCACAAAAATGTTTTCACAGAAGCATAACTAGAACTTACTGGACGCTGGCACAACTGAGGGCTCCTTGGATGCTGGGCCTTGGTGCAACTGAACCCTCTGTAGTTTCACCCCTGACTACAGCATCTCATCTCTCAATATAACCAGAAGTGATAAAACTGCTGGGAAAACGCAGCTGCCTGCTGCAGTTGTGTGATCTCAATACAGTTCCATTGAATCCCATACTACAAATCTGCAGCTGCGTTATCACACTGTTAGAGGAAAGTTGCTCACTAAGTTCACCAGTGATCAGCTCCTACTCAACAGCCTGTTGATTTGTTTCATATGCTGTTTCCTGTATATTCCACAACATTTTTCTTCTTGCTTTTTTTTTTTTTTTTTTTTGGCATGGTTTATCCTTAGATTCTCTATTTCTTTTTTGTTATGTCATCTTTTTTCACATATTTCCACTAACTGAAGGTGTTCTCTGAGACATTTGGAGGTGCATATAATTTGATATCTTTTTGACTCCATAATTGATTATGCTGCAGGTAACCCTTTAATCACCAGCGGAGTGTGCAGTACATTGCAGTATACCTTGTGAAGAGAGGGGAAGAGACTCACCAATGTTACTCTTTTGTATCTGGCAGCAGCCTTATGTGATGATAGAGACTTCCAGCCAAAATAAGAAGCTGGCCTGATTTTAAGGGATTGCAGGATAGCACGTAGCCAGGGGGCATATCTGTGAATTGTTAAAATGAGCTAGCATAAATACCTTTGAAATATTAAGCCTTAAAGTTCCCCAGACATAGATTCTATGCAATATACAGTTCTGTACTTGCTATAACCCAGAATTGCTCTATTAAAGGGATAGTAATGTCCTTTTAACCTCTTGAGTGCCAGAGGGGTACACAGTGCATTGGAGAGCAATGCATTGCGTACATCTATGGCACTCTGAGGGTTAAAACATAATGAAATATTGTCGCTATTTAAAAAAAATAAACTAAATTATCCCAGTCCCATCTCTCAAACCTTTATGGTTTGAGCGATAGAAAGTTTTAATGTTCCCCCCTCACTGATGTCTGCTGTAAAGCTGACAGCAGGACATGCATGTCGGCCGACTCGAGGCTCTTCAGCAGAAATACTTCAATGTACGGTCTACAAAGAGTGCTTGGTTTTCAAACACACTTTGTAGACTGTTCCAATGAAGTATTTCTTTTTATATTTCAGTAATTCGGCTGCAGGCACACTTTGTAGACCGTTCCAGTGAAGTGTTTCTTTTTATATTTCGGTAATTCGGCTCTGTTTAAGAGCCACCTGTCGGTCCCCGGACCAGGATCTCCTGCTGTCAGCTTACAGCTGACGTCAGGGAAAGGGGAGGGAGTGGGGAACTTTAAAACATTCTATCTCTCAAACCATACAGGTTTGAGAGATGGGACTGTGATCATTTAGTTTATTTTTTTAATAGCTACAATATTTCATTATGTTTTAAAAAGACATTACTAACCCTTTAAATCCTCAAGGAACCATTAACTTGGCCTAACTTAAGTGATATCACCGCTCGTAAACACACTACAAATGGGACTTCTCCCTCTGCCTTTCTGGTAGAAATGGCACCAATTTAGAAATTAAAAGGGAAATGACAGCTCCTAATAATTACCCCCATTTAACTTACTATGACCAGAAAATACTAATGTCCTCTATAAATATTGCCCTTGTGTCTTCGTTCAAGATATATCCTCTTCAGTTCTGGATGTCATGTCCATGGAGGCAGACATGACCGTTGTTGGTAGGTGTTTTTTTTTGTTTGTTTGTTTGTTTTTAATAAAACTGGATCAGGCACAGTAGATGAGCTTATGTAATCCTTTAAGCACCAGAGGAGTGTGTATTGTATTGTGAAGCGATGCATTGCACCTCTCTGGTACTTAAAGTGTTAATATTACCAGGTGCAGTGGGTGGAGTTTGTGCCCTGCAAGCAACTGTCATGTCTGCCTCTATAGACATTCTATCTAAGACTTGATTGATGGTGTTATCTCTTTAATCAGTGAGTAAGGAAAAATTCAAAGGGTCCATTATGATTTTCTGGCCATAGTAAACTGTGGATGCAGGGTGTTTCTTCTCCTTTTAAAGGGATAGTAATGTTTCTGTTCACACGCAGCTCAGATGGTTCGTCATAGTTAATACTATTGCTGTCCAATGCTCTTACTCTGCAAAGCTTGCTAGTTACACTGTAATAATATGATGTTGATCCTTTATGCCCTTTTTTCACGATCACAAGCCACCTCCCCATAGACATGAAGTCAGATCGCTTGATGGACAGATCACAACAAGGGACAATCTCTGTCAGTAGGAAAACCCTGCCATCCTTGACGAAGGAGGGCAAGATTTCCTAATACTGGCTGAAGATTGTCCCTCCTTGTAATCCGCTGTCGGATCTGGGACAAGGGGTAAACGTAACATATTATTACAGTGTAATTAGCAAGTTTTGCAGAGTAAGAGAATCGGACAGCAGTACTATTAATATGATGAACGATCTGAGCTGTGTGAAAACAAAAGTTGCTGTCCCTTTAAAAATGTAGTCAGCTGGTTCTCTCAACTCGTGCGTGTGTGTGTATACGTACGTACGTTTATACATACATTTTGCTCCATTTGGCAGCAATATTGGCATGGAGAAGGCCCCTAATGAGCACTGCGTTCTTTTTTGTAACTAGCAAATTGGAACATTAAAACCAGAGGTAATGTTGCATAAAATTAAAAGCTAAAGAAAACAAAACAAAAAAAAAGCAAGAGAATAAATGACATAACATAATTGGAGAACGTGCTCAGTAGAGAGCATCTTAGGTTACTTTAGATTATGGTAGGCTGTCATCAACTGACATTTGATTGAACTGGTGTCTGAGGTGTTGAAAATCTCTCCCGTCTGATAGTTTGGTGTGCTCCAAATAAGTTATATTGTACCATCAAATGGAGATCATGTATGTTTTTCATACAACAGGTCTTTTTTATTTGATCCTTGTGGTGCAATTGGCTTGTTCCAGAGTTGCACAACTTTAAGCTGGAAAAAGCTATGGTAGTGCTACGACAAAACTATAACAAATTCAGGTTACACACCCTCTCCTCTGGCCATCCCTGGCTAATAAGATTTATAAAAGTAATTTGCTTTATAACCTTTGAGAAATTTGCCATACTTGATAATGTATGTATTTATTTATTTATTTATTTATTTATTTGGAAAAAATAAAGTATTGAGTAATCCTGAGTACCCCTGTGTATGGAAGCAACTCTTAAGTTGGTGACATACATTTTTCTTTCCATTTACTTGAAATTTGTCATGAATCTTTCCCATCAGAACAGTCCACTAATCTAATCCAATGTACAGCTACTAGTAAGGATGATCTACTATGTAAACTTGATTTATATCTGGTGCAAACTAACTGCACTATAGGTATGATAATACAAATTCCCAAAATTCCTATTGATTTTTAATCCCCTTATCCCTTTGAGTGCCAGAGGGGTACACAACGCATTGCTTTGCAATGCATTGCGTACCCCTCTGGCACTCAAGGGGTTAATACCAGAGCGGTTGACAACGCATGGCAGCCATCTGTAAAACATCTCTGTTTTGAGGCCTAAAATCTATTCTTGCACATGCTCCGAGGGAGCAGACATTCCTGCCTTTTCCATGGCTCCAAATACCACTGTAATCTTGAGGTGATTATCTACGATTGTCTTAAATGGGCAGAGATAAGAGATCAACCTTTCTGAATACAAGAGCAGTGGGCACTAATCACAGTGAGTTAACACACTTTAGTTCTTATCTCTCATAACAAACCGCACAAACACATAAATGCGCTATGAATAGTACAGTTTATACATGTACTAAAAAGCAACGTTAATGTTCTATTTTAGAGATGTAACATGATTAATTCATTTTTACATGTATTAACTGTGAGTACATGATATTTAGTTATCAACAATTTTCAGATTTAAGTGTTAGTGTTCCTTTAATTTCTCTATTACCATGTTGGTCCACTATAGCGAATATCAGTGTTTAGCTTTACTAGATTCACACTGATGTGATGAAGTTTAAAGGGGATGTATCACCTCTATATAACTTGCCCTAAATAGTTAGGTTATATAACAAATATGACTAAAAGTGTCGATCTCTCTGCCAGTGAGAGTGCTCCAGCTTACAGACAGACAGCCTTCGTCATTGGAGGAGGCTGGATAGAGGGAGGGGAGCAGAGGCAGAACGACAGACTGCATTACAGAGCAGGTAACCGCAGTCTATGAGGAAGTAGCTGCAGGGCAGTTTATTACTTCAATTTATCCCAAATAAAGCGTAAAAAAAAATAAAAAATAAAACACTTTTAGTTATATTTGCAATATAACCTAACTATGTAGAGTAAGTTATGTAGAGGCGATACATCCCCTTTAATGCACCTTTTGTATTTATTTCCCCCCAATTTGTGATATGAGCCAGTGACCCATATTTATAAAAGCAAATTAAACTGCATCATAGATGGCATATAAAAACAAATACATTTACATGCACTTGATTAAAAAATGATTACCCCCCCCCCCTTGAATGCCAAACAAGTCAAGACCTCTCTAGCATTCAAGAGGTTAAAAGACCAATTTAATTTAACAGGAATTTATATTTGCCCCCTATCATGCTATTGGTTTACTCCAGAATAACTCCGGTTTTCTTTTATAAGTAGGGGCCAATGAGTCCATGTGACTCAGTGAAATGAGGATCTACTAGTTCAAAGGGCTGCAAATTCAGAGACCCAGGAAAATGTAATTGATTTGAATTTGTGAAGCGACAGTTTGCGAATTGTGTTGTATATTTTATTTATATAGTGCCAGCCAATGTACTTGGCACTTTACAGTTTACATTTGATATAGAAGGGGTACAGTAAGTGCAGTGATTAAGTACTTATAAAGACAACAGGTGAGTATACATGAGGATGAAAGGTCCCTGGCCCGTAGAGCTTACAATCTAAGTATAGGATGGGTGACATACAGATACGATCTGGTAGAGAAGAAAGTGCAGTTTTTATTGTATGTGTTTAGAGATAATGAACATGTGTGAATCCCTTTTACTTCCTTATCATGTATATGCTACCTGTATTTATGTCTATACAAGTAGTGTAAAAGCCTGTGTACACAGGCCAGAGTGCACAGTCATGCGCAATAGAGACTACCTGAACGCACAGAATGCTAGGAGGTGTAGTTCTGCGGTAGTCCACCTGCCGTGTAGTGTTCTGTGTGTTCGTGCAGTCTCTACTGCCCATGACTGCATCGGACAAACATACATGCCTTTTATATTATAGGATTGCTCATCTTATATGTGCAGCATATGCCTTCTGGGCCCTGGGAACAGTGGAGTAATTCTGGGGCAAACCAAGTGCACCATGGGGCCAAATACAAATTCCTCAAATTCCCATTGATACAATTAGGGCTTTTAATTTATTGAGTCTTGGAGAAGTCTTCAGCACATTTCACAGTAATGCGTTGGAGACCACTTTAGTGATTAAGGGGTTATAATCCCCATTTAAAACAAGTGGATTTTTTATTTGTTGCCTTTGGTGCAATTGCTTTGTCCCAGAATTCCTACACTGTTCTGTTGTGCATTGGGCTGTGGTGAGGAATATATAATGGACTTGTCCTGCAGCTGACTGCTCCTTCTGGATCTCATCATTATTTTTAACGGCTTGTTAAATTATGTATGTGAATATAAATTCTGTTCAGTATTAATTAAGTCCACAACTTTAGAAAGGCAGATGTATTACCATTGGCTTTTGCAGCATATAAGCCTTCCAGTGGATTCATTTAGAATTCATGGCTGTTTCCCTTTCTGCCAGTCTTGCAGAAGACTTTCAATTCATTTATCGAGAGGAAGATATGAGAATATACTGTGCGTTATGTTTGAAGTAGCATCCCATTAACCCTTTGAGTGCGAGAGGGGTGTGCAGTGCATCACAATGTGTTGCACACCTCTTTGGCACAAAACTGTTTAACCCTTTGAATGCCAGGGGGCACACAATGCACTTGAGAGCAATGCGTTGTGTACCCCTCTGGCACTCAAAGTGTTAAGGTCTAGTTTGTCCTGCTGGACCTGTTTCACTATTGCTGATTGATGGTGAGAAGCATGAGCGGGATATTCTGAGCTTTGGAAATAATCTCTTGCTACTCTAGTGTTGATATGACCAATGCAGCCAACCATTGCTTAAAGGAGCAGTAAACGTTAATAATGAGAACACAGTTTGTAGGTGTTTCCCAGAGGTATAAAACCAGGTTGCCCTCATTGCTGGGCGTAACTTCTTTCAACAGTAATTACAGTTTAAAATGTGTTTTCTCTTATATACATTAACAATGCCCTCTAGTGGACACATTTCAGACAGTCTTTTGCTTTTTATTGGGCATGTGAGTCACTGCAGATAGTCTTCCATAGAATGTGATATTAACACTAAGGGGGAATGCAAGAGAATGTAGCCATAACTGTTTCTCCTATTTGCTGCTAAATTAATGGCACAGTTAGCCAGGTGTAAGAAATAGTGTGCTAACTTCTTTGAAGTAGGCCCAATCCCTACAACTATTACAAATTGGTGGACATTTTAGCCTTGTCCACTTTTTTCCAGTATATTGACTAAAAAAAAAAAAAGCTCACACATTTGCCAATTCATAAAAACAGGTGCAGTTCCATAATGTTTTTACACGAATATTTTTTTTTCAACAAAACTACATTGTAAATAGCTATTGTTCATGTTCTTGCATGCTGCCCTAAGTCACTTCCTGTAAGTTTGAACCTGCAAATGAAATACTATGTATGTTTTGTATTAAAGGGTTAGTAATGTCTTAATTATATGACAAGTTATATTGTACAGCATAAAATTAGAAATCCATCGGTGCTATTCCTACTATCTCTCAAACCTTTATGGTTTGAGAGATGAAACTATCTAAAGTTCCCCCCTCCCTGATCTCAGCTGTAAAGCTGACAGAAGGAGATCCTTGTCAGCCAAAACGAGGAGGCTCTTCAGCCGCAACAGCACAATTAACCAAAAAAAAAAAAAATACTTCTTTGGAACAGGCTAAAAAGTGTGCTTGCATACCAAGCACACTTTGTAGACCATTTCAATGAAGAATTTCTTTTTAAAGGGATAGTAATACTTCGTTTTCTCTTTATTTTATTTTGTAGGCATTAAAAAAACATGAAGAACGATATAAGTCTTATCTCTCAAACCTTTATGGTTTCAGAGATATTCACAAGCAAAGTTTCTCTGCACTGACCAAAACGGTCAAGTCTGCCATCTAGCTGTCAGATTTCGAATCCGGTCCGCGGACCGGCCTTGGCTTTACAGCAGAGCCGTGATCACGAGATATAAGAACTACTTCATTTGAATAGTCTACAAAGTGTGCCTGGTTCGCAAGCACACTTTTTAGACCCTTCCAATTAAATAGTTATTTTTATATTGTGCGATCTCGGCTCTACTGAAGAGTCACTTGTTGATCTGTGGACCGGATTCCAAATCTGACATCTAGATGGCAGACTTGACCATTTTGGTCAGTGAGGGGAAACTATGCTTGTGAATATCTTTCAAACCATAAAGGTTTGAAGGATAAGACTTGTATCGTTCTTCATGTTTTTTTTAATGTCTACAAAATAAAATAAAGATAAAATGAAGTATTACTATCCCTTTAAATCACGCTATTACAGCTGTTCTGAAGAGCCGCCTGTCATTCCCCGGACATTGAACTCCTGCTGTCAGCTTAGAGCTGATGTCAGGAGAAGGGGAGGGAGAGGGAAACTTTAGAACACTCTATCTCTCAAACCATAAAGGTTTGAGAGATAGGAATAGCACCGATGGATTTCTTAGTTTATGCTGTACAATATGACATGTTATGTAATTAAGGCATTATAATACCTTTTAAGCTGTAGTAGTGGTGTCTACACTGTTAACTTGATATTATATTGGATTCTATGAGACAGTTGAGCCACTGGCTACAGCCCTCCATAGAATATGATAGTAACATTTGACCCACTTTGTGACGGTTGAACTGTTATAACCTTTGACTAAAGCAGCTCCAATCAGTAACCATGTTGTACTCAACAGCCATAACTTTAATACTGGTCCTTTAGGCATCCATGAATCTGTCTAGACTTTGCAACTGAATGAGAATGATAGGAGTTATAGTACAACTACATCTGGAAGAAGTCTGTAGGTTCACCACCCCTGGTATAGACCTAAGCACAACAGAAGCTGTTGACCTTCCTCATTTTTGGGGATATAAAGCTTTTGTCTGGTAGTGACAAGAGTTCAAGGGGATTGTGGGCAACGGGAAGCATTTCTGAAGAACCAGAAGTTACCTTATTGAGTGATTTATGAATTACACTGTATTAGAAGCGTGAGTTTACTAAAGACTGGAGATGCATAAAATCAGCAGTACATTCTGTTTATTGTTTTTTTTTTTTTTTTTTTTTAAATCTAATATAACTGTTTCCGTTTAATATGCACTGTCAAGAGTAATACATGGTTGTCACACACAGTATGCCTCAAGGGTATCTTTTGGTTCCTAGAATATCTATGCAGGAGGCCAGGAGAGCAAAAGGTGATGATATATTTATTGGCAAACTCCATAGCTTCAGGGTCTTGTGTTTAAAATGAAACTGGAGCAAACTAACTGAACCTTAGGGGAGTAAAAAAATCCCCATTGCTTCAAATGGGAATTAGAACCCCTCCAATGCATTGAAAAGTAATTTACACTCACTCACATTCATCTGTACACATATTTAGATATGTATTTGGACAATTGCAAAAAGCAAAAATACATGATAGTTCCCTTTAGCTTTGGGTGCCAGAGAGGTATGCTTAGCAATGTGTTGCATACCCTTCCCGTGCTAAAAGGGTTCAATTCAGGGGGTGGGGGATATGCACTAAGAGGAGAAACTGTCACGTGATAGAAACTGTTATTCTATGGAACCTACATACTAACATTTGGAAAACCTGAAAAAGAGGCTTAACAGAATAAACTAGAAATTGTAACGTTTCTCTTACAGGAGAGCTGAGTTCACCTTTATAGTAGAAATCTTGATTATGGACAACAGGCAAACCATATTACCCATCTAGGGCTGGATTCTATTACAGGTGCTAATTTTATCACTGGTTTTATCTCCAGTTTTCCCCATAGACTCCAATAGGAAAATGTTTGATACAACGGGTGTTAACATTTAGCACCCTTCAATAGAATCTAGCACCTAATCTGTTCATTTCCCTATTTGTCCTTACAGCACCTACCAGTCTCCATGAGTCTGTCACACTTTCTGTAGCGTAACACTTAACCCTTTGAGTGCCACCGAGGTATCTAGTGCATTGCAGCGCAATGCATTGGACGCCTTTCCTGCACTCAAAAGGTTAGTGTTAGTAATGTCCAAAAAAAAGTTTTTTGCATATAGAAGATCTTAAAAAGCTGAGCTATATGCAAAAAAAGTATCTCTCAAACCGCTATGGTTTAAGAGATACAGGTGTTTAAAGTTCGCTGTCTCCTACTGACAGCTGTAAAGCTGTCAGCAGGAGATTTGTGTCGGTCGACACGGTGGTGCTTGAGAAGTGCCGCGATCTCGTTACTTACAAGGAATCCCGTCATTGGAATTGTCTAAAACGTGTGTGCCTGGTGTTCAAACACACGTTTTAGACCATTCCAAAGACAGGATTCCTTGTAAGTAACGAGATCGCGGCACTTCTCAAGCGCCACCGTGTCGACAGAAACAAATCTTCTGCTGACAGCTTTACAGCTGTCAGTAGGAGACAGCAAACTTTAAACAGGAGATTGTGGTGCCCTCTTTCTGATCTGACCTCGCCTCTGACAAGGAGAGGGATCTCCACTTGTTAGCCGTGGTGCATTGTCTCAAGTTTTATGTACATCACACTGAGCCTATCAGGCAATCAGACGCGTTGTTAGTCATTCCTGAGAGTCCTAGGGTAGGATGACCTGCATCCAAAGTGACTATTGCTTCTTGGATCAAGTCCACTATTCGCAAGGCTTATGAGCGGAGGAAGAAGCCTGTCCCCTTCAGGGTCACGGCTCATTCTACTTGATCTATTGGGGCCTCTTGGGCTTACAAGAATCAGGCCTTCACTGATCAGTTATGCAAGGTGGCCACTTGGTTGTCTGTGCACACCTTTTCGAATCACTACCGTGTTGATGTGTTGGCATCGGCTGATGCCAGCTTTTGGAGGAAAATCCTGGAGGGAGTCTTGCCTGTCTAGGATTTTCCTTGGTTCTTAGTGCTTCCTTCACTTTTGAGCCCTGTTGGCTGTAGTTTCGTGTGCTGTGTAACAGTTGGGGTGTTGTACCCCTGTTCAGTGTCCGTTGGCACTCCCTTGTTGGGCTATCTCTGATCTGATGGTTCATATCTACTCTGGTAACTTTGGGGGCCTTTTGCCTGGTCCTTGCCTTACTTCCCGCCTCTGGGAAACTCAATGGTTGGACATCCTAGAGTTACCAGTAACCTGTATTGGAAGACAGAGAAAAGAGGATTTTAATCTTAGCTGTTAAATCCTTTTCTCTTAGTCCATACAAGTTACTGGTCTCCCACCCTGTCAAGGGACCATGCTTGGCTCTCCTGTGGCAGACCTTGGGGGTCCATCGGGGTGATGCTCATAGTATTCTTTCCCTTCTACTATCTAGTCAATAGTTAGTGTCTCAAATCATACTACAGCTGGTTGGCTAACTGCAGCCAAGGAGGGAAGGTAGCCTGCACCCCCTGCATAAAATTCTAGAATTGTTCCTGCCTACTTAAAGGGGTGGATCGCCTACCCTAAGTTACCAGTAAACTGTATGGACTAAGAGAAAAGGATTTTACAGGTAAGACTAAAATCATCTTTTCTTGCACTTTTTAACATACTCTCTTCCATTCTGTCAGTTTTCCTAAATCTTCATGCATTTGGATTATCCCTCCTAGAGAATTGACACTTTTGCAAAAAGGCATATCTTACCTTGTATACCACTTATATATCTAATGGAGATATTGAGGCCCTAGCACTAACTCCTGTGTCATTCCACTAGTAACCCATCCTTCCTCTGAATTAAAATAATGGATTATTACATGCTGTTTCTTTCCCTTTAGCCAACTGTTTATCCTATTAACTACCTTTGAATTCAGTCCCATACTATGTATCTTATGAATCCGCTTCCTATGTGGTATGGTGTCAAAAGCTTTACTAAAATCTAAGTATGCTTCATCTACTGTTCCACCTTTGTCTATCACTTGAGTAACAACATCCTACTAGATTTATTTGGCAAGATCTTCCTGTTTTAAAAGCCATGCTGCCATGGATACCGTATATCATTAACCCCTTGAGTACCAGAGAGGTATCAAATGCATTGTGGCGCAACAGTAACAGGAACCTGCCAGTCTACATTTGGCATATTGAAATCTCCCGTAATTATCACATCACATCACCTTTCACTGATATCTTTTTTGTTGCCTCCATCAATGCTTTACATAATTCTTCATCCTTTCCTGGAGGTCCATATGCTACTCCTATCCAAACATCTTTCTCACTGGTTTCAATAGTTACCCAAATGCACTCTTATTTTTCCGCAGTGCCCTCTTAATCCTCTTGGCTAAGTAGGTACTTTAAAGAGAGTGGATTTGTATATATCAGTCATGACAGCCATTGGTGTGATAAAGGACAGTTTTTAAGACTGTTTACATCCCTCTAGTAGGGGAGCTGAAGTATTGTCAGGAACTTAGAAATAGCAAAAGCAGTAATTTAAACTACCCAAATGTATGTTATAGCCAGTTGCGCACATTCACACTCACACACACTTGCATGCACACACACAAACACACACACACACATGAAGATTGTGCTAGTTTGGTGATGTAGACAGGGATACTGCATTAGTTTTAAATGTCATAAGATGATAAAAACAGGGATATATAAAACCAGAAATGTCAGGAAAAACACTAGAAATAATCTCAATGGTATTTATGCAACTGCATGTAGTTTAAGGGATAAGTTTCCAGAACTAATTACAATAATGACTAGGGATAATTTGGGTGTGGTGTCTAGAACTGCGTCTTTGTACAATTTATCTCATGACTAGAACATAGTTATATCAATGTACAATCTTTACAGGAAAGACAGACAAGGGAAGAAGGGAAGATGAGTTGTTCTTAATGTACACACGTTATACTTTACATAATCTCTTTTTAATGCATCTTTCCAGAGTAGTCAGACACTACCCTTGATGTTTGTCTGCAAGGGGATATCTGGCTGTACTGTCATGTAGAATGTGCTACAAAAAGCTGTGTTTACAGTAGAGGGCATCCATGTTAAAGGGACAGAATGGTTGCTCAAGGCACCTCTAACGCACAGAATGGAATTTTTAGGGCACCCTAACATCTCATATGTTGTTTGTCAAGGGCACAATGAAGGGTGCAGTACATTAATATATAGTTATTTTTAGGACTCACAGTGATAAAAACAAACCTACTGTACTTAATAATTCCTATAAATATGTGTTTCCAATTAAACATTCACATTTTTCTATATAGAAAAAGGTTCCATTCTAGGTTGGTACCTAAAAAAAAAAAAGGTGCCGTGGTCCTCCAGAGCACCCCACCCCCCACCCCCAGACTTGTGTGGTCCTTAAAGGGACAGTAATACTTAAAATGTAAAAAAAAAAAGTTGTAGGGTTTATCCCCCTGAGTAAAACAAGAGTACTCCCACTGCTGAAAGGTGTTTCATTCAAAAGTTATTAATTTTCAAAGTTGAATTTTTTAGGTGCAATATCACAGTGGCGCTGTTGCTACACAATCCTATGGACAGCTCTGGTCCCAGGACCATAAATCTCCATAGGATGGTGTAGCAACAGTGCCACTGTACAATTTCAGGCCACTGTGATATTGCACCTAAAAAATTCAACTTTGAAAATTAATAACTTTTGAATGAAACACCTTTCAGCAGTGGGAGTACTCTTGTTTTACTCAGGGGGATCAACCCTACAACATATATTTTTTTTACATTCTAAATATTACTATCCCTTTAAGGGGTTAGAGAAGCATTCAACCTACTTTTAGACTTTACGTATTATGCAGTTGTTTGTACTTTTTATTATTTTTCCACCTTAATTTATTGATTTACAAGTTGTTGTCCTGACCGTAAGCTCCTTGACTTAAAAAGGTGGTTGACTGTCACTTTAATTATTCAGAGTTAATTCCTTAGTGCTTTACAATGAGGGGTTCTGTATTCCATAGCAGCTTTTGGAGCAGTAATCCCCCCCCTTGGTACTAATTGTTTACTCCAGAATTTAGGGCAATTTGGGAAAAACCAACTGTACCATGGTGGGGAGGGGGATACAAATTATAATTGATTAAAACGGGGCCTTTGAAATGCAATGCACTGGAGACTTCTTTAGCATTCAGTCAGTAAATCACTAGGAGGTTTGTGAATGGTTATATATCCCCCTATAATGTGGGTGTTTTGCTCCAGAATGACTCTAGCTTTTCTGCTCAGTGCTCTATGAGCCACATTCATTCAATAAGAGGTGCAGTTCTGGAGAAAACCAACTACACCAATGGGAAAAAATAAAAATTCCTACTTATTTCAATGGGGATTTTGCAATGCGTTGGCTAACCCGCTGGCACTCAAAGGTTTATCCCCTTTGGGAGGTCTCCAAAACATGGGGAGTTATGCAGTGAGGTGAGATAATGAGGTGATAAAGTGGAGATGACTTCTCCAGTGATATCACTTCTCCAGTTCCTATGTAATTTTTTTTTTTTTTTTTTAGTAAAAGTATTTTACCAGGAAGAATACATTGAGATTGTCTCTCATTTTCAAGTATGTCCTGGACTCATTTTATTACCTCAGAAGGGTGAAAGGCTGAACTGACCTTGCTGTGACTAGAACCTGTGACCTTGTGTTTGAATAGATTCTACAGCTGGTGCACTAACCAACTGCACTATATCACTGAAATCTTAGTGCATTGGCACTGGAGACGTGATTTCACTGTAAAAATCGTCTCCTCTTTATCACCTCATTATCTCACCTTACTGCATAACTCCCCATGTTTTGGAGACCTCTCAAGGGGGTTAGTGTCAGAGAGGTAGCCAACACATTGTGAAGCAATGCGTTGGCTACCCCTCTGGCACGAAAATTGTTAAAAGCCCCATTGAAATCAATACAGTGAGTTTGAGATCTCTGTATCATTCACTGGGTTAAAAGCCCCATTCATTTCATTGGGAATTTGCATTTTTCACCTATGGTGTGGTTGGTTTGCTCCAGAATTGCAACTCTTTTAGCTTATTCAGTTGCACCCTATATGTGTTGATAAGGAAGAATTTCTGGAAGGCTGCGTGCCTGACCCTGGCCTTGTCTTATGTTTCCTTAGTGCATAACTGGAGAACATTAATGTAGATATGCATAGCAAGATTTACTGCTCTAACTGGCAGCTCCTACACAGTAATAAATCTGTCACTAGGGTTCAGTGGCAAAAATTAATTATGTATAACGCATAGCTGGATATCCATAAAGGTATCATCGACATGGTTTTTCTTCAGCAGCTGAGAACTATTGCCACCATGGGGCTTCCATTTTCTTGTTTTCATTCTATGTTGTTCAAATGACTTGTCCAAACTGTGGTAAACTGAGGATGGATTGAACATGAATTTAGTGAGACTTTAAACAATTCCTAAGCCGCAGGATGCATTTGGATTTATATTTATTCATGTCTGTCTGCAGAATATTGGGGATTGACAGAATAAAATATGCCTGCAGAGTATGTGTGGGCCCTATTCACAAAAGAAAATTCTGGAGCAACTATTTATGCATAACATTATCATTCATTTAAATCTGGTACTTAGCCTGTTAAATGCTACAGGTCTACAATACAATGTATTGGTGTGGCCTCTAACATTCAAGGGCTTAAAAGTCCTGTATAAAGGGATAGTAATGTTTCAAAATGGAAGCAGCTTCAATTAATTTTCACTACTGTCAGAGTTGTAGTTCAAGAGTAATTGAATGATAAAGTATCCCCTTTCAGCCCCTTTTACTGATGTAACACTGCTCACCTCAGAACAGAAAGGTGGTGTCCAAATGGCTTGTAGAGAGGGACAATCTTCAATTAGCATAAGGGTAAAACCTGATAAGGGTGGAAGGGTTTTTCATTGTTCTCAAAGTAGTCCCTTGCTGTGAGCTGTCTGTAGGGTTGCCACCTTTTCTTCAAAAAAAAATACCGGCCATGGCATTCCCTCCATAGACTTAACATTGGACAGAAGCCAATTTTTTACCGGCCTGCCGGTAAAATACCGGCTGGGTGGCAACCCTAGCTGTGTCTGGTCTGTGGACCAGATTCCACATCTGTGGGGAGGTGGCTTACACTAGATAAAAGGGGAGCTAGGGGAATACTTTATCATTCAGTTACTCTAGAATTACTACTCTGACAGTATTGAAATAACACTCTCCATGCCCAAATACTATGAAGATGTCATGGTAATCCGGCAAAGGAGGACAGACACAAAGATAAAATATAACCACCTTTATTTATTATAACAGTAATAATGGTAGAGCCCACATAGAACCCCAGACATATGCAAATAGGACCCAAGATCCCTCCGGAGCTGCGCACAATGCTGTGCACTGCACTACTCAAGATCTCGAGACTAGGGAGGCGACTCAAGTGGGACAACAGAAAAATGGTAGAATATTTGTAAGTCACTATTTGGTCTGCGAATGGAGGCAACAGAGAGCGAGAGCAGACCAGAGTCAGGAGACACCAAGACTACAGATCAGGCAACCAGGTAGTGTAGGGGGCGAGTAGTCAGCCAAAATCACAGGTCAGACAAGCCGGGGACTACACAGAGCGAGAGTAACCAGGCCACTGGTCAGGCAACCAGAGACTATGCTGAGCGAGTAGGACCCAGGGCCACTGGTCAGGCAAACCGAGGACTAGAAGGAGCGAAAGTAACCAGGCTCACAGGAAAGGCAACTGGAGGCTACACTGAGTGGGTAGTTGCCAGGGCCACTGGTCAGGCAAAGCAGGGTCTTACACAGAGCGAGTAGTTGGCCAGAGCCACAGGTCAGAACCAATGTTGGTAGTCAGACAAGCCGGGGTCATACACAGAGCGAGTAGTCAGCCAGAGCCACAGGTCAGAACCAACATGGGTAGTCAGACAAGACGGGGTCATACACAGAGAGATTCTCAGGCAAACACGGGTCACAACAGAGAGCAAGAGTAACGAGCAGGAACACCGTAAGGGCAACGTAAGGGCAATGACTCCCAGGCCCAAGGAGGTTTATAAAGGAGGAGAAGGAGGCGGGACCCAATGAGGCCTCCCAGAATAGGCCCATAAACAGGGGTCCGTGCTAGTGCCTGTTACCTGATGTCAGCAATGAGGAAGTGGCCGGTGGACATACAGAGGTAGGAAGCACAAGAAAACTTAGCCTCTAAGGGAGACTGTGATAGAAGATTAATTGGAGCTGCTGTTTTTGTGAAAAGTTACTATCCCGTTAAAGTGGAACTTTAACCTTAATTCAAGTTTGCATATTTGAAAACTGCATTAACCCACTGAGTACCAAAGTTGTATTCAACACATTGCTCCTCAATGCGTTGCATACCCCTCTGCACTCAAAGGATTAAAAACTGACTATATGTCATGTTAGCCAGTTATGGAGATATTCACACTTGTTACTATATGATGTATGCTATTACAGTACCAGTGAGATTTCATATGCTATTTAAGCCTTTTCAGTGATATCATATGCTAATGAAGGTTTCAGTGATGTTTCTAATGCTAATGAAACACTGTGCTATACCAGGGACTTTTCACTTTTACCAGTGTGAATATGTCCTAAACTATTCACCTGCCGGAACTGGGCAGTTTTGAATGAAGGTTTCAGATGTAAAGAAAATTCCAGGTGATAGGTCCACTTTAAATGAGTGGGTTATTGTATGTATCTACTGTGGAAGTGCTGGGCAATATGAGGCCCTCCAGCTACTGCCACACCACAACTTCTGTCATTGGGTGGCAGGGCATGATGGGAGTTGTAGTCTAGCAGAAGCTGGAGGGCCTCATGTTTCCCACCCCTAATCCATGATGCAGCCCCTACCACCTCAAAAATAAATATATAAGAATTTAAAATGGCTCCTTTTTTCTACTTTTTGGGCCTGTTACACATAATCAAATCTGCAACCAAAAAACTGACATAAATGAAAATTCCCATTTATTTAAATGTGGCATTTAACCTCTTGAATGCTAGGGAGCTCTAGGCCTTTGCTTTACAATACAGTTGAGGCCTCTCTAGCAGTCAAGGAGTTAAGTCTAATTGAACTCCAGTGGGAAATTGGGGAATTATTGTTTGGTGCATTTGGTCTGTTCTAGAATTGTTCATCTTTTACTGTGCGCAGATGGCCTTTTGACATGCCATTATCACAGCTGAATCTGTGTTTTTGGTTACTGGATGGCTGGAATTGATGCGTCTTACTAACCCTTGTTTTGTCTCTTTGGACTTTGCAGCTCACGCTAACAGAAGATCAGAATGAAGTGAACAGGAACGGCTGTGATTCGAAGGAGCTGGTCTTCCTAGTACAGATTGCTTGTCAGGTACAGTCTAGGTGTACTGGTTATTTTTTACCTTACCCTTTTCTATCAGATGATTGACAACTCATGGCTAACATGTTCATGGCAGGTTTTTGAGCTCTTGGACCAAATAATTATTTTTAATACTGTCTAGTTCAAAATATTTAAATGTGCAGTACACTTTTTGTATTAAACCATATATAATTTCTAGGGTTGCACCGATACCGATACTAGTATCGGTATCGGTGCCGATACCAGCATTTGCGCGAGTACTTGTACTCGCGCAAATGCGGCCGATGCCAGCACCGATACCCTGTGTCAGGGTCGGTGCTGCAGAGAGGGAGCCCGGGGAGCTGCTCACAATGCTCCCCGGTCTCCTCTCTCACTCCTGCAGCGTCGGAGCATTGCCGCGAGTTACCATGGCAACGCTCCAACGCTGACCTCTGCCGGGGCTCGTGAGAGAACAGCGAGCACCCGGCAGAGGAGAGTAAAGGAGGCAGGATGGGGTGTGGGGAGAAAGAAGTGGGGTGAAGAGGGAGGAAGAGACAAAAGGAGGGGGCCAAGAAGAGGCAAAAGGAGGGGGGATCAACAGATAGATAGAGTCAAAAGGGTGGTGGGATCAAGAGTCAAGGAGGGGGAGAAAGGGGGATCAAAACAGAGAGAAAGCCAAGGCAAAAGAAGGGGGCGCAAGAGGGGGAGAATTAAGCAAAAAGGTGGGAATCAAGTAGGGGAGAAAGCGTCAAAAGGGGAGAATCAATAGGTGGTGTGTATATATATATATATATATATATATATATAATTATATATATATATATATATATATATATATATATATATATATATTTCAAGTACTCACAGATACCAATTACCTATACTTTTTTTTGCGGTCATTTGCCAGTTTTCCAAGTACCTAAAGCATATAGGTACTTGGAAAACTGGCAAATGACCGCAAAAAAAGTATCGGTAATTGGTATCGGTGAGTACTTGAAAAAAGTATCGGTACTCGTACTCGGTCTTCAAAAATTGGTATCGGTGCATCTCTAATAATTTCTGGCTGAATAAAACAATGCCATTTTCTATAATTGGAGATGCTTTGTTCCAGAGTTATTACAATTCAACTTTTTTTTTCTAAAGTATTAGCATCAATGTCACCTTGTCTGGAAAGTTTTTCTATTGCATTTTATTAGAGAATTGAGCTTTAGGCTACAATGCTTCATAGAATGTCATGGCAATAGCTACCCCACTAAGTGTCTGTATAAACTGCGATAATATTTGTATTAATGCTGTCCCAGTAGTGGGGGTGTCTTTGTTATACTCAAAAGGAAATGTTTTTTCATAATAATAATATGTTATGCATTCTTTAAATGCATATAAACCTTTTCATTTGTGTTTGACAATGTCCCGTTAAGAACAATGGGCTTGAATCTGTTATCCTTAAAATAAGATATTTTGCCTGAAAAATGAATATTCTAGTCTATGGGAAATCTGGAAATAAAACTAGTGATGCACACATTCTTTTGATTGCATTTAGTTTATCCTTCATTGACACTAGTCTGTGTTTTCATCAAAAACTAGAAATACAAGTGCACACAGTAGGAAAGTGATGCATATATTTAAATTCACATTTATTTTATATGAAGCAGGGCATCCAACATGCTGCTTGTGGGCCAGATGTGACCCATTTGAGCCAACGATGTAGTCCACCTGATTTTAGCACAAACGTATCTTACCTAAATTGTGATAGCACATGTGCATTAACCCCTTCCCGACAATGGACTTACCAGGTACGTCCCGCAAAAACTGTCACTTAGTGATAGAGGACGTACCTGGTTAGTCTCGGAAGTCTGGGTCTCCGTGGGGCTGCACGCCGTTCGGGGACTCCGGAATCATTTAGTAAAAAAAAAAAAAAAAATGTTAGCCGGGCGATAAGGTGACAGCCACATACGCACGTGGCTGTCACTAAGGGGTTAATAGGCCAGTAGGGCCTAGCCACCTGCTTGTTTCTATCATTGTGTAACTGACAGTCTACAGTTCTCAAGAATAGTTAAATCTGATAATAACTATTATTTTTATTTACCAGAAGTGTGTACACTTCTATGAATAAAGTTTTGGACGTCTTATGTGTTACTGCTGTGTTACATATTTTGAATAGCTGGCAGCTATAATTCACCATTGTTACCTAAAAACAATATTGTGGCCCTTGTGATTGGGACTGTTCGATTTTATGATAATCTGTAAATACATTTTATTACACACACACCACCTCTCACAAGCAGTTGTGTGACGCTGCGTGGTTGTGTGTAAATATAAATAAATATATGTTGAAAAAAGCTGCATCAAATAACAATATAAGCACTGAAACATGTCTGTGCTTTCTTTAGGCTGATTTAAATGGCTATTAATACTTAAAATGTAAAAAAAATAATAATATGTTGTAAGCCATTCAAGGAGTTAAAAATGAACTGTCTGCTGGCTCATAGCCACAGACTTCTCACTGAGCACCCTTAGACAGCTAGTATTTGGCTGTAAAGTTTTTCACTATGGAGGCTGCTAGTGCAGCTCAGCGAGACTTAGCTGTGAAACGTCAAATCTTGTGGTTCAGTCTCTCACAAGGGAGCACCTGGATCGCTTTTCAGGCCCCCATTCTGCTTCCCAATTGGTCCTCCATTACTCACACTGTAGCCTTGGCTTCACCAGCAGAGGTTCAGTTTGAAATGCAGATTTGTAAGTTTGTTTCACAATAGAGCATTTAAGATATTGCTTGTGTGAAAATAACACATTTAAAATGTCTCCATTATGGCATGTTTAAAATGTTGCAAAAATAAGCCAAACCAAAACCGCCCCCCAAACCCTAACAACTGTACCCCCAATCTGCTATAACCTAATCCAGTCACCCTCCCCACACCCTAACCTAACCTTTAATCATTCTGTGCGTGACGGCATAATGTTAGATGATGTTTAAATAAGGCAGTGATCTTAATCTCTTTTTTTTTTCGGGGCACTCCAACGCATAATCTAGAACATTCGGGGCACCCCTAACATATTTAATGTACTTAATCAAGGGCATAATGAAGGGTACAATACATAAATATACAGTTATTATTAGGTCTTACAATCATAGTAACAAAGTCCATTTTTGTTAGTCTTCATAGGAAATGTGGGGCACCCTAAGATGATGTCCGTAGCACACCAAAGTGCCATGGCACCCTGGATGAGTATCACTGAAATAAGGCGACATTTTAAATGCTCCATTTTGATGCAGGCGACATTTTAAAACACACTGTTCTGCCACACATAATTTACTACTCGCCAGTCCAATAGGATACCCATCAGGAGATCTGCTCCCACGGGTGAAGTCTTACCAATAGGGCAGTATTCCTGTCACAAATGTTCTTTGAATCTGGCTTTTAAGCCCCACCTCCCCTTATTTTTGAAAGAGGTGTAAAATTAATTGCATTGTAGGACTTTAGCATTCTATGGGTTAAAAGCATCATTTAAATCAAAATGAATTTTTGTCAGTCCCCTATGGCGCATTTGCTTTGCTCCAGTTATTCTTATTAAATCATCCTCGTTGAATGTGCCTTTGTGCAGCAGTTCTAATCTCAGAGGAAACTGGAATTGTACTGCAGCTGTGTCCTGGGTTATTGGCAGAATAACTGACTTTAGACTGTTTCTCACAGAAAATTACTCTATTGTATTACTGATGTTATATTGAACAGGTGCAAATTTCTCACCATGAGTTTTCTGTGTGTGTGTTTGTAAATTTAGCATGAGCAATATAAGAATTTGTACATATTGCTGTGCTATAGTGCTTACACTATATGTATATTTATAGTGTTGTACTTAATTTGCATGCACTGATTGTTGCTGCCCTCCATGGTTTGTGTTTTGTTTCCTGGTTATGGGTTGATTCATTGACCTCTATATGGTCACATGGAGATATTGTACCTTGCTTCCCTCCTTCAGTGTCCATGCTACCGATGCAGTTCATTTACAGTTAAACAAATCCATATCACCTATGTCTTTAGCATCTAGTACATGGATTTTAAACTGTATTTGTAGAGGGCCAAAGTAGTGCTGATTTTTGGGATATCCCTAACTTTTGCAAACATAATTGAATCAAAATCGTTCAGCAAATGGTTTTCATCTATTCCAACACAGAGGTGTCACAAAAACTTTCACTGTCTTGGCCCTCTAGGAATGCAGTTTGGGACCTGTGATCTAGTACCTATATATAATACACTTGTGTGTACATTTACATGTTCAGAAAACCTTTCACCAGCAAAGAATCCAAAGTTTAGAATGTGTACATTACATTTCCAGAATTCCATCGACCCTATGCGAATGAGAACACACAGTGCAATGATTTTTTTTTTTTAGATTCCACACCCATATAAATGAGTCTCCTAGCTTATGCTTGCTGTTTTAATACAGCTTACACAACAAAGCATGTGCTAGAAATGTATGAATCAGTAAACCTACCCAGCAAAAAAGACAAACATTTCTTCATCGTACATTGTAGAGCAGCTATATGATACATTTGTATAAACAGTGACCTACTACAGCATTCAGGCACCAAAGGCAAGGGTCCTACGTTATCCTTTTGAAGTGACGCTACCTATATGACTAGTGTCAAAATGGCTATGTCACAGCTTTGCCACTATCAACATGGCACCTACAAAATGGCTCAGATAAAATGTTATTGGATCAGCTTGACAAATATTGAAATAAGTGCAGACATGACACAGTAGGAAACACCCTTTAAACAGAGCAGCAGTTGGCGGAGACACATTAGGGTTTTTGTCCAATGAATGCCTGTATTTTGGCGAAGGTCAGCACACAGGCAATATCAGCCAGACTTTCTTCTAAGAGATATATAGGGCCGTATGCTCAAAACAAAAGACTAATTCTAGAGCAAACCAATTGCACTATAGGGAGCAACTGCCATTAAAGGGATAGTAATGTTTCAAAATAAAACCAGCTCCAATCTTAGTATTTGGGCCATGGAGAGTGTTATTTCAATACTGTCAGTTGTAGTTCAAGAGTAATTGAGTGATAAAGTATCCCCTTCCCGCTCCTTTTACCTAGTGTAACATGGCTCACCTCAGATGTGGAATATGGTCCACAGACCAGACAGCTCACAGTAAGGGACAATCTTCTTACTGTGAGAGCAGTGAAAACCCTGCCACCCCTTGACAGGTTTTTCCCTTATGCTAATTGACTATTGTCCCTCTCTGAGATTCATCTGAGGTGAGCAATGGTACGCTAGGTAAAAGGGGCTGGAGGGGGAGACTTTATCATTCAATTACTCTTGAACTACAACTCTGACAGTACTGAAATAACTCTCTCCATGGCCCAAATACTATTAAGATTAATTGGAGCTGCTTTTATTTTGAAACATTACTATTCCTTTAATATAAACTGGGATTATAACCCCTTGAATTGCTAGAGAGGCAAGGCAATGAAGACCTTTTAGCATTCAAAAGATTAAATGTCCCATTTAACTGGCTCTGGGCCATCGCATCTGCCTTTCTTCCTCACATCGTTGCTCCAAATGCCGACACCCACATGCCTCTATACTACACTCCTACTCTTGCCTCCACATTCACTCTTTTTGGCATAACATTTTATTCCATATATCCAGCTCCTTGGGTATACCCCTGACAGTGACCACCCCAGCTTTTTTGCCTGGAGTGTCTGACTCTCCCTCCACATTGACTATGGTGCACAACATATTGTTGGGTCTGCTGATAATGATAGCCCTGAAATGCATCTTGGTGCAGTGGCGACCTAGAGTACTCCATTTCACCAAACTGCATTGGTCCATTGCCCTATTGGGTAGGGAGTTCTTTGAAGAGAGATTCATATGGGTTTGGGAATCCTTCACTCTTACCCTGCCTCAAAACCAACAAAATTACTTTTATCAATGTTTCCAATATACCAAACGGATGGTGGCGAAGGAACTGTGGGGGATCTGTAGCCCCCAGGGAGTGGTTGATGACTAAATTCCCTAACCCAATTTCATGTACTATCATTCAGTTTTCACTTTTTTCTTTCTACTCTTCCCCTCCTCTGTCCTTTAGTTCCCCTCCTTTTCTTCTAGTGGCATGGTAGGCTTAATTTCTACTGTCCCGCTCCCCTCAATAATCCCTACTTGCATAAACAACCATGATGTATCGTCACTTCATGGTAATTTACCACTGTTGTGTATTGCTTTTTTCCCCTCTGTTCAATCCCCATTCTCCTTTTCTTCCTCCCCCACCCCTTTTTTTTTCTCTCCCTATCCCTTCCATTTACCTATGCCTGAGTGATTCCCCCTACCTCTGGACAGAGTCACTATTATACTCTCTATACAACCATGCCAGTTTCCCTCGCTACTTCTTGCCGCCGAATCCATCTTCCTGTGCATACCTGGGAACTTTTTTGTTGAGGACTCCGAGGGGAGTCCTATGGTGCCACTGGGGAAGACAAATTTGCGTCAAAAAGGGGTGGGGCTTAATCTTGGTTGCAGAGCTTAAAGCGGAACTTTCAGATAATAGCAAGTCACCATGCATTCCTTAAATGCATGGCGACTAGCTTGAAAATAGATGTCTTACCGTAAAAAAATAGATGTGTCTAAAGGAATCCGTCCCGTTTCAGGACTGATGGGCAGGTTAGTGCGGTCTGTGCACCTGTGTCGTCAGTCCCTTCCGGTGACCATTTGGTACAAATCTGTCTACTCAGTGGAGACAGGGACTGATGACGCAGGAGCACAGACAAGAACTCTGCACTGTAGCCTGGGTTCCGGTCTCCAAATGGGATGGATTCCTTTAGACACATCTATATTTTTACGGTAAGACATCTATTTTCAAGCTAGGCCCATGCATTTAATGAATGCATGGCGACTTGGTAACATCTGAAAGTTTCGCTTTAAAAAAACAAACAAAAAAAAACATGCTGAATAATCTGGGGAAGGAGGAGAAGAGTTCAGGGAGTGGGAGGAACACAGTGGGAGGAGCGGATGTGGGCAGAGTTTCATTAGAAACTCCCCACATCCAGAGAATCTGCCTCTGCCCCCGAGACCTGGTAATTTGAAGCTAAAACCGGAGTCTCCAGAGCAAATCCGTAGAGTTCCCAGCTATGCTCCCGTGTGTAGGACATTTCACATAGTGGTGGTGGGCTCTCATTTTTTTTCATTGAGGCATACTGATATTGTACCTGGGTCTCCTCTCCGACTCCCCTGTACCCTCCCAATGTTCCCTATCTATTATGCAAAATGTAATAAAACAGTTATTAAAAAAAAAATAATAATAATGCCCCATTTAAATTCTTGGGAATTTTAAGTATCTGGAAATGTTTTTATTGGAATTTTTTTTTATAAATAGCTAAATATTTCCTGACAATGCATTGCTTACACCTCTGGCCCTCAAAAGGTTGAAGCAGCCCAGGTTTCAATGCAGATAGGATGCTGATCCAGGGAAATAACCACCTGCCATTTGTAGTCAGGAAGGGATTTATTTCTACCCACTTGGGGCTTAACCCCTTAAGGACCAGCGGTCCTGGGGTGTGTGGTCCTTTAAGCACCAGATAGGAAAGTTTGACGTGCCGTCTCACGTGATGCTGAACGGGGGCCTGAAAGAGATCGTTCCAGTCATGGAGCGATTAATTTCAGTCCCTGCTATTACTGCAGGAGCTCTGTGAGTAAAAAGTATGTGACGTGCCAGGACAGTCACTGGTCCTTAAGTGCTGGACAGCCATGACTGTCCTGGCACGTCACTGGACGCGAAGGCGTTAACTGCAAATGGCTTCAGTGGGGTTTTTCTTTTCGTCTGGATCAACGGGGGTGATATGCCATGGGCTGAAATTGATGAACACATGCCTTTTTCAGCCTTATCACCTATGTTACTATGGATACCAGCTTTTTTTCCTTTAATTTAGGTAGCTCATTGATGCAATCACTGCATCTGCTTAAAGACAATGTGAATGTTTTGGACACACTAATTGAACATGTTACAGTCTTAACAGTTTTGTACTCCATGTCATTAATGCTAATTCAATAAATTGTACTAGAGCTACAAAACTATTTTTCAGTGCTTAACCTCTCTGCTTTTGCTCAGGAGCAGAATACAAGGGAGGGAGCTGGTGCAAGCTATCACAAGGGAGACACTGACTGTTGCTCAAAATCCTAGGGCATACTTAGTCCCCTTAGCAGGCAGTGCAAGTCTGTCTGATACATTGTGGAATGAGGTGGTACACTTGTGAAGTAGCAGCATGTAGTTGCATCCCTGACTGCAGCATATGTAATAAATCTCAGTTAGGCATCATGAGAGGCTCTGTGCAAAATCTTAAGACCTCGGACTGAGACCAGGGTCAGTTATATGTATAATACCGGCCTTCATGCCTGTTCACTTCCGACGAGTACACCTCACAGACGATATAGGCTGTTGTGCCAGCTCTTTTTCAGGAAGATGCAGAGTAGCAATGGAGTCATTGATCCCATGTAGAAGGGAGGACAGTCCAGGGGAACAACCTGGGACTTAACTACAGGGGTCACAGACGGACTGGATTTATATCCCAGGGGCCCCAAGGCAAGGCACTCTTGGAAGTGCCCATAGCTCTTCCTATGGCCACACCCCCATTCCTCATATGATCCAATCCCCTGTCCCATCCACTATTTCCTGGCACAGAAAACACATTTGGCCTATAACAATCAAGGACAAAAAAAAGCTTTAAACTTTTGGTTTCGTTGTAATGTATTGGATATCTGAGTAGCTTCCAAGGGGTTAAATAATAATTTGTAAACTGGTGCAGGGGAATTGAGATTGCTTTGTCCACACCTACAATTCAGTATGTGGGAGTGGCCGGTACAGCTGAGGTCCCCTCAATATGTGGATCTCTAGGCCTTTACCTACTTTGCCTAGTGGGAAATCCTCCCCAGAGGGTTCAGTTGTGCCAAGGTCTGCCATAGAAAGGGGACCCCATTTGCCCCAGAGTTCCATAGGTTCTAGTTATTCATCCTATTAAAATAGTGAGGGGCAAAAAAAAAAAGTTGCACCAGTGACCTCCATTGACTAGTTATGCAAGGTGTAACAACATAAGCCCACCTCTGGTCTTTCCTCTGTGAAGAAAAACACATTTCTAACTTAAAGAAATATAAAGACACTAGTTTTAAAGTCCGTGTACATGGGCCAACACTGGCGGCGCTGCTGCCATGCACAGTACTGACTGCCGGAATGCGCCGCGCCTGATACGGAGTGGGTCACTCTGAATTCAGACCGTGGTGGACTCTGGTATGAATTTGGAGCTCCCCACTCAGTATCAGCCGCGGCGCGGGCAGTCTGTACTGCACATTACCGCAGCGCACGCAGCTGTCTCTACTGCACATGACGGCTTCTGACAAGCCTAGTTAGAGAATTATTATATAGGATGGTCTCAAAAGAGACCTCCCCTATCATCTTCTATGAAGGGCACAAACAAAAACTAGTGTGAAGGCAGAAGAGGTAGAGCCTCCCACACCTGCTGAGGAGGAGCCTCCCACACCTGCTAAAAAAAATTTCTGCAAGTCCCCACCTCCAAGTGGAGGGACCTTAACCCCCATGGCCTCTATGTCCCCAAGTGAATGCTAGAGAGGTTTCTAATTCATTGCAGAGCAATTGAGTTAAATGCCCCATTTACATCAAAGGGAATTTGGGGAATAATGTAGTTGGTTTGCTCCAGAATTGTTCCGGCTTTCTTAGTACTTCAAGCTTATTGTGTTTGTTGCTTGCGAGCTATGAGATGCTGTGGGATGCTTTTTGGTGTGGTAGAGTTTTTACGGTTATCTGTACATCAAGGACTCGCTCCTGATTTTTTCAGTTCTAACTAAACTGAAGTATAAACATTCGTTTTTCCCTCTTTTATCTAGGTCAATCAAGCGAACATTGGGATGACTATGTTTGATCTGTCTCTTGCTCAGCTGTACGGTTTGCAGCTTTGGGATTTTAATACCGTGTCTGCACCTGGCACATGTCTGTAGCCTGGATAATAGGAGGGCTCAGAGAATAGTTTTATACTGTCCAGCAATACAGTGCAGTCTGGACAATTTGTACTTACAGGAGAGAAAGCCTTGTGATTGGTTGGCTCTGCCCCTGGTTGATAGCGTAAGGTTACTTTAGTTAATTGAAGCTTTCGTGCTCAAGCTCTAAGCGGTCATGTGCAAGACTGTAATTCACGTTGCACTGTGGATGATTTTAGGGCTGTATGTTCAGAAGAAAAGTGGAGGAATTCTAGTACAAACCATTTGCACCACAGGGGAAAATTAAAATTCCACTGATTGAATGGGGACTTTAATCTCTTGAGTGGTCTCCATCGAATTGTGAAGCAATGCTTTGGAGAGTTTTCTAGGATTCAAGGGGTTAAAATCCCATTTTAAATTATGGGAATTTATAGTTATCTTGAATGGTGCAGTTGGTTTGCTCCAGTATTCCTCCACTTTCTTTTTGAATATACTGCTCTTTGTCTGCAATTGAAACAGTAGGTGGCGCTGCAGGACAATGGGCATATGCAGTGTGAGCTTGTGTGTTTTGATGAGAAAGGGCCTTATAAACAGAAGAGAAGAGCTTCTGATTTATATAGGTTTTCTAATTAAGGCATGTCATGTAGGCACTTCCTGTCTTATCTTAGCCTTACATTACCCCCTCCACACACACTCACACCCTCATTGACACAACAACCTTTCAGTATAAGGGGTGGTGGTTGATGCATTGCTGAGCTCTGTAAGTGAGTAGGATATGGCTAAGTCAGGATGGACATGCACGGCACTCCTTAATTAGCACTATCTATAAACCTAATGACTCAAAACTAGTTTTCTACATAAACAGTGGCTAAAGCCACATATAAGGCATTTTTAAAATCACCAGCATTGTTTTTGGAAATAGGGCTCATTTAATCCCTCGAATCATAGAGTGACTTCCAAAAATATGCATAGTAACACTTTGAAGACAGCTATACCATGCTAGAGGTTTAAAAACCCCTTTTAAAGGGATATCACCCAAAATAACTTAGCTGACATTTAAATAGCTTTCAAAATGACATTATTTTATTTGGAAAACTAGTTCTTTATATATTTAGGATATAGATTATGCCAGTTAAAGGGATGGTAATGTCCCAGAAATTATTTTTTTTTTCTTTTGCATTTTATAGGGATTAAGGGTTTGATGCAAATGTTGGCGTCGGCAGAAAAAACTGGCGACGGTGGTTTTGTACGTCAAGTAAGCAACGCATATGTTCCCACTAGTAAGAAATAACGGCAGTTCTGAAACACACAACACCTGTCGCCAGAACATAAAGATCTCGCCCATTGGGGACAATGTCCAGAGCCATTCAAATGTTTGAGTTATGGCTGACGCGAGTTAAATTGCAACATTTTCCTCCAGAAATCGAACACCCATTTTTTTTGGCGAACATCACACAACTCAGAGTAGAAAACCACCGTTGAGGAAAATAAAACAGAGAAGCAGGTCATTCAAGGACATAACCCAAGCATACAGAGTTCAGAAATTAACCCCTGCAATGCCTAGCAAATACAACAGCGAGGCCTATAACAGTGGTTCACAACCCTTCCACCTAAGACACCCCTAACATGCAATCTGTATGTTCCAGGGCACCCCTTGCAGTTGTTAGAAAGGGCTCAGTGAAAGGAACAATCAATGGATACATACCTATTAGTAGGTCTCACAGTGGGGGTGACAAGAAGGAGATAATTGACCAGAATGACCACTACAAACATACATCACAGAACACGTCTACAAAGCAGTTGTAACCTGTATGAGAATATTCAGGCAACCTGAGCTTGCACTCATAGCACACTAAAGAGCCATGGCACAAAGGTTGTGAAACACCGGCCTAAACCATACAAACAAGTCACAGACAAACAACAAGTCTACAGCAACCCCACACTGACAAGGGGAACACAAAGTAGTACAACATAAGACATCCTAACATACCTTTGAACAACAGGGGTTAACCCACAACACACCATGTACACCTGTCACTACAAGAACAAATCAAGCTCTCCTATGTAACCTCAGCAGCCAATGGAGACAAAACACACACCTGACAGGCACATACCAATTACAAATAATCACACCACTAACCACAGACACACCAGAAAACAATTACCTGGATAACACACACACTTTACCATTAGTCCATTATGACCACATGATACAGAAAAAAGGGAAGAAAGTAAGGGGGAAGCAACCAGAAGAGAACCACCAGGCAGTGCCCTCCCTACCCCCCCAAAAAAAGAAACCTAATACATGAGGCACACTCCAGGAGTATACAAAAAATAGAAATAAGCTTTATTAGACAATACAAAATCAATTCAGTGAATACATCAAATCAATTAAAAACCATCCACCAATGTCATAAAGATATTTCCCTATAGAATAATGCCCCTATAGACTGAGAGCAAGTATATGTAAAGCAAACGTGCAATACCAAGTACCAAGTCACTCTATGTATGACATTGTGATAAACATAATAGTTATATCTTTGACTGACACATGACAGTGTTCATTGTTTTTGTGCTGTGCATGATGTTGTTGTGGACATCATGAAGGGGGTTCGACAGGGACTTGACCATTACCATTCAGGCTGGGTTTGTCAAGTAATCTCTCCTTGTTTGATGTCACTCCAAGCTGTGTTGCTGAATTGTGTTGTGGAATGCTGTTCATGTGTTGTCCTCTGGTAAGTGTCAACATTTGTGTAATGTGTATGTAGGCCTTGAGACACTTACCAGTGGACTGGAGGTTCATCTCCAGTGTCAGTCCACCCTGGGATTCCCTGCACTGGTGTCCTGTACAGGGTTCTCCTCACTGCCTCCTCCCACTCTGTGTAGTGGATGAGCAGGGGCGGACCACCCCCTGTGCCGGCGGCATGCATGGCCTCCTGGCCCATCTTGTTCTTCGCCCTGACCTTGCAGTCGGCCCACCTCTTTTTGACCACTTCCTGGGAGTGGCAGCAGCTGGACAGTGCGTTGACGGCATTAAGGACCTCACACCATGCAGCTTTGCTTTTGGCCCCATGCAGGTGACCTTCCCCTTGGGGAACAGGAGCCGATCCCTGGAGATGAGCGCCTCCACCAGGGCACGGTTCTCCTCCTCGCTGAATCTGTGCTCTCTCGCCCTCTCCTCCTCCTCACCCCCAGAGGTTTGATGAGAGCCCTTACTGTGTCTCTCCAGCCCTGCCTGCACTGGCCCTGGCTGTGCGTGGTGCACCCCCTGGACTACACCTCGTCCCACTCTCTCCACTGCCTCTGCACTTGATGTGCCTTCTCTGGCGTGGCTGCCCCTCCGCCCCAGGGATCTCCCTCCCCTACCCTGACCAGGAATACCCACCTGCTGCTCTTCCTCATCTACTCCTACTCTCCCCACCTCTCTCTCCTGACCTCCTCTCCATTCCTCTCACCCACTCACACCCAGGCACTCACACAGGCCCTCACACACTCACTCACTCTCTGTCACTCACTTGCACTCACAGACTCACACTGTCAAAAAAAAAGGTAAAGTGTATGTGTTTTACTAAAAAAAAAAAATGTGTGTGTTTGTGTATGGTTGCGTGTTATGGGTATGTTCAAAGGTTTATAATGTTGCAAGGTGAATATCCGTCCTCTCCAACTCCTCTAGCTATTTGTATGTGCGCCTTTCTACTACCTGTCTCTTACACTAGCCTCTGTGTGTTTTGTAGACCGTTGCGCGTTAACTGTTCTGGGTAAGGAACATTTGCATCTCATGTTACCCAGTCTTGTTTAACTCGCGAAGGCAGTTTTTTCTTCACACTGGTTTTAACTCCAACATTTGCATCGAGCCCTATAAAGGAGATCCATGTCATCTGACACTGAGGCTCTTCAGCAGAGCCGCTATCGCATTTTTTTTTTAAAGAATGACTGCATTGGAATGGTCTGCAAAGTGTGCTTGCAAACCAGGCACACTTTGCAGACCATTCCAATGCAGTCATTCTTTAAAAAAAAAAATGTGATTGCGGCTCCGCTGAAGAGCCTCCGTGTCGGCTGACATGGATCTCGTGCTGACAGCTTTACAGCAGGAAACGTCAAACTTTGAATGCAGATATCTCTCAAACCATAGTGGTTTGAGAGATAGGGTTTTTTGCATTCAAGTCAACTTTTTAATCCTTACTAGTGATGATCGAGCACCCCAATGCTCGGGTGTTCGGGTGCTCTGACCGAGCGCCCCCGGAGGCTCGAGTGCTCGGCCGAGCACCCGAGCCCCATTGAAGTCAATGGGAGGACTCGAGCATTACACCAGGCACCCCCTGCTCTGATGAGGGGAGGGTGCCTGGTCCATAGGAAAAGGGCAGAAAATGATGGAAACACCACAGAAATGGTTCAGGGACAGCATAGGGAGGATGTCTGGATGCATCTTGGACTCCAACGTCGCTGCTGGGAACGATGTTTCGCCCGTAGTACGCCATTTTTACAGACTGACCGTAAAACACACAAAAAGGAAGATAAAATCGATTTTAGGCGAAACATTGTTACCAAACAGTATTTGCTGTATATTTACTTGTATATCATCTGCAAATTCTGCAAAAAATTTCATCGATTTTTCGGAACTGGGGCCATGATTAAGAGGGAAATGTACGCAGCGTAAAGCAGGTGTTCAACGTGGTTATGGCCCGGGTAAGGTACAGCATTCAGGAACGGAGGCCGCAGCTACCACAGATTTTACAACATGTCAGTTTGCCCTTGTTAAGTCCAAAATTTATAGTCGTAACAGTGGGGTCTGATCCATTCAGTAAAAGTGACGAAGTGACTTAGTGGATGAAGCCAAGAACTACCTTCTGCTCTGTCGAACACCCCAGCCCTATTTAATTCAATGGGAGGACCTGAGGCACTCCGATACAACCTGTATATCACAAAATGGAGGGCCTCATTCACATTGTGGTACAATAGTTCAGGTAGTGGTCCAACACTCATAAAGCCTATGCACTAAGTGAAAGGTCTGCCAAAAATTAGACTGAAATGTCACTCCAATACACCCTTTATTACACATAAAGGAGGGCATCATACACACCTTTGAAAAATTAGGATTAATGGCCTGCTGGTGACCCTCTAAAACATTAGGGACGAGGGCATGCCGCTAAGCTGACCATCTAAAACATTAGGAATGAGGGTCTGCTGCTGAGCCGACCATCTAAAACATTATGGGTGAGGGTCTGCTGCGGAGCTGACCATCCTAAACATTATATGCGAAGGCCCGCTAGTGAGCTGACGCTATAAAACATTATATGAGAGGGCCCGCTAGAGAGCTGACCCAATAAAACATTATATGAGAGGGCCCGCTAGAGAGCTGACCCAATAAAACATTATATGAGAAGGCCTGCTGGTGAGCTGACCTATACAAAAATTGTCAAACAGGGCCCGCTGGTGAGCTGGCCCTATATAAAAATTATATCACAGGGCCCGCTGGTGAGCTGGCCCTATATAAAAATTATATCACAGGGCCCGCTGGTGAGCTGGCCCTATATAAAAATTGTATCACAGGGCCCGCTGGTGAGCTGGCCCTATATAAAAATTGTATCAGAGGGCATATGGAAGAGGAGGAGGACGATGAGAAGATTAAGAGTCAACCATATACCCGTTTTTTGGGTGGAAGGGGTGAATGGGAATACAGAGTATTCCCATCATTGTAAATAACATATCTAAAGTGACTTTATGTTCACCCGGGGCTTTCCTCCAGTGGAGTGGAGAAGTCAGGGGAAATCCAGGCCTTGTTCATTTTTATAAGTGTCAACCTATCAGCATTTTCGGTGGAAAGGCGGATACGCTTATCTGTTATGATGCCACCAGCAGCACTAAATACCCGCTCAGACAGAACGCTGGCGGCAGGGCAGGCCAGCACCTCCAAGGCGTACAGTGCCAGTTCATACCACGTGTCCAGCTTGGACACCCAGTAGTTGTAAGGCACAGAGGGATCATTGAGGACGCTGACACGGTCTGCTACGTACTCCTTTACCATCTTCCAAAACTTTTCCCTCCTTGTGACACTAGGCTGCGCATCAGGGTGAGGGTGCTGGCGGGGTGTCATGAAGGTGTCCCACGCCTTGGAGAGTGTTGCCCTGCCTTTGTCGGAACTGCTGTGTTCTCCCCTTTTCTCCCCTTCTCGGTTGGCCAAGGTAGCACGTACTCTGCCGCCAGCGTTGTCAGATGGAAAATTTTGGAGCAATTTTTCAACAAGAACCTTCTGGTATTGCACCATTTTGTTTGTCCTCTCCACCGGAGGAATGAGAGATGAGAAATTCTCTTTGTAGCGGGGGTCCAGAAGGGTGAACACCCAGTAATCCGTGTTGTCTAAAATGCGTATAACGCGTGGGTCACGGGAAAGGCAGCCTAACATAAAGTCAGCCATGTGTGCCAGAGTACCAACAGGCAAGATTTCGCTGTCCTCACCAGGAGGATGACTCTCAATCTCCTCATCCTCTTCCTCCTCTTCTGCCCACCCACGCTGAAGAGATGGAACTAAAGTTCCATGGCTACCCTCTGTAGCGGAGGCAACCGTGTCTTCCTCCTCCTCCTCCTCCTCCTCCTCCTCCTCCGCCTCCTCCAATTGTCGCTGAGAAGACGAAGTGAGGGTGCTCTGGCTATCACCTTGTGTAAGCTCTTCCTCCCGCATTTCCACCTCTTCCACATGCAAAGCGTCAGTTTTAATTGTGAGCAGCGAGCGTTTCAGTAGACACAGAAGTGGGATGGTTACACTGATAATAGCGTTATCGCCGCTCACCATCTGTGTCGATTCCTCAAAATTGCGTAAAACCTCACAGAGGTCTGACATCCATTCCCACTCCTCACTTCTGATTAGAGGAAGTTGAACGGAGAGGCGACGACCGTGTAACAGCTGGTACTCCACTACTGCCCTCTGCTGCTCACAAAGCCGGGCCAACATGTGGAAGGTGGAGTTCCAGCGCGTGCTCACGTCACACAGCAGCCGGTGAGCTGGCAATTGTAAGCGCTGCTGCAGCTTCAACAGGCCGGCTGAAGCTGTTGATGACATGGAAATGTGCACACACGCGGCGCACCTTGGTCAAGAGATCATGCAAATTGGGGTAGGTTTTTAGAAATCGCTGAACCACTAAATTAAATACATGCGCTAGGCATGGTACGTGTGTGAGCTTGCCGAGCTCCAAAGCCGCCACCAAGTTACGCCCATTATCACACACAACCATGCCTGGTTGCAGGTTGAGTGGCGAGAGCCACTGCTCGGTCTGGTGACTAATCCCCTGCAACAGCTCTGAGGCCATGTGCTGTTTGTCCCCAAGGTAGATCAGCTTCAGCACGGCCTGTTGACGCTTCCCCACTGCAGTGCTACACTGCTTCCAGCTACCGGCTGATGGGTGAGTGGCGCTGCGCGCAGAGAATTCGGAGGTGGAAACGGAGGAGGAGGAGGAGGAGCCAATAACGTAGGTGCTGGCGGAAACCCTGATGGAGGTAGGGCCCGCAATCCTCGGCGTGGGTAGCACCTGTGCCATCCCAGGGTCCGAGTCGCTCCCAGCCTCCACGACATTCACCCAGTGTGCCGTCAGGGAAATGTAGCGTCCCTGGCCACAAGCACTTGTCCATGTGTCAGTCGTTAAGTGGACCTTCCCAGTAACTGCGTTGGTCAGGGCACGGGTGATGTTACGGGACACATGGTGGTGTAAGGCGGGGACGGCACACCGGGAAAAGTAGTGGCGGCTGGGGACTGCGTACCGAGGGACAGCTGCTGCCATCAGACTGCGGAAGGACTCAGTCTCCACAAGCCTAAATGGCAGCATTTCGATGGCCAGTAATTTGGAAAGGTGTGAGGTTAGTGCTATGGCCTGTGGGTGGGTGGCTGGGTATTTTCGCTTGCGCTCAAATGCCTGGGGTAACGAAATTTGGACGCTGCGCTGGGACAGGGAAGTGGATGTGGTCGCTGATGGTGCTTCAGATGGTACAGGTGCAGGGCGGGAGGTATGCTGGCCTGCGCCTTCGACAGGCGATTGGAAAACAGGGGAAGAGGAGGCAGTGGTGTGGCCTGCAGACACAGATTGGCGATCCGGGCGTTCCTCCCACTTATTACGGTGCTTGGATGCCATGTGTCGGATCATGCTGGTGGTGGTGAGGTTGCTAGTGTTCATGCCTCGGCTCATTCTGGTGTGGCACAGGTTGCAAACTACAATTCTTTTGTCGTCCGCACTTTCCTTAAAAAAACGCCATACCGCGGAACACCTACCCCTTGGCAAGGGAGATTTACGCAAGGGGGTGCTCCGTGGAACATTTGCGGGCCGGTTTGGTGCGGTCCGCCTTCTTTCTTTAGCCACACCACTGCCTCTTCCAGCCTGTTGCGGTGCTGCAGATGGCTCACCCTCAGGACTGCTGTCATCGCTCGGCTCTCCACCTTCCCAGGTGGTGTCAGTCACCTCATCGTCCACCAAGTCCTCCTCCACTTCCTCACTCTGATCATCCTCCTCATTTCTTGATCCCACCACATACTCAGTCATTGATAACTGTGTATCATCCTCCTCATCAAGGTCTTGAGACAGTAATTGTGGTTGATTTGATGGCAACTGTGTCTCATCATCATCATCATCCACTTCCTTTGACCCTAAATGCCGTTCCCCTCTGTCATCTTCTTGTGATTGGGTACCCTCTAGAGGTTGTGAATCAGGGCACAAGATCTCATGTTCCTCTGCAAGCGTGCTTGGAGAGAGGTTCAAATGAAGGATTGGTGATGAGACGAGCTCCTCACTATATCCCAGTGTGGGATCACTTCTTTGGCCAGACCCTCTATGGTGGGAGGAAGGATGATCAGGGTGAGGATTATGTTGACCAGACTCTTGGCTACTGAGAGTGGACTTGGTGGAAGACAGGGTGGTGCTTAACCGACTGGAAGCAGTATCAACTGAAATCCAACCGACCACCTGTTCGCAGTGGTCTGACCTCGAGAGTGATGTCCTGCGACGCCCTGTAAACTGAGACATGAAGCTAGGTATGGTGGATGTCTTTCTTTCTTGTGCTCTGGCACCAGGCACAGTTTCTACGCGTCCTGACCCGCGCCCTGAACTATCAGGATCACGTCCACTTCCCCGTCCCTTTTTACCCGCCTTCTTCATATTACACGGAATATGTGCTGCTAATCTGCGTCTAGGCACACTAAACAGAATGTGCCGCTAATCTGCGGCTAGGCACAGTGAACGGAATATGTGACGTTTATTTTTTAAACTTTGCACACTAAACAATATGTGCCGCTAATCTGCGGCTAGGCACAGTGAACGGAATATGTGACGTTTATTTTTTAAACTTTGCACACTAAACAATATGTGCCGCTAATCTGCGGCTAGGCACAGTGAACGGAATATGTGACGTTTATTTTTTAAACTTTGCACACTAAACAATATGTGCTGCTAATCTGCGTCTAGGCGCACTAAACAGAATGTGCTGCTAATCTGCGTCTAGGCACAGTGAACGGAATATGTGACGTTTATTTTTTAAACTTTGCACACTAAACAATATGTGCCGCTAATCTGCGGCTAGGCACAGTGAACGGAATATGTGACGTTTATTTTTTAAACTTTGCACACTAAACAATATGTGCCGCTAATCTGCGTCTAGGCACACTAAACAGAATGTGCTGCTAATCTGCGGCTAGGCACAGTGAACGGAATATGTGACGTTTATTTTTTAAACTTTGCACACTAAACAATATGTGCCGCTAATCTGCGTCTAGGCACACTAAACAGAATGTGCTGCTAATCTGCGGCTAGGCACAGTGAACGGAATATGTGACGTTTATTTTTTAAACTTTGCACACTAAACAATATGTGCCGCTAATCTGCGTCTAGGCACACTAAACAGAATGTGCTGCTAATCTGCGGCTAGGCACAGTGAACGGAATATGTGACGTTTATTTTTTAAATTTGTGCCCCCCCAAACAAAATATAACTGCTGCCCCCACACACAACAGTCCTAAAAAGGACTTTTGGGTCTTTAAAGAGTTCAAAAACACTTTTCTTCTCCCTACACTGACTTTCCCTTCCTATCCTCATCTCTCCCTGGCTAAGACTGAGCCGAACTCGCTGGTCAGGTGCTATACAGCACCCGATCACGGGTTCTGGCCAGCCAATCAGTGTAATGCCAGCAGCCAACATGGCTGCTGGCATTACACTGATGTCAGAGCCTCCCCGCACGTTTATTGGCTGCGCAGCAGCTGCGAAACGTGCGGGGAGGAGACCCGAACATGGCGGGCGACCACATGCGGTACTCGTACGAGTACCGCCATGTGCCGAGCAGAGCGATGCTCGAGCCGAACCGAGCTTCGGCCGAGCATGCTCGCTCATCACTAATCCTTACAAAATGCAAAAAAAAATGTTCTGGGACATTACTATCCCTTTAAGGCATGCCATACAGGCACTTCCTGTTGTAGCTCTGCATTATTTTCCCTATTCATTGACACTGAAGTGGTTGTGTATATGAATGGAAATGGTAATGAAAGGCTGAGACCAGAAATACCTGTATGGCATGTCTCAATGAGCATAATCTATAAATATAACTTTAAAGTTTGTTTTCCAACTAAAATGGCAACATGTAGGTGGTTTTAAAAGATATTTCAAAATCATGATTTGTTTTTTTCTTTGTGATAGGGTCCCTTTAAATCCATGTGAGATTTAGGGTTCTGTTCCCTCCGGTGTAGTTGGTTTGTGCAGAATTGCTCCTGTTTTCCCATGAGGCTTGCAATGGATAATTTTTGTCAGTCAAATATATTTGGAGAATATGGACAGGGTTTTGTATGCGTTACCTACCCCTCTGACACTCAAAGGGTTAAAAAGAACATTTAACCCCTTGGATGCTCAAATGGTCTCCAGCACATTGAAGAGTATTGGGATATGGTTGTTACAGAGCAATCTTGCATATGTGATGCTGTTCTGCACCAGACTAAACATACCATGGTCTGGTAAGAGCCACAAATAAAATGAACATGTTTGAAGATGTTATACATTTGTTATCACTTTAATGGGGATGTATCACCCCTATACAAGTTAGCCTGAATAGTTACATTATTTAGCGAATATGTGTAAAAGTTTATTAATTTATTTTTGATATAGCTCTAGTTGGTCAAAAATGAAGTTATAAACGCTGCCCTGCACCTACTTCCGCATAGACTGCTGTTACCTGCTCTGTAACCGCAGTCTGTCACTTGCCTCTGCTGACCTCCCTCTCTATCCAGCCTCCTCCGATGATGGAAGCTTTCTTCCTGTAAGCTGGAGTGATCTCATTGGCAGAGATCGATATCCAGCCAATGAGATCGCTCCAGGTTACAGGCAGAAATCCTCCGTCATCGGAGGAGGCTGGATAGAGGGAGGGGAACAGAGGCAGAGCGGCGGACTGCTGTTATAGAGCAGGTAACCGCAATCTATGAGGAAGTAGGTGCAAGGCAGCATTTAAAAAAATTAATAACCTTTTACACATATTCTTTATATAATGTAACTATTCAGGCTAACTTGTATGGGGGTGATACATCCCCTTTAACTAACATAGAATATACATTGCTTTACACCATTTTTCTTATAACTATTTAATTTTAGTAACTGGATCAATTTAAAACCTGGTCTGCTGGATTCACTGAGAACTAGGGGGCTGCATTAAGTAACATGAAGAGAACCAATTCTGGAACAAACCAGCTGCCCCATAAGGGACAAATATTAGCATTTAAGGGGTTAAAAACTCCCATTTAAATCACTGAAAATGTGGAAAATGTTTGCAAGGTCTCCAGTATGCTTATGGTACTGTTGGTTTACTGCAGATTTGCTCCTCTTGGCCTTCCTGAAATATAGATATAAATCTGGAAGATACTCTAAGGCTGAATAACTGAGAGGAACCAGATTCATTCTGCAGCAAACAAGCTGTACCATAAGGATCAATTAAACAGTCTTCAAAGTCCCATTGATTTCAGAGGGGCTTTAAAGGGATAGTAATAGATAATTTTAATGAAATGTAATACTGTTGATAGTAAAAATAAATAAATAAATGAATTGAGGCCTGTCTGATCTCTCAAACCTTTATGGTTTGAGAGATAAGATTACAAAGTTCCCCCTTCCCTTCCCTTGCACTGACGTCACTGTCTAGCTTGGAGACCATCCTGCAGCTCTTCAGCAGAGCGGAAATAGCGCAATATAGAAATAAATACTTCATTTGAATGGTCTACGTGTGTCTGGTTTGCAAGGACACATGGTAGACAGTCAGTGCAAGGGGAGGGAGAGGAAGGGGGAACTTCATAATCTAAAAAGGTTTGAGATCGGACAGGGCTCAATTCATTTATTGTTTTACTATCTACAGTATTACATTTCATTAAAACTATCTATTACTATCCATTTAACTCCTAAATGCTAAAGTGTCCCCACCTCATTTATATCAAAGGCAACGCCAGCATTCAGTGTGTTAACACTGAGTGCCAGGGAGCTATCCAACACATTACTTTGCAATGTGCAGATTTGTTCCAGTTCTTCTAAGTACATTAAAGGGGAAGTAACACCACCTAATAATAACCCCCAACTTACTATGGCCAGAAAATCCTAATGACCCCCTTGAATTTTGTCCTGGTGCATTGGTCTGAGTTTGTGTCCTGTGGTCCTACTTGCAGCTGTTATGTCTGCCTCCATAGAAGTCATTTAGAACTGACTGAAGATGGTATCTCGTGAACCAAGGTGCAAGGGAACAATTCGGGTCTAGTAGGATTTTGTGTCCATAGTACAGTACGTTGGAGGTTACTAATAGGAGGAATAACCCTTCAAATTATTAATGTCAGCATGGCTGAAGGTATATACAGCAAGAGTTGATAAATAAATATGGAAGCGGAACACGGTCCATTTAGACGGCTTGGAATGCTTTAACCCTTTGAGTGCCAGAGGTGTATGCAACGCATTGCAAAGCAATACGTTGCGTACCCCTCTGGCACTCAAAGGGTTATAGGCTTTAACCCTTTAGCGCCACACTCTGTAAACCTTTGTGAAAACCAGACTTGGGGTAAGTGACCCCTCATTTGATGCAGTGGGATATCTACTTTCAGGAAATGTATTATTTGTATATAGTTATTGAGCTATTTAGGGTAGTTTTGCCATGTAACCGACAGAATCTATATTTTAGTTAGTAAAGTTGAAAGTACCATTTTGCTCACTGTTAATTGGAGGATTCTGCAGGCCACACATGTAGTTAAAATATTTATTTATTTATTTGTTCATTTTAAAGACCTATCCTGTCGCACGAAGCAACATATAGTTATCCTGAGGTGCCATGAAAAAGTTTGTTCTGAGAAAAGCAATATAAAATTCATACCTAAACGCAGGGCTTAAAAGTTGAAGTCCTTTGCTACTAGCCAGACATGAAAAGTTACTCGCCACTGCAAGCCATAGCATACCCACCAGGGCTGAATTTCTACTCGCCAGGGCTACATTTTCACTCGCCATTGGCTAGTGGTGAGTGGAAATTTTGAGCCCTGCCTAAACGGATGTGTAGCAAAAATTATGAAAATGTGTCTGGCTAGCAAAGCGCAAAAAAAATATTATCCAAGCTTCTGGCACCGAAAGGGTTAAACCAGCAAGAATCTTTATTTGTCATGTATAGTACAATTATTTTGGTCCTGAATTGCTCCTGTATAGATTTCTGCATACAGCCGATCCAGTTGTAGCAGAGCTTTGCAGCCTTCTTGGCTTGCCTGTGATGTTTATTAAAAAGTCTCCCTTCCTGACCTGGATACAATTTACCTAACCTGGATTTATATCAATATTTTAATGTGTTATTTGGCAAGGAGTCAAAGTGCATCCAGCTTATCCACTCCTCTCACAAGCAAAAGAGTTGGAACGGCAGCCAGCTACCTCTGTCTGTATTCATTTTAAATTATCGTTTTTTTCCCTTTTTTAATCCATATATACCTCATTTGTAAAGGTGCTGAATAGACAGTGTGGAAGTGCCAGGTCTGAGAGAGTCACTGTACTGCTGCTCCTGTACTTGCAAAGAGTGGCTTGAGTTAGATTTATTAGCAATTGTCCAATAAGTGCTCAGGCAGAGAAGTTTCTGTAGAAGATGTATGACGTGCAATTCTTAGAAGAAAACGGGCCTGGGAAGGGTCGATTTTACCAATGGACAGGATAGGCATCTACTTAGAGCTGCAAATTTCAATATCCCTGTGCCAGGGAGTCCTTACTCTAGTCTTACATATGCTCTGGGGAGCAAATATTCCTGCCTTTCCCTGGGCTCCCGTTGGTTGCCCTGGATTATATGTGAATGGGCTGAGATAAGATGATAACCTTTCAGAGTAGAAAAGCATTGGGGACTGATCACAATCAATTAATTGATTTCAGTCTTATCTCTCAATACAAAAGGCATGCGCAATATGAAATAACTACTATCTGTTAGGCATTAAAAAAACAAGTTTAGTGTTATATTTTAGGGGTGTAACATAGGAACAATACATTTTACATATGCTAGCTGCAAGTACCTGATATTTAAAGTTGTATCAATCCCTTTAAAGGGATAGTAATACTTAAAATGTAAAAAAATGTTGTAGGGTTTATCCCCCTGATTACAACAAGAGTCCTCCCACTGCTGAAAGGTGTTTCATTCAAAAGTTATTAATTTTCAAAGTTGAATTTTTTAGGTGCAATATCACAGTGGCCTGAAATTGTACAGTGGCGCTGTTGCTACACCATTCTATGGAGATTTATGGTCCCGGGACCAGAGCTGTCCATAGGATCGTGTAGCAACAGTGCCACTGTGCAATTTCAGGCCACTGTGATATTGCACCTAAAAAATTCAACTTTGAAAATTTATTTATTTATTTATTTATTTAGAAAATGTTTTACCAGGAAGAATACATTGAGATTTCTCTCGTTTTCAAGTATGTCCTGGAATAACTTTTGAATGAAACACCTTTCAGCAGTGGTTGTACTCTTGTTGTAATCAGGGAGATAAACCCTCAACATATTTTTTTACATTTTAGGTATTACTATCCCTTTAATTTTTTTCCTGTTAGCATTCCTTTGAAATACTGATAAAACATTTAACTGTGATAATTGTTTTGAGATTAGAACCCACAGAGTTCAGTTCACTGAAACTTGTATGTCTTATTTATTTGTTTACCTAACCCAAGCCATAAACTGCTCATGTCAATTGTATAAACGAAGAGGAGTCAAATGGGCATGCACAGCTTCCTCCATGTGAATGGGAGAGGCATATTTATAACTAGTTGAAGTGCCCGTTACACAGGCCACAGTGCCACTGCCAGCTGGTCGCGGGGCAGTCATGCACAGTAGAGACTGCCCACGCCGCGGCTGATACAGAGCTGGACGATCCTTCGGAGAGCCCCGCTCTGTCTGTATCAGCCTTGTCACGGGCAGTCTCTACTGCGCATGACTGCAGCACGCGCAGCAGTCTCTACTGCACATGACTGTGTCGTTACACTCGTTTTAGCGAATTATTATATAGGATATATTTCTGCATTTAAGAAAACATTTTTTCACATGCCGACTAGGAATACGTGATACTTTTAAAAGGGTATGAACCCTTTTCATTTTTAGAAGATAATACCCCTTTGAGCAAGCTCATGTACTGTGTGTTCTTCATTTTGAAAAACCTGCCAACAACTGTTATATCTGCCTCTATGTACATTACATTCAGGTGGGATTGAAAACGTTCTCTTAAACAAGGGCATAAAGGCAAAATTCATGGTGGCCATTAGGATTTTCCAAGCCATAATTAATTAAATAAGAGTTATTAGTAGGAGGTGTTAGTTCTTCTTTAAGCATTTTATGCAAGATGCTATCTGATCTATTACATGCTGTGGATAAGATTTGATAATATCACCTGCTGTCTTGTTCAGAACATCCTATATAATAATTCTCTAAATTGTGTGTAACGCCGCATCATGCGCAGTAGACACTGCTGCGTGTGCTGCAGTCATGCGCAGTAGAGACTGCCCTCGCCTCAGCTGATACAGAGCGGGGCGCTCTGAAGGAGCGTCCCGCTCTGTATCAGTCGCGGCGTGGGCAGTTTCTACTGAGCATGACTGCGCCACGACCGGCTGGCAGTGGCACTGTGGCCCGTGTAACGGGCTCTTCAACTAGTATTTACTATTTGATTTGGGGATATGAGCATGAGCACTGGTCCTGGCATATGATTTATTGACTGAGCTACTTTCATCACATCAGAGTTTTCTTCATTCAGGGATTGGCCAGGTATACTGTTTTCTTCATTAGTTAAAGTGTTAGTAATGTCACGGAATAAATAGTTATCACCTTCTAGTGCTTAATAAAACCTGATCTCTCAAACCGCTATGGTGGAGAGATATTCCTATTCAAAGTTCCCCCCTCCCACCCCTTTCCCTGACATCAGTTCTGTGCTGACTGCAGGGGAATCCTGTCCAGGGACCAACTGGCGGCTCTGAAGCAGAGCCACAATCGCGTTATTTAAAAAGAATGACTTCATTGGAAAGGTCTACAAAGTGTGCCTTGTTTGAAAGTGTGCCTGATTTGCAAGCACACTTTGTAGACCATTCCAATGAAGTAATTAATTTTAAATAACGTGATTGCGGCTTTGCAGCTGACAGCAGGAAACATCAAACTTTCACAGTGAATATCTTATCAAACCATAGCGGTTTGAGAGAGAGGGCTTTTTGCATTTAGTTCAACTTATTAAGGGCTACAAGATGATAAATATTTATTCTGGGACATTACTAACACTTTAAAAGGCAAGGACATGGCTCTGATATGCCTGAAAAATCATAATGGATTGTTCTTTGGAATGACCAGTTCATGTACAGTACATGAAAAGCCTTATTACCATATAGATTTCTGCTAGGAAGAAAGCTCAGCATTGCTAGTCTTGTTCTGTAATGGTTTTTAATGCTGACCCTTGTATAGTTTATTTACACACGCAGTGACACATTGACACTGTAAGATATTTAGACAGTGACAAATCCTATGTTTGTATGACTGTGAAAATGTATGTGTAAGTGAGTCACTGTGTAAATATTTGCATGCATAATACAGTTAAAGGGATAGCATAGTGTAAAAGGAAAAATCCTACTGAGCTAAAAATGGTAATCACATACTGATAGATATTTTATTCATAAGTTATTGCATCTCAAAGTTGCATTTATTTGGGGTGCTGTATCACCATGTCATGAAATTCTCCTGTGGTGTTGTTGCTACAGCATCCTATCGAGGCTTATTATTAATAAAAGTAATAATAATATGAAAGTATTTTACCAGGAAGGATACATTGAGATTGTCTCTCGTTTCCAAGTATGTCCTGGGGGTATAGCTATTATTACCCAATTTAATGGTACTCATTTTATCTACCTCAGAAGGATGAAAGGCTGAGTCGACCTTGCCAGAACTAGAACCTGTGACCTTGCAGTTTCAACAGATTCTACAGCTGGTGCCTTAACCAACTGAGCCATCTCACCACTGACAAAAGCTGTCCATGGGCAATTGTAGCAAAAGTGTGACTCTAAAATTTCAGGCCATAGATACTAAAAAAATACACTTCTCTCAGCAGTAGGTATACCTTTGTTTTACTCTGTAGGATAAGCCTTGCAACATAGTTATTTTATTTTTCCATACTATATAATACTGTACCTTTAATGTAATTTCTTATGTGAAACAATGGAACCCTGGGTAAATTATCCTCTAGCTAGGAGGACAGGGCACTTGCCTTAAAAGGCTCTCGATGGAGGAGACTCCCTCCCTACTTCACTTTACCCCCACCAGACATGCTCAGTTTTAAAAGTGACCTTAATGGATGTGCATCAGCAAATATCCTCTTGTAGTTGACCTTTTTTAATTTTTGTTTGTAGGTTGGGCATTCTGTGGAAGAGGGGTTTTGCTGACTGTCATTAGCACTATGATGAAGGCTCATAAGCCAATTTCTTCCATGTCATACCATAGGGTATGGTCATTGTTTTATAGGTGGTATGATGATTGGGGATCACAGCCGCTACCTTTTCATTTTACAGTTATCTTGACTTCTCTTCAGGATGTTCTTGAAAAAGGGCTTGTCTTAGCTCTGTTAAAGTCCAGATTTCACCTTGTTCTGTGCTTTACCAAAGGTGTATCACATTATTTCCAGATGTGTAAGGTTTGTGCAAGAGGTGGCTCGTGCGTACCCAGGCTTTTGGGATCCTACTCCTCCATGGGACTTGAACCTGGCTCAGGAAGTGCTTCAAAAGGCTTCTTTTGGACCTTTGTCTACAGATTCCCTGAGTTTCTTGACTCTCAAGACAGCCTTTCTGTTGGCTCTTTTCTGTTCAGCAGGTTGCCGAACTTAAAGGGATAGTAATACTTGAAAATAAGTTGATTTTATTTTGTAGCCCTTATAAAAACATGAAAAATTATATAAGTCTTATCTCCCAAACCTTTATGGTTTGGGAGATATTCAGAAGTAAAGTTTCCCCTGGAGTGATGTCATTGCTCCACCCCTCAGATTTGGAATCCGGTCGCTTGACCGGCCATGCTTCTCAAGAAGTGCTGAGATCATGATCTTTAAAAAGAATTTCTTAATTGGAATTGTCTACAAAGTGTGCTTTCAAGCCAGGCACACTTTGTAGATAGTTCCAGTTAAGCCATTCCTTTCAAAGATCGTGATCTCGGCACTGCTAAAGAGCTGCCGGTTGCTCTGTGGACCGAATTCCAAATCTGTCCACTAGATGGCAGACTTGGCTGAAACAGCCAGGAAAAGAGAATTTTGCTACATTTTACAAGTGAATATCTTCCAAACCATAAAGGTTTGGGAGATAAGACTTTTATCATTTTTCATGTTTTTTTAAGGGCTACAATATAAAATAAAATAATTTTTAAGTATTACTATCCCTTTAAGGCTTTGTCTTATAAATCTCCCTTTCTGATTTTCAACCCTTATGTTTTTTTTCTCCCTTAAGTTGTCTGACTTTAGCATTAACAAGCAGATTATTCTTCCTTCTTTCTGTCCTTCCCCATTTATCATTCAGCAGCAGGAACTTCATCTTTTTGGATGTGGTTAGGTGCTTGAAGTATTCTGTTCATCTCACACAGCCTGTTCGTAAGTCTGATACATGTTATGTCATTTCTGAGGGCCGTTGTGTGGTCCAGGATGTGTCTAAGGTAACAGTGACTTCTTGGATAAATGCTACCAGTCACCAGGCTGATATTCTTAGGATTAGTAGGTGCCATTTCAAGTCATGGCTCATTGGACCTGGTCTGTTCTTGAGGGCCCTGAGGTCTTTTCCTGAGTGTGGGCCAGGCTGTGTCTAAGGTAACAGTGGCTTCTTGGATTAAAGTAACACTAATGTCCCAATAAAAAAAATTCTTTTTTTGTAGAGTTTCAAAAAATGAAATTATGTGCGACAAATCCTGTCTCTGAGATATTTGCATTTAATGTTCCCCCTCTCCTGATGTCGGCTGTAAAGCTGACAGCAGGAGATCAGTGTTGGCCAACACAAGAAGGATCTTCAGCAGAGCCAAAATTGTGTTATTTAAAAAGAACTACTTCATTGGAATGGTCTAGAAAGTGTGTTTGCAAACCAGGCACACTTTCTAGACCTTTCCAATGAAGGAATTATTTTCCAATAACGTGATTTCGGCTCTGCTGCAGAGCCTCCGGCTGGTCCCCAGACTGCTGTCAGCACAGCGCTGACACCAGGAGAAGGGAAGGGAGGGGGGAACTTTACAGGGGAATATAAGATAGGATTTGTGACACATAATTTCTTTTTTTATACTCTACAAAAGAAGAACATTTTTTATGGGACATTAGTGCCCCTTTAATGCTACCAGACACCAGGCTTATATTCTTAGGAAGAGGCTGTTGCCATTTTGAGTCCTGGCTGACTCCACCAGGTTGGTTGGTGCCTCATGGCCCTACAAGAACCATGCCTCTGCGGAACAGCTATGTAATATGGCTACATGGTAATCTCTTCATTTATTTGTCACTTCATTACCGTGTCAGTGTGATGGCATTGGCTGAAGCCAGTTTTGGTTGTTGAAGATCAATTGTGTTTCAACGCATACTATCAGTGCCAATACATGCATTCTCTCTCTCTCTCTCTCTCTCTCTCTCTCTCTCTCTCTCTCTCTCTCTCTCTCTCTCTCTCTCTCTCTCTCTCTCTTTCTACACACACATATCTTGGATACACAGAGACACTTTCCCTGTAAATGTAGTGCTTCACTGCCCAGAGCATATTCTTTGGTCATCTACATATACCAAAATCACCACACAAATCCAGTGCCCAGACACATGTACCCAGGGTGCAAAGTCTTCCTCTGTGCCTCCCCCTTTTTATTTTCTCTGCCAGCAATATTTTACCTCCTATTGATCCTTTAAAGACCGGAGGGATTGCTTCTCAGTGAGTTGCACACCTCTCTGGTCCTTTATGGATTTAGGGGTGTGTTTACCAGACATCAAATGGCCATTCCATTGTATGAAATTCCACTGCTGCAAACCCCTTGAATACTAGTGATGTTTCTGAGCAGTAATGACTTGTGAATGAAAAGTCTCACAGCAATAGGAGTACACTCATATTACTGATCACTGTGAAATGTGTATATATTCTTTTCACTGTCGTCCAATACAGGTCACTGGTACTCTGGGAGGCGTAAGTCCCCTTTAATAGGCAGGAACAACTATGCAAATAATTTGCAAGGGGCGGAGCCTCCCCTCTTACTTAAGCCACCTTCTGGCCAGAGCCACTTTAGATTGATTTGTTCCTGGTGTGCTTGCACACCAGGTAGAGAACATCTATGCATCTTAGTACTTTATTATTTTTTATTCAAATATGGAATACCACCATTAGGAGGGTGACCATGGCTGTGAATTGCCCTCTTTAAAGTGGCTGGTGCAGCTTCCAGGGATTCTCTGTGGACCTTATGCCCTGAAGAGGGGACAGCTTGTGTTAAGCAGCTCCCCTGTTGGGGAATTTACCTCTGGTTCTTTCCCTCCTTATCATGGTCACCTGAAGACAGAAGTCAGCAAGGAAGGTGAGTCACCCATTGAGTGCTGAAGGTCCACTTGTCCCCACAGTGTCCCTTTGCTGGGCTTGTATTTGGGAGTTTTAATACACTCCAGCACTCATAGGGTGTTTTTATTGCATTATTACTGTTTATGCAATTTCTGTGTTATTCTCTGAGTTTTGGAGCATTGGGTATTCATTTATTTATGTTTCTCATGTGTTTCATGCTTGTTTGGGCACTTTTTAATGTTTTACTAAACTTTATTAAAAATGGTGTTCCGCGCCTTTAAGCGCGGCTTTTTCCCGCTCAGACGCAAGGGCTCCTTTACTCTCTATGGGAATTCACAGTATGGGACATGTCTCTGGAACCGCTTGTCACAGCAACTTCAGAGAGGGCTCATTTTAATTCTAGGCTCCTGATCTATCATCCGGAATGTGTTTTATTCATGTGAGGTGTTCAGGGGGGCTTCGGGCACTGTTTGGGGTACTTGGACAGGAAAACTACATTTCCCATGAGCGCTTGGATCGCGCTCGTTTCTGATTGGCTGTCATGACGGCCGCCATTTTGTGGTACTTTTCCTAGGCGAGTACACTACGCAGGGACCGAGCCTTCTCTCTCCTCAACAGATTAACCCTTCGCTGGCCAGATAAGTCCGTTTTTAGAACATTTCTGGGGTGAAACTTTAATCTTTAACACTTTTTCTGGGTGATAGTGTTGTTAGTGGGGTATATTGACGCTGTGAGCATGTCTACTTCACTGGAGCTAGGGGCTAGACCCAAGTCTAAGGAGGATGGGGGGTCCGCTACCCCCATGGCGTTTTGCTCCTCTTGCCACATTGGGCTGGATGGCGATAATGTGGGGGATCTATGCCCTAATTGTACTGGTCAAGATAGCAACCCTGGGCTTCCCAGCCACGCTATTGAGCCATCTTGGGTGAGGGAGTTTAAAGCTGCCACTAGGGATCTCAGATCCACGCTTCAACTCTTTCCCTCTCAGGTACAGGGGGCTCTCCAGGTCTGGCAGACCCCCTCTACTATCAGGACCTCCCTGCCTAAGCCACAGGGAGCTCCTGATATCACTGATTCTTCTGAAGAAGAACTTTTACAGGATTCTGATGCTGAGGAACGTACTGTTATTGAATCTAACAGGTCCATTGGGGACCCCTATGAGTGTGACCCTGAAGTTTCGGCTGAGGGTCTGATCAGAGCGGTTCTGAATACGCTCAACCTTCCTCTGACTCAGGAATCCACTTATGATCCTACTGACGTTTTTCAGAAAAAGCCATCTAAACCAGTTGTTTGTTTTCCAACTAACCCTACTCTTGCCCGTCTGGTCTCTGAGGCATGGAAGAATCCTGATAGATCTTCCTCTGTCTCCAAAAAGTTTGCTAAACTTTACCCTTTTCCTGAGGCAGAGCTGGCAAAATGGGTTCATCCTCCCAAAGTGGATGCTCCTGTGTCTAGACTATCCAAATCCACTGCTTTGGCTGTCTCAGATGCCTCTGCCTTGCAGGACTGGACGGATAAGAAACTAGAGCTCTCTCTTAAGTCTATTTTTGCCTTCATTGGCACAGCCATGCGCCCCACTTTTGCTGTGGCATGGGTTAATAGAGCTATTGCGGCCTGGACTGAACGACTGACTGAAGCGGTTCGCCAGGATGCGCCTGTATCTGAACAGTTGCAGCTGCTTGCTAATATCACTGAAGCTCAGAACTATGTTGCTGACGCTGCTTTTGATGCTGTGCGCATGATGGCGAGGGCCTCCACCTCTTCTGTGGTGGCTAGACGCGCTCTTTGGCTGAAAATTTGGTCTGCTGATACAGCCTCTAAGAAAGCCTTGCTTTCCTTGCCCTTTCAGGGGAATTTGCTTTTTGGGTCTGAACTCAAAGAAATGATCAGTGAGGCTACTGGCGGTAAAAGTACTCTTCTACCCTCAGTCTTTAAGAAAAAGTTTCCAGCCAAACGCAATCGGTCCTTTCGTTCCTTTCAGACTGAGACACGCTCCTCGGCCCAAACGGGTCCTCCCACTACGCGCTCCTCCTCCAAGCCCAAACAGTCCTGGAGGCCCAAAGTTGCCTCCAAGGCCAAGACCTCCAAGACTGCTTCGGCATGACTCGCCGAACCCGGGTCCGCATCCGGCTGTAGGAGGTCGTCTCCGCATCTTTCGCCGGACTTGGGAGGAGTCAGTGGCGGACCCATGGGTTCTTCAGGTGGTGTCAGAGGGATACAGGATCCCTTTCTCTTCCCTTCCTCCTTTTCGGTTCCATTTTACTCGTCCTTCTCAGGAACCCGCAAAAAGGCGTCTGTTCGAAGACGCTATTCAGGATCTCTTGGACAAAGAGGTCCTGGAGGCTGTTCCTCAGGGGGACACAGGTTCAGGATTTTATTCCAACCTGTTTGTGGTAGCCAAAAAGGACGGAGGAGCCCGTCCCATCTTGGATCTCAAAGATCTCAATGCCTATGTGGTGACTTCCCACTTCCGCCAGGAGTCCCTGCGCTCTGTGATTGCAGCAATGTCTCCAGGGGAGTTTCTTGCCTCCCTGGACCTTCAGGATGCTTATCTGCACATCCCTATTCATCCAGAGAGCAGGCGGTATCTCAGGATTGCCTGCCACAGGGGACACTTTCAGTTTGCAGCGCTCCCCTTTGGGCTGACTTCAGCCCCTCAGGTTTTCCAGAGGGTGTTGGGCTCCTTGATAGCGGTGCTCCATCAGGATGGGATCAGAGTGACCCCCTACATGGACGATCTCCTACTGAAGGCCTCCTCAGCGGAGCTTCTCCACCAGCAATTACAGTTGTGCATGCACACCCTGAACCGTCATGGCTGGATCCTGAATCTGGACAAGTCGGACTTGATTCCATCTCAGAGGCTTCTGTTCCTGGGTCTCCTGTTCGACACTCGCCAGTGCATGGTGTTTCTTCCAGAGGACGTGGCTCACCAGATAGCTGTCAGAGTGGCTGGAATTCTGGACATGGACGAGATTCCAGTACCGAAGTTGTCGTCCTTAGTGGGGAAGTTCATTTCCACAATCGAAGCAGTACCATTTGCCATGGCCCACTCCAGGGATCTCCAGAGATTTGTGATCCAGACGTGCAAGAATCATCCAGATCATCAACATCTGTCTGTTTCTCTTCCTCCTCATGTCGAGTCGAGTCTGCACTGGTGGTTAGATCTCTCTCATCTCCTAAAGGGGAAATCCTTTCTAGTTCCTCCTTGGACCACAGTCACTACGGATGCCAGCCTTCGGGGCTGGGGTGCAGTCTGGGGTCGCTTCAGTGCTCAGGGGAAATGGGGTCTGGAGGAATCCATGCTCTCCATCAATGTTCTGGAACTTCGAGCTGTCCGGCTAGCCCTGAGGCACTGGGAGTCTCAATTGACCGGTCTTCCAATCAGAGTGGAGTCCGACAACGCCACGGCGGTGGCTTACATCAACAGGCAAGGCGGCACAAGAAGCGGTTCCGCCTGGTGGGAGGTCAAGGATATTTTGTCTTGGGCAGAAGATCACGTGCCTGTCATCTCTGCAGTTCATATTCCAGGTGTGGACAACGTCATGGCAGACTTCCTCATTCGTCACACCGTCGACAGCGGAGAATGGGCTCTTCACCCAGAGGTGTTTCACATGCTCACTCAAAGGTGGGGGATGCCTGTGGTGGATCTGATGGCTACCAGACACAACAGGAAGGTTCCGGTGTTTTGCTCCCGGTTGAGGGACTCCCTTGCTCTAGCAGTGGATGCCTTGTCGATCCCTTGGGACTTCCCCCTGGCTTACATCTTACCTCCTCTTCCTCTATTGGTCAGAGTTATCCAGAAGTTGAAGAGGGAACGTTGTCCTGTCATCCTGATTGCTCCAAACTGGCCTCGCCAGTCCTGGTTTCCGGAAGTGATGGCCATGTCAGTGAAGGATCCGATCCCACTTCCAGCCCGTCCGGACCTGCTTCTTCAGGGGTATCTGTGGAAAGAGGATGTTCACTCTCTCCATTTGATGGCATGGCGGTTGAATCCTCGATTCTAGCAAAGAAAGGCTTTTCTCCTTCTGTGGTATCGACAATGCTCAGTGCTCGTAAGCCTGTGTCTTCCAAGATCTATCATCGCATATGGTCAACTTTTGTGACATGGTGCTCTGACAAGAAGTTGTCACTTGACTTCCATCTTCCCACTGTCCTGGCCTTCTTGCAGGACGGTGTGGATAAGGGGCTCAGTCTGAGTTCCCTCAAAGTTCAGACTTCTGCCTTGTCTGTGTTTTTCCAGGAACGGATTGCTGTCCTTCCTGATGTGAAAGTCTTCTTCCAGGGTGTGACTCATGTTCGACCTGCCTTTAAGAGTCCTGCTCCCCAGTGGGATCTCAATTTGGTGCTGGGAGTTCTTCAGCGACCACCGTTTGAATCCTTGGCTTCCATTCCATTACGTCTTGTGACTTGGAAGATGGCCTTCCTCTTGGCTGTTGTGTCAGTGCGCCGGGTAGCAGAGTTACAGGCCTTGTCTTGTAAACCTCCTTACCTGGTGTTCCACAAGGATAAGGCTGTGCTTCGCACTACCAAGGAATTCTTACCCAAGGTTGTGTCTGAGTTTCACATCAATCAGGAGATTGTGGTTCCCTCTTTCTGCCCTAATCCTTCATCTGACAAGGAAAGAGATCTCCATCTGTTGGATGTGGTGCGTTGCCTCAAGTTTTATGTTCATCGCACCGAGTCTATCAGGAAGTCTGACGCTCTATTCGTCATTCCTGAGGGGCCTAGGGCAGGAAGACCGGCTTCCAAAGTTACCATTGCCTCTTGGATTAAGGCTACCATCCGTGAAGCCTATAAGTTGAGGAATAAGCATGTTCCCTTCCGGGTAACTGCCCATTCCACCAGATCTATTGGGGCCTCTTGGGCCTACAAGAATCAAGCTTCTGCTGATCAACTGTGCAGAGCGGCCACTTGGTCCTCTGTGCACACCTTTTCAAAGCACTACCGAGTTGATGTACTGGCGTCGGCTGATGCCAGTTTTGGAAGGAAGGTCCTGGAGGCAGTCTTGCCTGTGTAGGTCTTCCGCTCTGTGATCCTTAGTGCTTCTTTACTGTTGAGCCCGGTTGGCTCTGGTTACGTGTGCTGTGTTAGTTCAGGGATTGTTCCCTTGGTTGGTGTCCGTTGACACTTACAGTTTGGGCTATGTTATCAACTGGTCATAGCAGTTCTAGTGACTTGGGCCTTGCGCCTGGTCCTTGCCTTACTTCCCGCCTCTGGATCAGCTCAATGTTTGTACATCCCAGAGTACCAGTGACCTGTATTGGACGACAGTGAAAATAGGATTTTAGTCTTACCTGTTAAATCCTTTTCACTTAGTCCATACAGGTCACTGGTCTCCCACCCTGTCAAGGGACCAGTCTTGGCTCTCCTGTGGCATTCAGTGGGAGACCGTTCGGGCATGCTCACAGGAGTCTTTCTTTTTGCTTACCTGAGGTCAGTTTTAGGGTCTCAAATCAATCTAAAGTGGCTCTGGCCAGAAGGTGGCTTAAGTAAGAGGGGAGGCTCCGCCCCTTGCAAATTATTTGCATAGTTGTTCCTGCCTATTAAAGGGGACTTACGCCTCCCAGAGTACCAGTGACCTGTATGGACTAAGTGAAAAGGATTTAACAGGTAAGACTAAAATCCTATTTTCATAAAGCAGTTTACTGCTCCGTTAGTGAACGTTTCCCTGACCACCCTAATTTATAATGCCCAGATACAGAAGCTGCTTTCACTGTAATTTTTTTCTTTTTCTTTGCGGCTTTTCACAGTGTTTAAATTCCTCAGGTCATCAAAAAGGATTAAAAGACTGATGTTGACAATACTGATTTAAAGGGATAGAAACATTTAACACACAAAAAATTCTATATTGCAGGGATTATCCTTCTGAGTAGAACACGGGTACTGCCACTGCAGAGAGATGTTTTAGTCACAAGTTATTGTACTTCATACTTGCATTTTTACTGTGCATTACTTCGGTGGCCTGAAATTTTACAGTCACACTGTTACTACACCATCCTATGTAGACTAATGGTCAACTGACCAGAGTTGTCCATAGACTGATGTAGCAACAGCACCACCATGAAATTTCAGGCCATAGAAATACTGCACATTAAAAAAAATGCAATAATTTTTGCGTGAATATTTTTCATCAGTGGGATGACTATTATTTTTCTCAGCAGGATATAACCTACAATATGTTTTTCCTTATTAACTCTGTGAGTGCCAGAGAGGTATCCAATGCATTGCTCTGCAATGCGTTGAATATCTCTGGCACTCAGAGGCTTAAGAGCTAAGCAGATGGGGAATCATTTGTAAAGTGGCTTCATATGTATTAAAGATGGTGTGTAGATCGTGTATGCTCACATAGACCATATTTAACTTCTAATGTTACAATCCCCACATTTAATTAGCCCTTTTTTAGCCAAATCTAAATCCAGACTGTTTTTTCTCCTGAAGAACTAAACAGCTGTTTTCATATGTCTGTACTGCAACTTGATCCCTACAAACTAACCCTGCCACTTCCATAGTGTTTAATATTCTTCACTGAATCAGTCTGGTCACATTTTTGTTAGTTTAACCTATTTACTAATAGAGGGTCACATATGGCAAATAAAAAGTAGAGCAAACTGGCTGCATTTGGAGGACAAAGTCCCAATGATTAAAAAGGGGCTTTTAACTCCTTAAATCCTAGAAAGAACTGACACCTCTCAATCATTCAAGGTGTTAACACCCCTTTTGAAATCAATGGCAATGTTGGCAATTTTAATTTGTTCTCTATGGTGCTGATGGTTTGCTCTAGAATTGCTCCTCGGCAAATGGCCCATAAAGGAGACACATAAAAATTCCCATTGGTTTAAGTTAGGCTTTCAACCTGTTGATTGCTTTAGAGGCAAGATGGCAGTGCAACGCATTATGAAGCAATGCATTGCACACTTCTCTGTCAAGGGAAAGTGATGCTTAATATGGTAAAAATAAAAATTGCAGGGTTTATCCTGCTAAGGAAATTGACCACAGCTGAGAGATGTATTGCAGTTTCAAGTTACATTTTTTGGGGCGCAATACCAGTCTTGCCTGGATTTTGATGGTGAAGCCTTTTCCACAGCAGTCTACAAACAGCTCTAGTTGGGTGAACATAAACCTCCATAGGATGGTGTAGCAAATTGCCACTGTTGAATTTCAGGCCATGGAGGTACAGCGCCTAAAACATGTAAGCTTGAGCTGTAATAAGTTTGAATAAAATCTCTCCGCAGAGGTATTACCCTTGTTTTAATCAGTAGCATAAAACTACATAATATATACTTTTTCGGTGTTAAAGGGTTAGTAATGTTTCATTAGAACAGCAGCTAAGATTGTTCTTCATAGTTAATACTACTGATCTCCGATTTGCCACTGTTGATAATTTTCTACTTATACTATAATTATATCATACCTCCCAACATTTCAAATGGCCAAAGACGGACAATTTTGTTGTAGGGGGTTTTACTGGGGATGTGGCTGGTGGGCGGGGCATTACCAAGAACTTATAGGTGATTTCGTGACCTACTGACACCACTTTGGTGTTGCTCTAGATCATTTATTAAGTTATACAAAGTATTTTATTTACACAGACTAATTTATAAACACATATAATGACATTTAGCCCCTTAATGCCCGCATGCCGTGTTATGACAGTTGCACGTTTTTTGCTTGAAGGACCGGTGACGGTCATAGCACGTTGCGTACATTTTACTTACAGTGCTCCTCCGGGAGAACTGTAAGTAAAAATGGTGAGTGAAATTGACCGCTCCAAGACTGGAGCGTTCCGTCTTAGTCCCCAGCGTGGTGTGCCTTATGCTTCCAGCACTTTGAAAAGACCAAAGTGGTCCTTGAGGGAATGTTAGTTCCAGAACCGTAGACATTAAGGGGTTAAACAATCATTAATGTGAGTTTTATGGGTGTGGAGCAATGTGATGCACTTATATACAAACCACACAGTCTCATCTCCTAAAAAGAGGGACACCAGGGTGGGAAAGAGGGACAGAGGGATTTGGGTCTCAAAGAGGGACTGTCCGTCCTAAAGAGGGACACTTGGGAGGTATGTTATATTGTGAAGTTTACCCTTCCTGCCCTTTTTCCTGACGTTAGTCATGTTTGGCTCAGATCTGACAGCGGATCTCAACAAGAGAAAAACTACATAAATATCAGAAAAAACCTGCACTCCTAAGTCAGGGTGTTCCTTATCATGACAGAGGGAAAACTATCCCTCGTTGTGATCTGTCCGGTCCGATGACCGGTTTTCAGATCTATGGGGGGTGGGCTTACTCTTGGAAAAAGGGGCGGGGGGTAAACTTCATGATATATTTCATTGTAACTAGAAAGATTTGAGCAGTGACAAATCGGAGATTACTAGTGCTCACTGTGAAGAAAAATCTTAGCTGCTGTTCTAATGAAACATTACTAAACTTTTAACCCCTTAAGGACCGGCGGTCCTGGGACATTTCTGTCCCATAATGACCGCATAGGAGCACTTGGACGCGCCGGTACACGTGACCTGTCGCGTGTATCGGCGGGTCATTATGGGGCCTGATAGAGATCGCTCCGATCTTGGAGCGGTCAATTTCAGGCCCTATTTTTACTTACAGCGCTCCCGGTAGAGCGTTGTAAGTAAAAAGTATGTGACGTACTATGACTGTCATCGGTCCTTGAGTATTTCAAGGACCGTGACGGTCCTGGTACGTCAAGGGTCCTTAAGGGGTTAAGGAAAAATGTCCCTTTAGCCCTTTGAGTCGCAATGTGTTGGGTACCCCTCTGGTACTCAAAGGGTTAAAACAATAACTTAATTTATTTAATTTGTCCCCTCTGGTGCAGTTGGATTGCTCTGTTTTCTGAATACATCCCAAAGTGTGTAAAATTGGCTCATTCATCCTCATCCCCTCCCCCCCAATTAAAATCGTCCCCCTTGCTTCCTTTAACTCACAGTGAAATTCCTGGACAAATTCCCAGCGGCACAAAAAAGCAGCTTATATTAAACAGCTGTCTTCTCTATCTCCTTTAAGTCTGACAAATTCTGTGCCCAGGCTGCCTGCCTGTACGTTGTGCAGTTTCCTGAGCCGGCTAGAAAGCGCACACACATTGATGCCAGACGTCAGGGAAAGTCTTTTCTCGGATGGGAAATCTCTCATAGGCATCTCTAAGCTTGCTGACTCTTACAATAAATAGATGGCATTTGTGCTGATGTCTGCAGATATTTCATGACTTCTTTCCTATCCTAAGATTCTGTTAGCTGTGTGCAAGCAAAATGGTTTTTCTGGGCTCCTTTCACTTGCATATTGCAATCGAAAACAGATATTCATCTGGCTTTGCTGCAGTGTTTAAGATCCATCCAGCTCAGTGCAGTGAATTCCCTTAAGTGCTTATGCAAGATGTAGTAATGACGACGTTACCTCTGCCCAGTGTAAGCTCCAGCTTTGTTTGAAATTATGCATTCAGTGTGCAAAACAGACAGTATATTGGGAGGTTCTGGGCATAAGGAAAAGTAATTTAGATTTTTCCAGACTGATAGTTGATTTGTAATGGAACGTTTACCCCCATAAATGCTAGAGAAGACTCCAACACTTTGCTTTGCAGCAAGTTGGATACCTCTCTACCATTCAGGGGGTTAGAAGCCCCATTTAAATCAATGGCACTCTGGGGAATTTTCATTTTGTCCCCTGTGATAGTTGGTTTGCTCCACTTCTATATGTAAGGCCCCAGGTGAAATCTATTAGCTGTCATGAGGAGATGTGTCATAAAGGCAGGCTGTATTGGAGATCACTGACCATTTGAGATCCATGAATGTACCTAATACATTGGTATCACCTCATACATATTTTCTCTCAAGTCCTATATGGAACACAGGTACCATGGGGGTTGAGCCCCTCCTCCTGGAGGGCAGGACACATCTCAAAAGACAGAGTTTTACAGGTGTAGACTCCCTCCTCCAGCTCACCCCCCACCCCCCCATAATTAATGCTTCCTGCTTGATGAAGAAAGAGCAAGATACAGTCTTGGTTTTTTAGGATTTTTATTATTTTCCTTATTAGATATGGAGCTGTATAATCCCCCATTAGGTGGGTTACCATTACTGGGCTTCCCTGGAGTTAACTGACCAGTGTGCAGGTGCTGTATGGACCCTTGCAGCCCTCTTGAGGAAATCTTTCTGCCAAGTCTTCCCTCCCAGCAGAGTCTCCTGAGACTCAGCTTCTAGCTACAATGGTAACCTGAAGAGAGAAGACTGGTGAGTAACCCTTTTGTGTGCCTTGGACTACTTATGTCCCAGTTATGTTGCCTCCATACAGGGGCGTTATGAGCCTTGGCATGCTCTTGCACTTATTTGGGTATATTATTTAACTATTTATTATCTGTGCTTTGCAGTAAGGGTGATTGCTTTTTCCTTTAATGTTAACCCTTTCACTGCTGTTTTGGCTATTTTGGTTCTTCTGAGGCACAACAGGTTCTGGTTCCAGTACCTCTCCCAGAGCACGGTTCAGGTTTTTAGTCCGACCTGTTAGTGGTTCTGAGGAAGGAAGCTGGTTGTCACCCCATTCTTGACCTCAGCTGTCTCAACAAATATGTTGTGACTTCACACTTCAAGATGGATTCCTTGCATTCTGTCATCTCGGTAATGTGCCTGGGAGAGTATCTGGCATCTTTGGACCTTCAGGATGCTTATCTGCATATTCGATTCACCCGAACAGCCAACGCTACCTGCGTTTTGCTTTAGACTCAAATCGCTACCCATTCATGGCTCTGCCGTTTGGCCTAGCTTTGGCACCTCACGTGTTCATCAGGTTCATGGGGTTCTTAGCGGCCTTCATCTACACCCGGGGCATCTCCATGACTCCCTACCTGGACGATCTTTTGATCGAGGCTCCGTTAGAGGAGTTATTGGTCTGTCACAATCAGGTTTGTGCCCGACTTCTGGTCCACCATGGCTGGATCTTGAAAATGCTCAATTCCTCTCCGATACCTTCCCAAGTTCTGGTGTTTCTATGGTTCCACACCACGTCTGGGGAAGGTCTTTCTTCCAGAGGAAAAGATTCTTCTTGTGATGCAGGAAATTTGTCAGGCTCTGGAGTGGCCCTCAGACATAGTCAGGGAGTACATGAGAGTTCTGGTGAGAGTGCTGTCTACACTGGATGCTGTACCTCACTATCAGGTCCGCACGAGAGAACTTCAGAGGCATGTCATCCGGAGCTGGTCCAGGAATCAGGAGCATCTGGATCACATAGAAACATATCACCAGATATTTCTCTCCCCAGAGGGCCAGATGGGACCTTCAGTGGTGGTTACATAGGCTGAACCTGGAACAGGGTAACCCCTTTGTGATTCCAGATTGGACCCTGTTCATCACTGACGCCAGCCTGAGCTTGTCAGTAGTCTCATTCCTGAGAGTCACTGAATTGCATTCTTTATCTTGCAAACTATTTTTCCTGTTTTTTCATAAGGACAAGGTAGTACTTTGAACCTCACTGGAGTTTCTAACTAAAGTAGTCTGTGAGTTCCACACCAATCAGAAGAATGTTGTGCCTTCTTTTTGTCATGACCCCAAGTCTGACAAGGAGAAAGATCTCCATTTGTTAGATGTTGTGTATTTCCTTAAATTTTATGTGCACCGTACTGAGCCTCTTCAAAAGGCTGACTCTTTGTCTGTCATCACCAAGGGTCCTAGGACTGGCCAGACTGCTTCCAAGGTCACTGTGGCTTCTTGGAACAAAGCTACCATATGCCAGACTTGGTCTTCCTTGCATACTTTGCCAAACAGTACAGTGTTGATGTTCTGGCCTCTGCTGAGGCCAGTGTGGTCCTGAAGGTCCTGCAGGTGGTCCTGCTTGTTTAGGAACCTTCATTCTTGGTTTCCCATACTGTTTTTCAGTTGTTTGAGCCCTGTTGGCTCTTGTTCTTGTGTGCTGTTTAAGTTCAGTGTCCGTTGACACTTACTACTTGGGTTATTCCAATAGTGGATAGTCGTAGGGAACTCTGATATCATGGGGACGGGCATGAGGTGAGGTCTCTCCTTTTTTCCACCTCTAAGAGCTTAGTGTTGGTATATCCCCATGGTACCTGTGTTCCATATTAGATGTAAGAGAAAATAGGATTTTAGTGTTCTTACCTGCTAAATCCTTTTCTCTATTCCTCATGGAACACGGGTCTCCCACCCAGAGAAAGGGACCTTTTGTTGTGATCTTGCCTTCTTGGGCAGCGGAGTCCTTTTAGGTTATTTTTCTTGTAGGAAATGTTCTTCTTCTCTTTCCCTCATTCTTCATTTGTGTAGCTTCAGTCACATAAATTCTGGGTAATAGTAGGCAGGGGAGGGTTTAGCTGGAGGAGGAGGGAGTCTCCACCCATAAGAGATGTGCCCTGCCCTCCAGGAGGAGGGACTCAACTCCCATGGTAAGTGTGTTCTATATGGGCTAAAGAGAAAAGGATTTAAAGGGATAGTAATGTCTCCTTCTCCAAGCAACTCAGATTGTTCATCATAGTTAATAGTACTAATGTCTGATGCTCGTACAGTTCATAACTTGCTATTTACACTATAGTTATATGATGAAGTTTACCCCTCCTGCCCCTTTTCCTGATCATAAGCCACCTCCCCATAGATCTGAAAAACTGTCATTGGACCAGACAGATTACAAAGAGGGACAATCTTCCCTGTCAGTATAATGAAAACCCTGCCCTCCTTGATGAAGGAGGGCAGGTTTTTCTGAATACTGACTGAAGATTATCCCTCGTGATCTGCTGTCAGGTCTGAGCCAGAAATGCTGACCTTGGGAAAAGGGGCAGGAAGGTATAAGACATCTCTAGCATTCAAGAGGTTAAAGGCCAAATTCAAATCCATGGAGATTTTGAAATATTTTATTTGTTGCACTTAGTTTTTTCCAAATTTTCCTTTGGTCCAATGGAAATAAATGTGTAAAATTTTAACCCTTCAAATACCAGTGAGGTTACCAGCACATTGCAAGGTACTGAGGACCTCTCTGGCACTCAAGGGGTATTTTAATGTAGGATTTTACATTGCAACAGTTGTGTAAGCATTCTTTGTCAACTGTCTACTTAGGCCAGTACAGGCAAAATGAGGACCTGCAGCTGCTGCCAGACTTCAACTCCCATCGTCCTTGCCAACCTCTGGCTGGCAGGAGGTGACAGGAGTTTTAGTCTGGCAGCAGCTGGAGGGACTCCCTTTTCCCCACCACTGGCTTAGGCTGTCCATTAGAGTGCAGGTTAATATTTCAGTGTCTGATTGCTTTCTGGAATCCTGTCTTCTGCAGGGCCGCAGCTGGATAGTGAAGCGGAGTTATGAAGATTTCCGGGTGCTGGACAAACACCTTCACCTGTGCATATATGACCGGCGATTCTCTCAGCTCTCAGAGCTGCCCCGTTCCGACTCCGTGAAGGACAGTCCAGAGGTAACTGCTAGAACTATCCACAAATGCCACTGTATTCAGCATACATAGTGTACACACTTCACCTTTCAAAACCCAGAGTGTTGGAACAGGACATTGTAGGTAGTGGCAACTCCTAGTTTGGCTGTTACACAGAGAGCAAGAGAGTGATTATTCTGGGCAAACCAATGGCCCCATGGGATTAGGAGTGACCAAAAATGCCTCAAATGTCCATTGAGTCAAATTGTGCTTTTAACTCACCAAATGCTTGCTTGCTTCTCAATGCTTTGAAGACTTTTCTAACTTTCTAGGGGTTAAATGACCCACTTAAAGGGACAGTAATACTTAAAATGTAAAAAAAAATATGTTGTAGAGTTTATCCCCCTGAGTAAAACAAGAGTACTCCCACTGCTGAAAGGTGTTCCATTCAAAAGTTATTAATTTTCAAAGTTGAATTTTTTAGGTGCAATATCACAGTGGCCTGAAATTGTACAGTGGCGCTGTTGCTACACCATCCTATGGAGATTTATGGTCAACTGACCAGAGCTGTCCATAGGATCGTGTAGCAACAGCGCCACTGTACAATTTCAGGCCACTGTGATACTGCACCTAAAAAAATTCAACTTTGAAAATTAATAACTTTTGAATGAAACACCTTTGAACAGTGGGAGTACCTTTGTTTTACTCAGGGGGATAAACTCTACAACATATTTTTTTTTTACATTTTAAGTATTACTATCCCTTTAAATCAGTGGGAATTGTTAAATCCCCTCTGTAGTGCAGTTGGCATGCTCCTGGATTGCTACTTTCTTGCCCGAGAGCCTTAAAGGGATAGTAATACTTAAAATGTAAAAAAAAAAATATGTTGTAGGCCTTATCCCACTGAGTAAAACAATGATACTCCCACTGCTGAGGGTTTTTTATTCAAAAGTTATTGCAGCTGAAACTTGAATTTTTTTGGTGCTGTATCACAGTGGCCTGAAATTGTACAGTGGCGCTGTTGCAACACCATTCTATGGGACAGATCTGGTCAATTGACCATAAATCTCCATAGGATGGTGTAGCAACAGCACAACTGTACAATTTCAGGACACTGTGATATTGCACCTAAAAAAATCAAGTTTAAGCTGCAATAACTTTTGAATAAAAAACCCCTCCGCAGTGGGAGTAGCCTTGTTTTATTCAGGGGGATAAACACTACAATATATAGTTATTTACATTTTAAGTATTACTATCCCTCTAAATGTAATGTGATGCTATAATGCTGTAGGCCAAGGTAGACAACCTGCATCTCTCCAGCTGTTACTAGGTTACAAATCCCATCATCTTCACATGATTTGTAGTATGACAACCACAGCTGGAGGGCCGCTGATTACCCGCCACTGTAGCATTTTCACATTGGAGAGGTTGTAAAAGCAAGTGGATTTTATCTAGTATTAAATCAGCTAGGAATTCTCTGGTCTGCCAAAACTTTTTTACTTTTGATATTTTCAGACCCAGTATTTCAAAGGAATATCAATATGATACAGCATCACATGAATTCTAACAGTGTTTAACACTTTTCTCCCAAAAGAAATTAATAAACTTTACAGTTCAGAAGTGAAATTAAATTAAAGTGGGGGTCAGTGTAAACTGTGAAGCAGAGTTACACAACCACAATCCTCAACCGTACACAGTCCTAACAGTGCAGGTTTTCAGGATTTCCCTGCTTGAGCCTGGGTGTGTAATAAGTGATGTTATATCTGCTGTAAACTATGTCATGAGCAGCAGGGGAGGAAAATCTCCATTGATTATTAAATGGCAGTTATGAATGCAATATGTTGGATACCTCTCTAGCATTCAAGGAGTTAAAATTAAATTAATGGGCATTTTGAGAACTTCTATTCCCACCCTTGGTGCAGTTTGTTTGCTCCAGATCTGCACCTCTTTAGCTTGATGTGGAAGGCTCCAAATAATTTAAATTCCTTGAGGAATGCAAGCACACTTTATAGACCATTCCAATGAAGTATTTCTTTTCACATTGCGCTGTTTTGCCAGCCGGGCCCGGGACCAGGATCTCATGGTGTCAGCTAGGGGCTGACGTCTGTGAAAGGGGAGGGAACGGGGACGTTTATAATCGTGTATCTCTCAAACTCTAAAAGTTTGAGAGACAAGCGTAACATCACTGAACTTATTGTTTTAATATCTACAATATAACACTTAGAAAAATCCAGATATCACTAACACTTTAACGTTATTTCACTGTCGTCCAATACAGGTCACTGGTACCATGGGATGTGTAGTCCCCTTTAATAGGCAGGAACAATTATGCAAATAATTTGCAAGGGGCGGAGCCTCCCCTCTTACTTAAGCCACCTTCTGGCCAGAGCCACCCATATTGATTTGTTCCTGGTGTGCTTGCACACCAGGCAGAGAACAGCTATGCTTCTTAGAGTTTTATTATTTTTTCTTCAAATATGGAATACCACCATTAGGAGGGTGACCATGGCTGTGAATGCCCTCACCCGAAGTGGCTAGTGCAGCTTCCAGGGATTTCTGTGGACCTATACCTGATGAGGGGACAGCTTGTGTTAAGCAGCTCCCCTGTTGGGGAAATTACCTCTGGTTCTTTCCCTCCCTATCATGGTCACCTGAAGACAGAAGTCTGCGAGAAAGGTGAGTCACCCATTGAGTGCTGAAGGTCCACTTGTCCCCACAGTGTCCCTTTGATGGGCTTGTATTTGGGAGTTTTAATACACTCCAGCACTCATAGGGTGTTTTTATTGCATTATCACTATTTATGCAATTTCTGTGTTATTCTCTGAGTTTTGGAGCATTGGGTATTCATTTATTATGTTTCTCATGTATTTCATGCTTGTTTGGGCACTTTTTAATGTTTTACTAAACTTTATTAAAAATGGTGTTCCGCGCCTTTAAGCGCGGCTTTTTCCCGCTCAGCAGCAGAGCTCCTTTACTCTCTATGGGAATTCACAGTTTGGGACATATCTCTGAAACCGCTTGTCACAGCAACTTCAGAGTGGGCTCATTTTAATGCTAGGCTCCTGCTCTATCATCCGGTTGGTGTTTTATTAATGTAGGGGGTTCAGGGGGGCTTCGGGCACTGTTTGGGGTACTTGCATAGGGAAAACTACATTTCCCATGAGCGCTTAGCTCGCGCTCGTTTCTGATTGGCTGTCATGACGGCCGCCATTTTGTGGTACTTTTCCAAGGCGAGTACACTACGCAGGGACCGAGCCTTCTCTCTCCTCACCAGATTAACCCTTCGCTGGCCAGATAAGTCCGTTTTTAGACCTTTTCTGGGGTGAAACTTTAATCTTTAACACTTTTCTGGGTGATAGTGTTTGTTGTGGGGTATATTGACGCTGTGAGCATGTCTACTTCACTGGAGCTAGGGGCTAGACCCAAGACTAAGGAGGCTGGGGGGTCTTCTACCCCCATGGCGTTTTGCTCCTCTTGCCACATTGGGCTGGATTGCGATAATGTGGGGGATCTATGCCCTAATTGTACTGATAAAGATAGCAACCCTGGGCTTCCCAGCCACGCTATTGAGCCATCTTGGGTGAGGGAGTTTAAAGCTGCCACTAGGGATCTCAGATCCACGCTTCAACTCTTTCCCTCTCAGGTACAGGGGGCTCTCCAGGTCTGGCAGACCCCCTCTACTATCAGGACCTCCCTGCCTAAGCCACAAGGAGCTCCTGATATCACTGATTCTTCTGAAGAAGAACTTTTACAGGATTCTGATGCTGAGGAACGTACTGTTATTGAATCTAACAGGTCCATTGGGGACCCCTATGAGTGTGACCCTGAAGTTTCGGCTGAGGGTCTGATCAGAGCGGTTCTGAATACGCTCAACCTTCCTCTGACTCACGAATCCACTTATGATCCTACTGATGTTTTTCAGAAAAAGCCATCTAAACCTGTTGTTTGTTTTCCAACTAACCCTACTCTTGCCCGTCTGGTTTCTGAGGCATGGAAGAATCCTGATAGATCTTCCTCTGTCTCCAAAAAGTTTGCCAAACTTTACCCTTTTCCCGAAGCGGAGCTGGCAAAATGGGTTCATCCTCCCAAGGTGGATGCTCCTGTGTCTAGACTATCCAAATCTACTGCTTTGGCTGTCTCAGATGCCTCTGCCTTGCAGGACTGGACGGATAAGAAATTAGAGCTTTCTCTTAAATCTATTTTTGCCTCTATTGGCACTGCCATGCGCCCCACCTTTGCTGTGGCATGGGTTAATAGGGCTATTGCAGCCTGGACTGAACGACTGACTGAAGCGGTTCGCCAGGATGCGCCTGTATCTGAACAGTTGCAGCTTCTTGCTAATATCACTGAAGCTCAGAACTATGTTGCTGATGCTGCTTTTGATGCTGTGCGCATGATGGCGAGGGCCTCCACTTCTTCTGTGGTGGCTAGACGCGCTCTTTGGCTGAAAATTTGGTCTGCTGATACAGCCTCTAAGAAAGCCTTGCTTTCCTTGCCCTTTCAGGGGAAGTTGCTCTTTGGCTCTGAGCTCAAAGAAATGATCAGTGAGGCTACTGGCGGTAAAAGTACTCTTCTACCCTCAGTCTTTAAGAAAAAGTTTCCAGCCAAACGCAATCGGTCCTTTCGTTCCTTTCAGACTGAGACACGCTCCTCGGCCCAAACGGGTCCTCCCACTACGCGCTCCTCCTCCAAGCCCAAACAGTCCTGGAGGCCCAAAGTTGCCTCCAAGGCCAAGACCTCCAAGACTGCTTCGGCATGACTCGCCGAACCCGGGTCCGCATCCGGCTGTAGGCGGTCGTCTCCGCATCTTTCGCCGGTCTTGGGAGGAGTCAGTGGCGGACCCATGGGTTCTTCAGGTGGTGTCAGAGGGATACAGGATCCCTTTCTCTTCCCTTCCTCCTTTTCGGTTCCATTTTACTCGTCCTTCTCAGGAACCCTCAAAAAGGCGTCTGTTCGACGACGCTATTCAGGATCTCTTGGACAAAGAGGTCCTGGAGACGGTTCCGCAGGGGGACACAGGTTCAGGATTTTATTCCAACCTGTTTGTGGTAGCCAAAAAGGATGGAGGAGCCCGTCCCATCTTGGATCTCAAAGATCTCAATGCCTATGTGGTGACTTCCCACTTCCGCCAGGAGTCCCTGCGCTCTGTGATTGCAGCAATGTCTCCAGGGGAGTTTCTTGCCTCCCTGGACCTTCAGGATGCTTATCTTCACATCCCTATTCATCCAGAGAGCAGGAAGTATCTCAGGATTGCCTGCCACAGGGGACACTTTCAATTTACAGCGCTCCCCTTTGGACTGACTACAGCTCCTCAAGTCTTCCAGCGGGTGCTGGGCTCCTTGATAGCGGTGCTCCATCAGGATGGGATCAGAGTGACACCCTACATGGACGATCTCCTACTGAAGGCCTCCTCAGCGGAGCTTCTCCACCAGCAGTTGCAGAGGTGCATGCACACCCTGAACCGTCACGGATGGATCCTGAATCTGGACAAGTCGGACTTGATTCCTTCTCAGAGGCTTCTGTTCCTGGGTCTCCTGTTCGACACTCGCCAATGCATGGTGTTTCTTCCAGAGGACGTGGCTCACCAGATAGCCGTCAGAGTGGCTGGGATTCTGGACATGGACGAAATTCCAGTTCCGAAGTTGTCGTCCTTAGTGGGGAAGTTCATTTCCACGATCGAGGCAGTACCATTTGCCATGGCCCACTCCAGGGATCTTCAGAGATTTGTGATCCAGACGTGCAGGAATCATCCAGATCATCAACATCTGTCTGTTTCTCTTCCTCCTCATGTCGAGTCGAGTCTGCACTGGTGGTTAGATCTCTCTCATCTCTTGAAAGGGAAATCCTTTCTAGTTCCTCATTGGACCACAGTCACAACGGATGCCAGCCTTCGGGGCTGGGGTGCAGTCTGGGGTCGCTTCAGTGCTCAGGGGAAATGGGGTCTGGAGGAATCCATGCTCTCCATCAATGTTCTGGAACTTCGAGCTGTCCGGCTGGCCCTGAGGCACTGGGAGTCTCAATTGACCGGTCTTCCAGTCAGAGTAGAGTCCGACAACGCCACGGCGGTGGCTTACATCAACAGACAAGGCGGCACAAGAAGCGGTTCCGCCTGGTGGGAAGTCAAGGATATTTTGTCTTGGGCAGAAGATCACGTGCCTGTCATCTCTGCAGTTCATATTCCAGGCGTGGACAACGTCATGGCAGACTTCCTCAGTCGTCACACCGTCGACAGCGGAGAATGGGCTCTTCACCCAGAGGTGTTTCACTTGCTCACTCAACGGTGGGGGATGCCAGTGGTGGATCTGATGGCTACCAGACACAACAGGAAGGTTCCGGTGTTCTGCTCCCGTCTGAGGGACTCCCTTGCTCTAGCGGTGGATGCCTTGTCGATCCCTTGGGACTTCTCCCTGGCTTACATCTTCCCCCCTCTTCCTCTATTGATCAGAGTTATTCAGAAGTTGAAGAGAGAACGTTGTCCTGTCATCCTGATTGCTCCAAACTGGCCTCGCCAGTCCTGGTTTCCGGAATTGATGGCCATGTCAGTGAAGGATCCAATCCCACTTCCAGCCCGTCCGGACCTGCTTCTTCAGGGGTATCTGTGGAAAGAGGATGTTCACTCTCTCCGTTTGATGGCATGGCGGTTGAATCCTCGATTCTAGCTAAGAAAGGCTTTTCTCCTTCTGTGGTGTCGACGATGCTCAGTGCTCGTAAGCCTGTGTCTTCCAAGATCTATCATCGCATTTGGTCAACTTTCGTGACATGGTGCTCTGTCAAGCAGTTGTCTCTTGACTTCCATCTTCCCACTGTCCTGGCCTTCTTGCAGGACGGTGTGGACAAGGGGCTCAGTCTGAGTTCCCTCAAAGTTCAGACCTCTGCCTTGTCTGTGTTTTTCCAGGAACGGATTGCCATCCTTCCTGATGTGAAAGTCTTCTTCCAAGGTGTGACTCATGTTCGACCTGCCTTCAAGAGTCCTGCTCCCCAGTGGGATCTCAATTTGGTGCTGGGAGTTCTTCAGCGACCACCGTTTGAATCCTTGGCTTCCATTCCATTACGTCTTGTGACTTGGAAGATGGCCTTCCTTTTGGCTATTGTGTCAGTACGCCGGGTGGCAGAGTTACAGGCATTGTCTTGTAAACCTCCTTACCTGGTGTTCCACAAGGATAAGGCTGTGCTTCGCACTACCAAGGAATTCTTACCCAAGGTTGTGTCTGAGTTTCACATCAATCAGGAGATTGTGGTTCCCTCTTTCTGCCCTAATCCTTCATCTGACAAGGAAAGAGATCTCCATTTGTTGGATGTGGTGCATTGCCTCAAGTTTTATGTTCACCGCACCGAATCTATCAGGAAGTCTGACGCTCTATTCGTCATTCCTGAGGGGCCTAGGGCAGGAAGACCGGCTTCCAAAGTTACCATTGCCTCTTGGATTAAGGCTACCATCCGTGAAGCCTATAAGTTGAGGAATAAGCATGTTCCCTTCAGGGTGACTGCCCATTCCACCAGATCTATTGGGGCCTCCTGGGCCTACAAGAATCAAGCTTCTGCTGATCAACTGTGCAGAGCGGCCACTTGGTCCTCTGTCCACACTTTTTCTAAGCACTACCGAGTTGATGTACTGGCATCGGCTGATGCCAGCTTTGGAAGGAAGGTCCTGGAGGCAGTCTTGCCTGTGTAGGTCTTCCGCTCTGTGATCCTTAGTGCTTCCTTACTGTTGAGCCCGGTTGGCTCGTGTTCCGTGTGCTGTGTTAAGTTCAGGGATTGTTCCCTTGCTTGGTGTCCGTTGACACTTACAGTTTGGGCTATGTTATCAACTGGTTAACAGTTCTAGTGACTTGGGCCTTGCGCCTGGTCCTTGCCTTACTTCCCGCCTCTGGATCAGCTCAATGTTTGTACATCCCATGGTACCAGTGACCTGTATTGGACGACAGTGAAAATAGGATTTTAGTCTTACCTGTTAAATCCTTTTCACTTAGTCCATACAGGTCACTGGTCTCCCACCCTGTCAAGGGACCAGTCTTGGCTCTCCTGTGGCATTCAGTGGGAGACCGTTCGGGCATGCTCACAGGAGTCTTTCTTTTTGCTTACCTGGGTCAGTTTAGGGTCTCAAATCAATATGGGTGGCTCTGGCCAGAAGGTGGCTTAAGTAAGAGGGGAGGCTCCGCCCCTTGCAAATTATTTGCATAATTGTTCCTGCCTATTAAAGGGGACTACACATCCCATGGTACCAGTGACCTGTATGGACTAAGTGAAAAGGATTTAACAGGTAAGACTAAAATCCTATTTTCTGTTATTATTAAAGCAGAACTACCATGTCACAAAATGTTTAGCTTAACTAAGTCTCCTTCTGGCGACTAGCTGTTAGTAGAGCTAGTCGCCAGAATTATTACCTGATTTAACAGATATATGCTTTATTCCCCAGCTATCAGTAGCACAGAGCGCGGACATCTTGCCAGAATGACGCCCGTGCTGTCAGTCCCAGCTGGGTCTAGGAGGCGTTGCTAGGAGCCATTTGGCTCCGGCTGGGACTGACAGCGCAGGCGCGCGGATGTCACTCTGGCAAGATATCCGCGCTCCGTGCTACTGACAGCTAGGGAATAAAGCATATATCTATTAAATCAGCTAAGCAGCTAGTCGCCAGAAGGGGACTTAGTTAAGCTAAACATTTTGTGACATGGTAGTTCCGCTTTAATGTTTAACACCAGTCATTTATGTGAAAAGTGGCCAAAATCTGTCCTAATAAGAATCACAAGTTGATAGCCAGAGCTACTGTACAGGTGCATAGTTGCTATGATATATGTTTAACCCTTTGAATTCCATTGGAATGAGCAACATACTGTAGAGAAAATCTTTGCTCTGGTACTCATAGGTTAATTGACATTCCAGAAAGCAAAACTGCATGTAGCACTTGTTGATCTCGCCTCCTTTCTTGAAATGATCAGATTTAACTTGAAATGTCACAAGGGTGTGAAAGCTTTGTTCTTAGTTGTCATAGAAATCACTATATCAATAGACCCATGTCCTTTGCAGGTGCATATTCTGTACAAGAGTTTATGGATGCATATCGCCATGCTTGTTACAGAGAGCATACAATAGACATTCTGCTCGACCCATGTTGTGAAGTGTCGTATCTCAAATTTGTGTAATGGTGTAAGTCCAAACTTTGGCTGCCAGATATTTGGAAGAATTAAAATTGAAGGGCAATGAACAAGAAAAACCAATGTTTACTAGTTAATCAATGTAAAGTAGCAGTCTATAAGGCTTTGTAATATATCCTCCACAGGATTCATTGTCTTTTTAGCTCACAAGTGCTTACACAGAGAAGAAATATAAAGCACATTATACTGTTCATGCCCAAATTACAGTCCAGTCACAAAATGTCATGCAATTCCTCTCTGAATGAGGGAAGCAGCTAACCCCAGACACAAGTTTCATCTTCTTGGGCCTCAGCAGTGAGTTGCAGCTTTTCTCTGTAGCCAGTTATGAGCAAGGGATCCATTCCTGGATTCTTGTATATCATTTAGGGGGACCAAACCCCAGTGAAAATGTGTATATGCAGACTAAGGGTCAGAGATGCTCAGGTAGGAATGAGCCTGGTAGGGTATATAGCAGGCTGTATAGCAATGTATCCTACCGTAAATCTCTTTAATCTCATTAGTGCTATACACAGAGAAAAAATATCCTGAAGCATATCATATTGATCCTGTCCAGATGACGGTCCAGCCATGAAGTTCCTGGTAATTCTTCTCTGAAAGATACCAGGCCTACAGAGCCTACTAAATATCCTGACGGACCCGTTCCTAGTTAAGCATATCCTACCAATGAATATTCAAATAACTCTTGGCTTAATCTCTCTAAGGGTTTTAGGTGACTCCAGACTTGGTCCCATTACTCACAGGTGCCTACATATGTAACCTGCTCATAAGACATAAGCAGGATGAAATGTATGTCTGGGGTTTACTGATTCTCTCTTCCTGGCACTTGGTGGCTGGACTGTGATCGTCACAGGATCAGTATGATGTGTTTGATGATATTAATTCTATGTGTATGGCACTTGTGAGCTAAATGAGATTTGGCAGTTGTGAGCTAAAGGAGATTGCATCCTTCGTGGAATACCAGAGCCTGCTACATACTCAGGAAAGCTCATTCCTAGCATCACTGGCAATTTATTATTACTAGTTAATCACCACTATTCCCACCTCTGGGAGTAGCAACATTATGAACGTACTGATCCATCCCATCCCATTCAACTTGTCCCCCCTCCCCCAGCAAGACTTGAAGTCCTGTTTTTAAAAACATTTTTATATTAGTTTCCCTTTAAAAAAAACATAAAAATAAAACATTTTAGTCATCAGAGTAACAAGGAAAACCGTGAGCACAAAGGACTATATTCAATAAGTTGGAGAGGTACAATTTTGAGGGAAGCCAGCTACATATAGGGATCAAATAAAAATTATTTAAATTGGCTTGTAACCACTTGATTGCTAAAGCAGTCTCCAAGTCTTCACAATGCTTTGGAGACCTGTCTAGCATTCAAGAGGATAAAAAGCCAAGTTAAAATAATTTAATTCTTCCCCTCTGGTGTAGTTGGTTTTCCCCAAAATTGCATCTCTTCAGCTTTCTGAATACATCCAAACAGAAATGTATGTGTTCTCAGACGACGGCCTTCATCCACTGAGATGTGACACATTAGTATATGTACACGTAAGGGAGAAAGTCCAGTGGGAATTTCAGATCTCTGTAAGTTGTGTGATGTATATTTTAATCATAACTTTTTGGTTGAAATAAAGATTAAGAGAGCTGGAAGTGGATCACCTTGGTTCAAGTTTGAATATTTGAAAACGTGATTAAAAACTGCCTATGTGTCATATTAGCCAAATGTACAGTTAAAGGGGATGTATCACGTCTATAGAACTTAGGTTAAATAGTTAGGTTATATAGTGAATCTGACTAAAATTGTATTAATTAAAAAAAAAAAAAAAAAAAAAGCTTTATTTCGTCAAAATGTAAGTTATAAAGTCTGGGCTACAACTACTTACGCATAGATTACGGTTACCTGCTCTGTAACTAAAGTCTGTCACTCTGCCTCTGCTCCCATCCCTCTGTACAGCCTCCTCCGATGATGGAAGCTTTCTGCCTGTAAACTGGAGCGGTCGCATTGGCTATATATCGATCTCTGCCAGTGAGAACATTCCAGCTTACAGGCAGAAGCTTCTGTCATCTGAGGAGGCTGGATAGAGGGAGGGGAGCAGAGGCAGAGTGACAAACTGCAGTCTGTGCAGAAGTAGCTGCAGTCCAGACTTTATAACTTAAATTTTGATGAAATAAAGCATTTAAAAAAAAAAAAAAAAAATGAACACAATTTTAGTCAGATTAGCTGTATAACCTAACTATTTAGCCTAAGTTCTATAGAGGTGATACATCCCCTTTAAAGCGGAACTACCACCCTTAAAAAACATTGTCAGTTCCTTCCGGAGCCGAACAGCTCCTAGCAATGCCTCCTAGAGCCGTCTGGGACTGACAGCGCAGGCGTCACTATGGAAAGATGTCTGCGCTTCTTCCTGCCTGTCAGTAGTGGCTCATTCTCACGAACGCGGTAATAATTCTGGCGACTGGCACTACTGAGCAGCTAGTTGCTAGATGGGGAATTATTTGGGACAATGTTTTTTAAGGGTGGTAGTTCCGCTTTAAGGAGATTTCATACTTTGTAGCATATGGTAATTGTGGTACCCCTGCAGTGCAAGTGACTTCTCATATGCTAATGAAGGATTTTGGTGACATCCCATATGCTAATAAAGGATTGCAGTGGAATTCCATATGTTAATTAAGCTATTCTGTCCCAGTATACTTTCACTTTACTTAGAAATAAAAGTGTGCATGTTTGCTAAACTGTACATCTGCTGGACTTTTGGTTAACATGATACATAGACTGTTTTGAAAGAAATTTTCAAATAAGTTCAAGGTGACAGGTTCACTTAAACCAATAAAGTTTTGTTAGGAAAATATAGAATACAAAGCTACAGCCACTGCTGGGAGATGCCAGAGGTGCTTTACTATGCAATGCATGCTCCTATGGCACTCAAAGGGTTAATTAAACTGCTAGTATCCGTGCCACCTGATGTCCACAGAGGTGTTTTATCAGAGCCTCAACTCACAATACATCTCTCCATGCAAAGTGGAATAAGAGCTGCACCTCATTGTGATGTCATTTCCCTACAGTGGGAATCCTCTGGTTTTACTCAGTGAGTATATCATAAGTCAAAGAAGCCTGTGTTAAATGCCTTACTAGCATCGTTGGGGTTAAAACTGAACATGTTGTTTAATTCTAGTAATATTTTGTAGTGCAAAATTATAAAATAAATATATATATATATATATATATATATATATATATATATATATATATATATAATAAAAGACCATGCAAGTGCAAACCTAATGTGATTTGTTTTGTCCCAGCTGGTCACACAGATGCTGATGGCTTACCTGTCACGGCTCTCAGCCATCGCCGGTAATAAGATCAATTGTGGACCAGCCCTGACGTGGATGGAGGTATGTGGGTATGCACTGACTGTACAGGGACACCAAGACACTGTTGTTCAAAGTTAAATTGATCAGACACATATATATAAGAGCGTCAGTATAGCTCAAATAGCTCAGACAGGTCAAAAGACTGCTTCCGTCACAGCAATTTCAGTATTAAAGAAACTGGGCAAATTTTACAGTTTCTCTGAAACCTCTGTCATACGCGCTTACAAAAAGCAGATTATTTAGCTTTGTACAGTAGTTAAAAGTAGTTAACCCTCTGAGTGCCAGAGGGGTACACAACACATTGCAAAGCAATATGTTGCATATCCCTCTGGCACTCAAAGGGTTAAAAAGATAGTAATGTTTCAAAATAAATGCAGCTCCGATTATTCTTCATAGTTTCAGGACCATGAAGAGCATTATTACCATTCTGTACAATGGGTAGTTCAAGAGTAATTGAACTATAAAGTGTACCCCTCCCTCCCCTTTTACATAATGTAAGCCACCTCCCCTCATGTGGGATCCGGTCATCGGACAGGACAGATTGCTGCAAGGGACAGTCTTCTGGCTGTGATCATAGGGAAAACTCTGCCTCCCTTGATGGAGATGGGCAGGTTTTTCCTTATGATCACAGATGTCCCTCTTCGCCAGGGGAGGGCTGGCAACATATGGCCCAGGGGGCAAATACAATTAAGTGGCCCATATCTACTATCGTTCAAGCCCATTGTCCCAGCCCACCCCTGTTTCCTTAATTTTAAAATTGTCCTTAATGCTGTGAATTAAAGCAAGTGATACCACAGAGCTTACTTTTGAAATGGGGCTACATTAGTGATACTACAGTGCTTACAATTTAACCCTGTGAGTGCCAGAGGGGTACACAACACATTGCTTTTTCAATGCGTTGTGTACTCTTCTGGCACTCAAAGGGTTAAGTAAAGATAGAATAGTGATGCCATAGAGCTTGCAAGGGAAACGGATTATGCTACTAGTGCAGCTAGTATGTTTGGATTGTAGCTCTGCGGTATCACTTGCATATAGATTCATTTCATATGTTCTGTGGTATCACTAGTGCAGCTCCATTTACAGCAGCAAGTGGGAGACTGATTGAGGCACTGGCCCACCAGCACAGACACATGACCTACCCAGGGGGCAAATGCCCCCCTGCCCCCCAGGCCAGCCCTCCCCTGCTCTTTGCGATCCATCAGGATGGTCTTGCTGCTCCGAGAGCAGCTTTACATAGGTAAAAGGTGTGGGAAGGTGACACTTTAGAATTCAATTACTCTTGACCTACTAATTGTGCAGAATGGTAATGACGCTCTACATGGTACAAAATCTGTGAAGAATACTCGGAGCTGCATATATGTTTAAACATTACTATACCTTTAAAAAGGCAATAGCGCAATATACAGTGGGTTACAGTATATCAGGGCATTTACAATCAACATTAAAAGGCATTGTAAACAGCAGGGTAAAAGGGCTTTCTGCTCAGTAGAACTTACAATTTGGAGGAAGTGTGGGACTGATAAAAAGCTATAAGTACTTGGAGTTTCCGTGTAGTCCAGTCACAGATTATGACACCTAGTGAGAGGAGGGTGATAGTGCTATAAGGAGGTGTATGCTGGACCATTCAGTTAATGGTATCATGGAGGAATTTGGAGGGGTGAGAGTGTAATAGTGTGATTGGGTTGCAGAAATTACTTATCCTAGTATCAGAGTAATGTAAGGCTGTAATCAGGCCTTGCCACAAATCAATATGGAGTTACAGAGAAGAGGAGTATGTTTGCGTTAGCTGTGGAGTAAGTTATAAGGCCAATGTTATGTTAGCAGAAAATCTGCCTTATAAAGGACCCTTTACAAGTCTGATTGTTAGGAGAGAGCACCATAGTGTGGAAGTAGCACTATACAAGTCTTGTATACAGGAGTGAGTGGTGGTAATTGAGAGTCGAAGAGGCATAAGTCATTGGCAAAGCAGAATGAACAATTGGGGTTGTATCTCGGGATGTGGGTGAAAATATAGAATGGGGTAGTGTTGCCTAATGCTTTGTATGTTAGAACCAGTATTTTACATTTGATTCAAGATTGAACAGGCAGCCAGGTCTGGGATTGACAGAGGGTTGTTTTGGATAGATTCAGTATTCGATAATAGGAGGACAAGTTTTGTGTATTGGTAAAGGGTGGTACCATGTTAGCCATAGAAAAAGCAGGCGACTGGTAGAGTAAAAATGTTACCTTTTTTGACTGAGTGCATGCATTGTTCTTAGACTTGTTGCATATTTCAGTTCATATCGCATGTGTTGAGTGTAATTTATTTTTCCACCACAGGGGAGTAATAATTCAGTTTGATCTAAATGGGACTTTAACCTCATAAGGACTGGCCGTGCACACATGTGGCCATCACTTAAGGACCACAGACCATTTTTTTTTGTATCTGGTTCCGTGCTCCCCGAATGGCGTGCAGCCACACGGGGAGCCCTGAATTCCATGATGGTCCTGGCATGTCATGGGTCGTTAACACAAAACAACCTATGACGTGCCATGAACGTCAAGGATCGTTAAGGGATTAAACCCGTTGACTGGTAGAGAGGTCTTTAACACCTTTCTTTGTAATGTGTTGGGGACCCCTATAACAGTCATTGACTTATAACCCAGCAACAGCAATTTTGGGAATGTTTACTTGTCCCCTATGGTGCAGTTTGTTTGCCTCAGAATTACTTAACATGTTAGCCTCAATGTTTGTTGTGCTGCCTACATGTTGTTCTCACCATTTGTTTAAAATGTAAATGGTTTTAGGCAAATTAAACTTTCTCTTCCATCCTATGCGGAACACAGGACTCATGGGAGTAAAGCTCCCTTCCACCATGCTTCCTGTGTTCCATGTGGACTAAGAGTATAGGATTTAACAAAAACTGTCACTAAAATCTTCTTTTCTCTTATGTCCTATATGGAACACAGGACCATGGAGCTTTACCCCACGAGTCCTGTGTTCCACGTGGACTAAGAGGAAAAAGGATTTAAAAGTAAGCGGCACTAAAATCCTATTTATTTGCTGATTGCATATGGTGGCTCATTATGCACATTAGTTTCAGTGCTGGATCTTTTTTACCACACACTGTGCTATGAATGTGCCTTCATAGAGCCCACACCAGGACAAAGCCTGATAGCACAGCAATGGATTTGGCATAAAGTGCCACACTCTACCACCGAACTATAAAAGGTAATTTCTCAAAAACGACTTATTTTGAAGACATTTTTTATAACCATTTTTGTAACTATTTATTTTGAAAGAACAACATACAGGGCCGGATTTACATTTCAGGAGCCCGTAGGCACAGAAATTTAAAGTGCCCCCCCCCCATTGGCCATCTCCTCAATGCTCCAAATCTCCACATTACCCCCCATCTCCATATTGCCCTCACATTGCCCCCCATCAGCTCCACATTGCCCCCCATCAGCTCCACATTGCCCCCCATCATCTCTACATTGCCCCATCATCTCCACATTGCCCCATCAGCTCCATATTGCCCTCACATTGCCTCATCATCTCAACATTGCCCCCATCCGCTCCATATTGCTCTCACATTCCCTTATCATCTCAACATTGCCCCATCAACTCAATATGGCCCCCATCAGCTTCATGCCCCCCATCACCTCCACATTGCCCCCATCAGCTCCATGTTGCCCTATCATCTCAATATTGCCCCCATCAGCTCCATGCCCCCATCACCCTCACATTGCCCCCCCATCAGCTCCAACTTGCCCCCCATCATCCCCATATTGCCCTCATGTTGCCCCCATCATCTCCACATTAAGCCTCACATCCCCCCAATCCGTTTCTTACCTCCCTAGTGGTCCAGCGGCAGGAGAGATCTGTGCTTCTGCACAGACCTGTAGCTGCTGGAGCTCCCGCGTGGTCTTCTCTTTAGTAATGCAGAGTACTGGGAGATGATGTCATCTCCCAGCGCTCTGCCTTACTAGAGCCAGGGTAGCTCAGCAGCTATAGGTTAGTGCCGAAGAAGACACCGACCTTACTATGCGGCGGGTGGCGTGCATGCCACTTAAAAAAATATATATAGATATCGATTGCAATGGCAGGTGCCCCTCTGTAGGGTGTGCCTGTAGGCAGATGCCTACTCTGCCTTATGGAAAATCTGACCCTGACAACCTATAGGTAGATTGTAATTCTCTGTCCAGGGCCAGATTTCTCAATAGACAGAGTAGGCAATTGCGTAGAGCTCCAAATGTTGAGGGGAACGAGCAGTAGCTGTGCTGGCCACATTCACAATCTGTATTGTGGGGGTGTTCCTGCACCATTTTTTTTTTACCCCTTTAGAGAGTATTATTGAGCCCTTTGGACGCTAGAGAGATCTCCAGTGCATTGCTCTGCAATACCTTGGAGATCTCTCTAGCATTCAAGAATTTAAAGTTTTTTTTTCTTTCTTGCTTGTAATAGGCTTAAGGCATTTTGTGTGTCAGGAATCTTGGATAGGACTGGGAGCAGGGTTATGTTAGGAGTGGGGGTGTGGCCATAGGAAGAGCTAAGGGCACCTAGAGTGCCTTGTCTAGGGGGGCCTGAGACCCGGCCTTGTGTGTTTCTGTGTGCACTTTGTGTTTGTAACCCCTTAATGTCTGGTGGTCCTGGGGTAGGATTACCCTTAAGGACCGCATAGACGTCATTTGGAGAGCCAGTACACTTGAGCGATCACTTGTACCAGCTCGCTAAAAGGGAGGCTGAAACTGACTGCTCCAATCTTCAAGAGGTCAGTTTCAGACTCTCTTAGTGATTAGAGTGTGCCTGCAAGAGCGCTCTGATCACAAAAGCCATGACGTGCCAGGACCATCACCGGCTGTTAAAGCACTGGCATGCATGATAGTCCATGGCACTTCACCAGTCCTTAAAGGGATAGTAATGTTTCACAAAACCATCAGCTCCAATTAGTCTTCGTAGTATTTGGGCCATAGAGAGTGTTATTTCAATACTGTGAGAGATGTAGTTAAAGATTAATTGAATGAAGTATCCCCCCTGCCCCTTCTACCTAGTGTAAGCCACCTCCCCTCAGTTGTGGAATCTGGTTCTGAGACCAGGCCGCTCACAGCAAGGGATAATCTTCTTACTGTGAGCATACGGAAAACCCTGCCCCCCTTGACAGGTTTTTCAAGTTTTTCCTTATGCTCACTGAAGATTGTCCCTCTCTGCTATCTATCCGGACAGTCTTGCTGCTCTGAGGTGAGCAATGTTACATCAGTAAAAGGGGCGGGAGGGGGATAATTTATCATTCAATTAATCTTGAACTACAACTCTGATAGTATTGAAATAATTCTATATGGCCCAAATACTGTGAAGATTAATTGGAGCTGCTTTTTATTGTCAAACATTTCTGTACCTTTAAGATGTTAAGTCTTGTGTCCTGAATATATGGGTGATTGAATATGATGTAGCTAAAGTCCATAATTGTTAATGGACTGCAGTTACCAATATCCGATAGCTTCCTCTTGCCAAAGGAATAAATAAGTAAGCATATGCTATTTATTTTAATTGTAAATCATGTTTACCTTTACATCTAGGATTCTTTAGACATGGCTAGCATCCAAGCAGTTAAACCCTAGACGAATGGACTATTGCACATACTCTGTTCTTTTTTTTTTTTTTTTTAACCTTAGTGAACTGAATTTAGCATAGGCAGTCCATTTGTATTTTACTTCTACTCCGTAAAAGCCTATTAAGACGTGGCACTTGCCAGTGCTCTAAAACAGTGGTTCCCAGCCCTTTCCTCATGGTATTGTAACATGCCATGTCTTTAGGGTTTCACAGCTTGTACACAGGTGCGTTAAAAGCCTCTGATTAACTCACCTGTTCACGAAAACACTGCTCTGGAACATAGGTAGGCAATCTTCAGCCCTCCAGCTGTTGGGGATGATGAGAGTTGCATTATCCAGCTGGAGGTTGCCTATGTTTGCTCTACATGAGCTAAAATGTATTTTAAACCTTAACCCTTTGAGTGCCAGAGGGGTACGGAACACATTGCTTTGCAATGCGTTCTGTATCCCTCTGGCACTAAGTGGGATAAAGGACCAAAGGGGTGCACAATGTATTGCAAATGCAATGTATTGCACACCCTCTGAACAAAAGAATGAGCTAACTCCAGATGTATGTTTTGACCTTTTTTGACCTTATCTCTAAGCACTTGTGAAAAAGGGATCCATATCTGGATTCCCCTATAATCATTAGGGAGACCAAGTGCAAGTGTTTTATACACATGCAAAGTAATGGCCAGAAATGCTTAGCTAGGAGCAAGCTTGCCAAATGTATAGCTGTCTCTATAGGACTGTATCCTACTCTGGGTACAATCTTTTAGCTCATAAGTGCCTTACACAGAGAAAATAATACCCTGAAGAACACTGATCCTGCCCAGATGACAGTCCAGGCACAAAGTACCAAGCAATACCTCTATGAGTGAAGGAGGCAGCTGATAACAGATATACGTTTTGGCCGCCCTCTGACTTAATGGTGAAGTGTAGCTCTTCTGTCTGGGACTTATGGGCAAGGATTCCATATCTGGATATCCCTATAACTTAACCCATTAAGGACAGCTGCCTATGTGTCTTGTTAGCTAAAGACAATCAAATGTACAGTTAAAGCGGAACTACCACCTCAACTAAAGTCGCCCTGCAATACTTAGGCAGGTGTCCACTAATTTAATAATCATTATTTTACCTCTCAAAAGTGCCCCTGAATAAAGTTATCCTTAAGTTTCCGAGACCGGAAGCCAGGCATCACCGTGGACATCTTGAATGTGCACCTGCGCTGTCAGCCCCTGTCACCCTTCATAGACATTGCACTGGCTTGAACGGCTCCGGAAGAGACTGACTGCACAGGCTGCAGTAACCTGGCCATCAGTCTTGGAAGCTTATTCGGGGGCACTTCTGAGAGGTAAAATAATGATTATTAAGCTAGTAGCCACCTGCCTAAGTATTGCAGGGCAACTTTAGTTGAGGTGGTAGTTCCATTTTAAGGATATACTCACACTTCTTACATATCACCTTAACAACCGCTAGTTCCGGAGGAGTTGGTCGTTATGGACCACAGCACTTTTTTTTTTTTCTTCTCAATGAATTCTGGGATGGCAGAGCGACCTTTAGCCGGTCTGCCTTCCCTGGAATTCCATGACCTTAACGTCCAAACCAGTGTGATGGTGCTGGCACGTCATGCGTAGTTAAGGGGATAAGCTAATTATGCGAATTGTGGTAGAAGTGACATTTTCATATGCAAATTAACCTTGTCAATGACATTTCATATGCTAATAAAACAATTTCAGTGATGTGTAATATGCTAATGAAGGATTTAATGACTTTTCATATGCTAACTAAGCTGTGTGCAGTACCAGGAAATGTTCAGTTTCACATTTCCCAGAATTACAAGTGTGAATATCTCTTAAAATGATAGTAATGCTTAAAAAAAAAATTGTATTTTATATTGTAGCCATTAAAAAAATCATTAAGAATGATATCAGTCTTATCTCTCAAACCTTTATGGTTTGAGAGATATTCACAAGCAAAGTTTCCCCCACACGTCACCGCTCTAGCTGTCTGATTTGGAATCTGGTCCACAGACCGGCTGCGGCTCTACAGCAGAGCCGACATTGCGAGATATAAGAAATGGTATACAAAGTATGCCTGGTTTTCAAGCACACTTTTGTAGACCATTCCAATAAACTAGTTATTTTTATATCTTGCGATTTCGGCTCTTCTGAAGAGCCGCCAGCTGATCTGTGGACCGGATTCCAAATCTGACAGCTAGATTGCAGTCTTGACCATTTCGGTCAGTGAGGGGAAACTTTGCTTGTGAATATCTTTCAAAACATGAAGGTTTGAGAGATAAGACTGATATTGTTCTTAATGATTTTTTAATGGCTACAATAAAATATATATATTTTTTTAAAATATTACTATAACTTTAAACTATACATCTGCTGGACGTTTGGTTAAAATGACATATAGGCAGTTAGACTAGTATGCCCCTGCATTCACGCTTGGTGTGTGTATTAGTATCAATATATCCACAATCCCCACATATAAATTTTAGTTAGAAACAAAAAAACATTATATATTGCACCATATAAAATATGTTGGTACCAATATCAAAGGATATATCGAATATTTTTAGTTATATCACAATATCAAAAGGATCCCTTTAACTGGGGCTAGTCCTCTAAAAAACAGACTTTTCTTGATCACTCAGAGTCCACGTGTGCAGCTTGCTCCCAAGACGTTGGGCAGGTTCTCCAGTACCATGTAATACAATAAAGAAAAGAACAGCGCAGTCCACTCTGAGTGTAGTATTCTTACAATTCTTTCTTGAATAAAAATAGAACAAAATTCCCCTTATAGGATACTCACATTTTATAGAGGCTAAACCTGCCTCTTGGAATGCTCACTTCGACTGGATCTGACCTCCAGTCCTGGTCATTCTTCACCGTCACCCCGATCCTCGTCACCTCTGGTGTCAAACTTTTGCTTCCATTTGGTTATTCACCTCCATTATACTTTACCTTTTGGGGCTCTGATGTATTAGTGTAGCTACTAGACACTACTTTAAGGATTCCAAATCATAGGTAATAGAAGGATATTTAACTTTCCAGACAGGGAGGAGGATTCTCAATTATTTCAACAAATCATAAAATGTATTCTTCTAAAATACGTATTCCCTTGAAAAAGTAACCCAGAGTTACGAAACGCGTAGGACGAGAATCAGTGTAAAGTGTTTTTAATGAAGACGGTTGTATCCGTTGTATGTATACGTATTGTAGAAGACTAAATCTTATGATTTTTTTAAATAATTGAGAGTCCCCCCTCCCTGTCTGGAAAGTTAAATATCGTCCTATTACCTATGATTTGGGATCCTTAAAGTAGTGTCTAGTAGGTACACTAATACATCAGAGCCCCAAAAGGTAAAGTATACTGGAGGAGAATAGCCATAAAGTTTGACACCAGAGGTGACGAGGATCGGGGTGACTGTGGAGAATGAAGTGAGCATTCCTAGAGGCAGGTTTAGCCTCTATAAAATGTGAGTATCCTATAAAGGGGATTTTGTTCTATTTTTATTCAAGAAAAAGAATTGTAAGAATACTACACTCAAAGTGGACTGCGCTGTTCTTTTCTTTCTCGTATGACATATAGGCAGTTTTAATGCAGTTTTCAAATATGCAAACTTACATAAAGGTGAAATTTCCACTTTAATGCTAACGGGGATTTGGGGCTGTAATATATGAATGAAAACACTATTTATTACTGATAGTTACAACACTAAACCTAAAAACAAAGGTAAAATATAAGCCACATTACAGGCACTAAAATAAACAATCTACACCACAGTGTAACTCAGATCAATTTCTAATTCCATTATATACTGTATGACATGATTTTCAGCATTACATAGAACCAAAGAGCATGACTGCAAATCACCCAAGTGTTTGTCTCCATATCTGAGCAGAATCAAACCTCTTCTTTTCTTCTTATGAGAGAGACTCACACATCCCAATACTGTTAAGAAATAAAAATCTCATTAAAATGTATTAGAAAATAGGTTTATTTTTCCATCATACTGCACAGCAGGAACTGAATATGTATTGGGCCTAATTTACATGGGCAGCCTTGTTGCAAGGTGCTTCAGCAACAAAAGTATTTTGTTGAAAATAATTGTCTATTAACCCTTTGATCGCCAGAGGGGTGTCGAACGCATTGCTTTGCAATGCCTTGGACACCCCTCTGGCACCTAGAGTGTTATAGTTACCCATGCTAAATACCCCGCACACGACAATTATCTTTCCTCTGTGAAATTTGTTGAAATAAAGTTACTTCAACACAGTTGCTTTGTGAACTAGGCCTTAGAGATGACCTTTAATGGCAATTATCAGAAGGATTTGCCTCATTGGCTGGTCTTCTCCCTGGGAGTAGACCCACATTCATAGCGCTTGGCGAAGCCCTGACACAAGCGCTGGTTTGGTTCATTGTAATACCTGGAGCAGATCTGGTAAGACCTGATTGCACTTTAATTACATAATATAGGCTCTGAATGAAGGGAATCAGAACTATTATTACATGCTGATTCATAGGTTCAAATAATGGCTTAATGTGAGCTTAACTCATCTCACTACAAAGAGACTGTCAATGCATTACACTGCAGTGTAGTGGGTAGTAGGAATATCTGAACACATGGGTATTAAAACCGATGGATGCTTTAACCATCTCCACAGTATGTTGAAGATACCTAGCATTCAAGGGTTAATAGCCCCAGTTAAATCAGTGGCAATTGGGGGATATATTTATTTCTCTTATATTATGAAGATGGATTGCCATTCTAGGTTCCAGAATGCAGTCCTTTCTGTTTTGCTGTGACCGTTCAGTGTAATGGCCCAGTTTTTCTGATGGCTATATAACGAGGTGGTTAATAGATACATAGTGTTATTTGCATGTCTAGAGCACTCTCCTCTATGTGGTCAGGGCATTGTAAGAGGCACAGACTTGCAGACTATCTGGTAACAGACTGCAAGCAACAGCAAGGAAGCCAGTGGGAAACACTTTTAGAGTGAGTACATTGCAGACATGTACACCAACTGATGTAATAAAGGCAGTCAATCAATTTTCATAGAAGACACTTACTTTAAGACTTGCTTTTTTTTTTTCCTGATAATACGTATGGAAAATAAAGCTTTGAAGCATTTACTAGTACATCATTTATACATTTACACATGATAACAGGTAAAACAAAAATTATTTTGGGTCCTTTTCAGGAAGGTAAAGAGGAGCAATCCTGGGGCAAATCAGCTGTACCTGAGGGGATAACTAAAATGTGCAAAATTCCCATTCATGTAAATGGTAAAAAGCATTGCTTCTCCAAATTGCTTTTCTTTAGCTTCTTTAATACAGCCATTTGAGGTCAGAAATCAAATTGCATTTTTAAAGCAAATGTACCCTGGGAGGCAACACTTGCTCACAATACTGAACCACTGGCTGACACTACTTGAGGCATAGATGGTTACTTATGCCCTTCACTGAGGAGTCCCAATTCTGTGTAGAACATTATGGTAGCTGGACAGTGGTCTGCAAGAGTTCTAATCAGTGGCTTATAGAAACATGCCATGCCCAGTGCTACTTTTGGCTAGCTTCTGATATGATTATGTGGAATTGCATAATGCATGGAAGAAGCACACCCCTAGAACAACCCTTAGCCATTCTCATCGTTCACCAGAAAGTAGTCCTGGTTGTTTTTGTCATCCTTCTGCAGAAGGGCAATGTCTTCCTGCACATCACACAACTTTGTGTTGTTATCTGCCCACATGAGTTGCATGTCCAAGTCTATGCTGCATGGAAAAACATTTTCCAAAAGAGGGTTAACTATCTTATTTATAGTATGCGATGTCATCTAGCCACATGTATCACCCCCCCAAGGTGTTCTTTTTCTCTACTGAGTAAAACTTTGTTGTTTAAATAGTAACATAGTTGATGAATCTGAAATAAGACATGTCAATCAAGTTCTACTTTTATCATATCACCTTTGAAAGCCATTTCTGGATAAACAAATACAGTTGAATATCTCCATACTTGGGAACTCTCCAGATTTGCCCCGGAGACTCCGGTTTTGGCACTGCTTTACCGGGTCTCCGGGCAGAGGCTGAGTCCTCCAGATGTGGGGAGTTTCTATTGAAACTCTACCCACTTCCACGTTTTAAGCCCTCCCCTGGCACTCGCGTTAAGACCCGCCCCTTTTTGATGCGATACGCGTCATTCTTCAACCACCCATGGCAGTAGAGGACTCCCCTCCAGGGAGACAACAATAAAAAGTTCCCAGGTATGAACATCTCCCTTTATTACCATCCTACCCCTATTGAAACAAACTGTCATATTTTTTTTTTGTCACACTGTTTATTCAATAGCATATTCAGTTTATTATGCCTCTTGTTTTTTATGAATATTTGCAGTTTAATGGAATTCAATATAAACCTCATGTTTTTGCAGTTTCTTAGTTGAGCGTTGTATTTTCATAAATGATACTTAGCTTTCAAAGTGCATAATTTGTGAGTGGTGTAGAGCCAACAAACCTCCAAAAGGCACCTATAAAGTAGAACATTTCCCTTGCAAATGTTTGTTGTTGATGTCTTTTCCTTTGTTCTGTTTACCTAGAGCTGTTTTTTTTACTGTCTTTTCTAGATCGATAATAAAGGGAATCATTTGCTTGTGCATGAAGAATCTTCCATCAATGTTCCAGCAATTGCTGCTGCCCATGTCATAAAGCGTTATAATGCTCAGGCTCCAGATGAGCTCTCTTTTGAGGTATAGTCATATATTTATTTACCTGAAGCACTTGGAGGTGCGGGATGAGGAACAGGGAGTCATACAAAGCCAATACATGCTTCACACTTACCCAAGTGAGGCCGTAAGGAGGAGTTAAATGTGTGGGGATGGTGATTTGGGCAGGGGGTGGAGGAAATCACTGACCAAATCATTGCAGGGGCATCCCCACTAGGGTGGTGATTTGGACAGGATTGGGCAGTGGGGCAATCCTGCCCAAAAACACTACAGGGACAAGCCCACTCTGGCAGTGATATGGACTGCCCTACCTACCCAGTCCTGTAGAAATCACTCCAGGGACATCCCCACTGGGGCAGTGATTTGGACAGGATTGGGCAGTGGGGCAATCCTGCCCAAAAACACTGCAGGGACAGGCCCATTCTGGCAGTGAAATGGACTGCCCTACCTACCCAGTCCTGTACAAATCACTCCAGGGACATCCCCACTGGGGCAGTGATTTGGACAGGATTGGGCAGTGGGGCAATCCTGCCCAAAAACACTGCAGGGACAGGCCCATTCTGGCAGTGAAATGGACTGCCCTACCTACCCAGTCCTGTACAAATCACTCCAGGGACATCCCCACTGGGGCTGTGATTTCGACAGGATTGGGCAGTGGGGCAATCCTGGCCAAAAACACTGCAGGGACAGGCACAGTCTGGCAGTGAAATGGACTGCCCTACCTACCCAGTCCTGTACAAATCACTCCAGGGACATCCCCCACTGGGCCAGTGATTTGGACTGGATTGGGCAGTGGGGCAATCCTGGCCAAAAACACTGCAGGGACAGGCCCACTCTGGCAGTGATGTGGACAGCCCCCCTACCCAGTCCTTGGGAGAAGCTTCCCCTTCCCAATTCTGTCCAGATCACTGCAGAAACATGGCTGCTTTTCTTCTTTCCTTCCCACTCTCCCACACATAGGCTGCTGTCCTCTCCAGCCACTCAGGATGGTCTGCTCTGCTCTCCAACTCTTCCCTTCAATGTTCTTGTTGTCCGTTCTCGACCTCCCTTTTGCCATTCCTGCTCTTTTCTCCCTCCCTTCCCAACTTGCTTCAGTTGTTGGACCTCTAGCTGTTCGGGACTACAACTCGCATTGTCACTATCCAAGCATTTACTTGTTTGGGATGATGGTTTGAAGTCCCCAACAGCTGGACGTCTACCAGTTAGATACCACTGCTTTACACCATTGAATGAATCGTGCCTATTATGGAGAAAGAAAAACAAGTTATAATTTTTCTCAGGCTGCAACATCAGCAGTATATTTATATCTCCTAATCTGAGATATTTGTTGCCAAGGGACTGCATTGTTCAAGGATGTACAGCTCTCTTCCTGTGGCCAAACAGAGTATCCCCAGCACTTCCAGAGGTAACTGGCAATTTATGATGTCTCCCGCATGGATTAATTCATTTATATTCTAATACTGCTAGGATATAATCTGGCACTTGTTTTTTTTGTTGTTTTGTTGTTTTGTTTTTTAACACTTGCAGGCCTCACAAGGCACCTAATCAGTTAAAAACCAGTGCCAGATTAGATCATAGCAGTATATAGATATAAATCAGTAAACCCATATGGGAGACAATTAACAGAAATTACTTGCATCCTATTCTCTGTTTACACAAATCTGGAATGCATTACATTAGATAAACATAATAATTATTCCTTAGTGTGCCTACACCTTCAGTTCTAATGGGGATATTTGTCAATGTCTCCCAGTAGTGCCGAGATCAGCATCATGTTTATAAGTGGAAAATAGAGCCTTTCCCTTTCATAAATCTATAGATCTATTTCTCATTGGTTTTTGCCCAGTCTTAATGCCAGGACACACTGATAAATCTTTTATCACCAGTGCTGAGTTTTCAAATACATTTTAACTCTTTGCATGCTAGAGGATATGTGCATTGCAATATAGATCTACCCCTTTTTCACTCAGGGAATTAACTCTGGCAATCAAGGGTTAAGAATCTGTGTTTTCTTTGCTGTGGTTCTACTAACCCTTTGTGTGCTAGAGTGGAATATACCAGTGGTTCTCAACCCGTGCCCTCAGTGGCTACTAACAGGCCAGGATTTGAGAATTTGCTTTTATGACCACAGGTGAGTTAATCAATATGAATGAGCCTCTGATCAACACACTTGTGTTCCAGCAGGGAAATTCCTAAGTCCTGGCCTGTTAGTGGCCACTGAAGGCACGGGTTGAGAACCTCTGGTGTACACAACATTGCTCCATAATGTGTTGTACAACCCTCTGACGCATAGAGTTAAATTAGCAGTAATATTTTCTTATAGAAAAAAAAAATAGGTGTTTTTCTTCAGAGTAAAGGGCACTATCATTTCTGGAAGATGGATAATTCAAAAGTTGTTATAGCTCAAGCTTTTTACTTATTTTAATTAGCAAATTTGTGACAGCACCAATTTGAGGGCATTTTTTCCTCGAGCTTGATTCTTTGACTAAAGATCTTCATAGAATGTTGTAGAAACTATACCACCTTTTCTCCAGAGTTGGATTTGCAATAACTTTTGAATACAGTATCAACCTGCAATGGCAAGTACTCTGATAATGCATTTTTTAAAAACATTATTATTATTATTATTTCTACACATATTGAGAGAGATGTTTGAAGTTACTGAAATTGGATCACTGCTTTATCTGTTTATTTTCTTCCAGGTGGGAGACATTGTATCTGTTATTGACATGCCACCAAAAGAGCTGACCACCTGGTGGAGGGGGAAACATGGATTTCAGGTATATTTCATGAGAAAATAGCCCAGAAGGTAAAATGGTGGCTAATTGCTGCTCAGAAATCCTTTTATGAGCTAATTTTTTAATTGGCTGTTTTGTTTTCAACTTTCGTTTTGTTATGTTAGTGTCCTCTACCAGCGGTGTGTAAAAACAGTCTGCAACTCAAGTATATCAGCCAGTTCTCCAAGTTCTTTCTTTTTATGTATCAGTCTTTATTTTCTTTACAGCTGAAAAGCCAGCACACATAACGCCAATAGAACCTGAGACACCCTGATAGATTTCTCATGATCCTTTGAAGCTGAGTCACAGGGCCTTCTGCTAGAAATTTATCTATTGTATTTATTGTATCTATCATTACCAGATGCTTGGGCATTGAATTCCCCAATTTAAATGGATAGTAATGTTTCATAATAAAAGAAGCTCTAATTAATAATCACAGTTTTTGGACAATGGAGAGTGTTATTTCAATTCTGTGTGAGTTGTAGTTCAAGAGTAATTCAATGACAAGTATCAAGTATCCCCCTCCAGCCCCTTTTACTGATGTAACACTGTTCAGCCAGATCAGAAGGGAGGTGCCCAGGTAGACTGCAGAGAGGGACAATCTTTATTTAAGATAAGGGAAAAACCTGAAAAACTTGTCAAGGGGCAGGGCTTTCATTGTTCTCATAGGAAGAAGATTGTCCCCTTCTGTTATCGGTCTGGTCTATGGACTGGATTTCACATCTGAGAAGAGATGGATTACACTAGGTATTTAGTAGCCAGCTCTCCTCTTATTTGAGTTAAGTCTGGTGAGACAGCGCAGTTGGTTAAGGCACCAACTGTAGAATCTTTTCAGACCACGAGGTCTCAGGTTCTAGTCCCAGCAGGGCCAACTCAGCCTTTCATCCTTCCGAGGTAGATAAAATTAGTACCATTAAATTGGATAATAATATATATACCCCCCCAGGGCATACTTGAAAACGAGAGAAAATCTCATTGTATCCTTCCTGGTAAAATACATTGATATTATTAAGTATTTAATATCATGCACATGCTGCCGGTGATAGTGGTTAGATAATGTATGGTTGCTTTCCTTCACAGGTGGGCTTCTTTCCCAGTGAATGTGTGGAGTTGATAAATGATAAAGTCCAGCAGTCAATGACCAACTCTGTGCCGAAACCAGGTAAACCGTTATTAAACACAGACCTTCTAACATTTGGCCTTCTGGCACAAACTGATTTATGTCTGTGTCCTCAATGTGCTTCTTATTCTTTATCACATTATGCCATGCCTCTTCTTTTTCCATCTCAATGATTTTCTCTCTATAAAATCACATTCTGTTCTCAGTGACATCTAACAAGAACACATCATGTGGCAATATGTGTGTCTCATTAAATGTGAACCATAGATATATAGACAGTGACTTCAGATGAGAACCAACTTGACCCATTTAATCTGTCTCTTCCCTTGTTGCTTGAAAAGCTTACTCATAATTCCTTTACTACATTGGCCCATACAATGTCTACAGGGTGGCTATTTCCACCTCCCTTTCTGTAATGTAATAATTCATATTGTTGCCCCTATTTATTTTATCCTCTGACTCCAGAGAAAGACTTCTTGCTTTAGTCATACTCATTCTTTGAAAAATGATCTCTCTTTTGAACTTCATGAATCCCTTTGTACCATTCTCTAAAGAGGAACTCTTAGCAGTGCTTCCCTTCTAGAAGATCTGTTCTCTGTCTAGTTAGGGTCAGCAGCCTATAGTTTGAAATGTATTTGCTATTGGAACTGGTATGTGCTTTTATACTCTGTATTGCTTAAAGGAGGTCTTGGAGAGGTGTGATTGTCCCTTGAAGCCTCAGGCTTCCATTAATGTAGCTTTGCAAGCTACAGGGTTCAAGAAACTGGTCCTTGAAATGGCGGATGGGAATTGTTTTTGCATTAAGAGTGCAGACTCAGGATAGGTACCAAATTGTTGCAGCCACATTTAGAGCCATATGCATACGACAAAAGTGGAACAAGTCTGGCACAATTCAACTGCACTGTTAAGGTCAGAAATCAAACATTTCTAAAAATTCTTATTGATTTTGATTTTAAATTTTTTATATATTTACTTATATTGCAATTTTTTGCAGAACCTTTTAATCATTCATGGGATAAAGAGCCAGTTTAAATCAAGTGGTTTATTTGAGTTTACTTTTGAAATGGCGTGTTTTTTATATCGCACTGCTGATTGCCGCATTCAGTAGGTTGCATTGTTCAAAAGGGCGGCATGACAATCTCGCATTGCATATCAGCAAGATTGTCATGCCTCATCTTTAAAGAGCGAAATCGGGCAGTACTGAACTCCCTTGGACTTATTATTGCAGATGGATGTTGGAGAATTGTTTTCTACGGCAGAAAGCAGAGTCTTTTGGATCAGTGGAGAGCATCTCTCGGCTTGTCTTTTACACGCTTTTATCCTTCCAGTATGTTTGTTTTCATGAGGCATTTGCTGTTGCCGACAGCCTCAGTACAATGTGGATACTGACACATGGTGCCCCAGGCTTTGTTCACCTGCCTCGCTCTTTGCTGCTCTTCTTCTTCTTGTTCTCCGTGTCTGTCACCTGCGATGGGTCCAGGAGCAGGGACTCGCTACACTCCCCCTATCTGTCTTCCAGTTCCTCCTCTGGGAAACACGTGCGAAGGGTCAGTGGGACCAAGAAAGAGAATTCCATCTACAGTGAGTACCTCTCTGCCCCAGCTAGGGACTGCGTGCAGGGGGTAAATTTGGCATTGGGTGATATACTAAACACGGGGGGATGCGTTAACACTTGAATATGAATGGGTCTAATCAATCAACACAGGGACACGTCAGTGATGGGATTCAGAGGTTGCTTTTACTTTCAGAGGTTTTTAATTAGTGTCATGGTCATGACAAATGTTACAAAAAGCGTGCTACAAGGGAGAGAGAGACAGCTCGTGGAAACCGTGCATTCTCCTGTTGCAGTTACAACTTTTGTTCCACTACATATTCACGAGCTGTCTCTCTCATGTTACATACATGTGGTCCGCAGAAGCTCGTGAATATGTAGTGGAGCAAAAGTAGTAATCTCAATGGGAGAAAGCACTGTTTTTCGATGTGAAGAAGGTATCCAGCATCCAAGGGAGTTCAGTACAGCCCGATCGTGCTCTTTAAAGAAGCAGCATGACAATCTCACGCTGATATGCAATGCAAGATTGTCATGCCGCCTTTTTGAACGTTGTGACCTACTTAATGCAGCAAACAGCAGCGCAATATAAAAAATGCGCTATTTCAAAAGGATACCGTTTATTTGTCCGCTATGGTGCACCATAATTTTTCCCCTTGTGACCCTTATTTTTTACACCATATTGCCTTTTACAGCTTTAAGCAAATTAAAATCAATCAGGGAAAATCTTCTGTCAAAATGTCAATTAAATGATCTGCAATGGTATTGTAAGTCTACTAGTGGGATGCACTGTCCGAAAACAGAGCAAGACCATAATTGCAAATCTAGCACTTCTGGCAGTGGGTGATTAAGTAATGTTTAATGGACGTGTTTCAGACCTCATCAGCATTTTATTCTGCTGATTTGTACTACAAGATATATTTTTAAGCTCATGTTTAAGCAAAAATGTCATGACACTCCAAAAGGGACGCTTATTATAGGGCATCAAAACCTTTCAACCTCCATATAGGTCTTAATCAAATCGATTGTCACTGACTGCTGTATTGGCCTATCTTGGCCACCCACATAATCCCATTAGACCTAATGCGCCAAAAATGTTTTGCTCCATCTACTGGGGTGATGCTGCTGTACATTTAACCCTTTGCGTGCCAGAGGGGTACACAATGCATTGCGTACACCTCGGGCACGCAAAGGGTTAAAGGAGCAGTAAACTTTTTTAATCCCATCCCGACAATTGACTTACCAGTTACGTCCCTCAAAAACTGTCACTTAGTGACAGAGGACGTACCTGGTAAGTCCCGGAAGTCCGGGTCTCCGTGTGGCTGCACGCTGTTCGGGAACTGCGGAATAATTTCTTTAAAAAAAAATGTTAGCCGGGCGTTAAGGTGACAGCTCTGAAACCTCCACTGTCACCTGCATGAATAATGTGCAGTGTCTGGTGTACAGATCAGGCAAGCTGAATTTGGATGTGCCAGCACATGAACACTTCCAAGTTGCAGCATGCTACATTTTTTTACATTACGTGATGTGCATTAAGCTGTCCTAAAGTCATCTTTTTGATCAGGGTTTTAAGCTTCTTTGAGCCTCAAATCCTATTTTTGAATATTATTTTCACTAGCATTGATAATATTTGCTCTACTTTTTTTTTTTTTTTTTTTTTTTTTTTAGTAAATTTGGGCTTTATGCACAAAAGAAAAGGAATCATTCTGACTCAAACCACCTGCACCATAGTTGTTAAAAATTAATATTGACTTAAAGATCCCCCTTTAAAAAAAAAAAAAAAAAAATTAGGTCTCCAACACAATGATGCAAAACATTCAAAGGGTTAAAAGTCGCAGGTTTTTATTTGTTCCCTATGGTAAAGTTGTTTTGCTTGAGAATTGCACCTCTTTTAGCTTATTGAATACATTTTCTATCATGTTTTTCAATTTTTAGTGGTTGTTGTGAAATCCATGTCTTTTGTAGACTTAAAGGGATAGTAATGTTTCATAATAAAAGCATCTATAATTAATCATCATAGTATTTGGACTTTCGAGAGTGTTATTTGAATTCTGTCAGAGTTGTAGTTCAAGAGTAATTCAATGACAAATTATCCCCTTCCCGCCCCTTTTACTGATGTAACACTGTTCAGCCAGAGCAGAAGGGAAGTGCCAGGTAGACTGCAGAGAGGGACAATCTTCAATTAAGATAAGGGAAAAACCTGAAAAACGTGTCAAGGGGGGCAGGGATTTCATTGTTTTCATAGTAAGAAGACTGTCCCCTGCTGTTATCTGTCTGGTCTTACAACCAGATTCCCCATCTGAGAAGAGATGGCTTACACTAGGTAAAAGGGGCAGGAGGGGAAACTTTGCTTGTGAATATCTCTCAAACCATAAAGGTTTGAGAGATTAGACTTATATCGTTCTTCATGTTTTTTTAATGCCTACAAAATAAAATAAAGATAATATGAAGTATTACTATCCCTTTAAGTGGATGCAGAACTAGATTAAGACCCCATAGGGCCCTAGGCAGGATCCCAAAATGAGGCCCCCAGCCAGCTTGTCCCTCCACACACACACAGTTGCTGCCATAATTCTTCAGTTTGCTAATTGTTCTTGTGAGTAGTTACTAGTGCCAGCTTAATAAAAGACAAAATGAATGCTTTAAATATATGAAAAATCTACAAAGGAGCTTAGATACACACACAGCTTACAACTGATGTTTGGCTACTTGAATGATACCACAGAGCTAGCAACCTAAATGGGAATACACTAGTGATACCACAAATACTGCAATTCTGGGACTACTGATGGGTACCCCTCTTTCTACCCCCAGTCTGTTTCACCCTATTTATCTGCCCTCTAACTTGTTTCTCCCTCTTTCTCTGCGCTTCTCCAATCTATGTTTCACTCTTTCTCCTCCCTCCAGTCTGTCTCTCACTTTTTCCTACCATTCTGTTTCACATCTTTCTCTAGCGCCTCTCTCTCATTTTCTCTTTTTTATTGTTTGTTTTTTCTTTAAATCTTTCTGCTATTCCCCCCTTTCCTGCGGTATCCTCCTACTTGCCTACCTTTTTTGACACAAGAGGGGGCCTCATCCATGGTGGGTCCAGAGCATGTGGAAGAAGAGTTCTTTGCCGCCTTCTCTGCAGACCTCTGTTAGTAGCTCTACATGGTCCTCTCTCTGTCCAGTAATGGAGAGCATCGATATATGATGTCATATCCTGGCTCTCTGCATTATCAGAGTGCCTGGAACATCAAGGGAGGTGGTTTAGAGGTCTGTGCCAGAGCAGACACAGACCTCAGCTTTTCGGTGGGTGTTCTGTCTGATCATGCAACAGGCCAGCTGATAATGTGGGGCCGGTTCGGCCTTGTGGGCCTCCCAACTTGGCCTTGATCCAGCTCTGAGTGGATTAAAAGCCCCTTTTAACCCCCTTTTTGACTAGGGCCTTTTATACACTAGAGGACAAGTGCAGTTTTGGCCTTTTTAATATATGCCTTTATTCAACCATATTTCCATTTATTTTATTTAGTACACCCATACAGATTACATTTTGTTAAGGATAAGTTGGGCTTTTTTTGATGCCACATTTATATGTATAACCCATCATTTAATTTGATATATATCAGGGCTCAAAATTTCCACTAGCCAATGGTGAGTGAAAATTCAGCCCTGGCGCGTACAAATTCAGCCCTGGTGGGTATGTTGTGGCTTGCAGTGGCGAGTAACTTTTCAGGTCTGGCTAGTAGCAAAGGACTTCAAATTTTAAGCCCTGTATGTATATATGTATATATATATATATATAATATGAAAACCACACCTTTTTATAAGATTTTCCTGTGATGATTTGTGCTCCGTTAGTGCATTTTTATCAGGGACTGGATAAAAGGTATATGAATGTTGATTCATACTACCCAAGTGTCCCTTTTTAGGGGGGGTACTTTCCCCTCTGAGACAAAAATCCCTGTGTCCATCTTTCCTACCCTGGTGTCCCCCTTTTAGATGATCAGACAATGCTGTGTGTATATTAGATGTCCGCACCAGTCTTGCTCCTAGTACAAAAGTGCCTCATCTTTGGCCATTTGAGGCACTGGGTGCTCTGATCACTTCTAGAGCACCCTGAGGAAGAGAGCGGTACAGAATAGTGTCAAAGGCATGTGGCTTCAACCACATGTGATCTCTGTAGTAGGGGTAATGGCTGGAGCTAACTGCTCTAGTCTTGGATCATCAATTACAGCCTCCCTGCAGTGATCTCAGCATACCCTTAAGTGAACTGTGATCCTTAACCAATGACGTGCTAGGACCATCATCTGTTCTCAGAGGACGCTGCAGTCCTGTCAGGTCACTCATCCTCAACGGATTAAAGGAGCAGTACAATTGTAATAAAATTTGTAGTGTAAAAGGCTTTTCCTGTTGGGAGATTTTCATTCAAAAGTTATCAGAACTTAAACTTGTTTATTTAAATCACAATGTTAACGGCAGTGCAATTTGTATCCAAAGCAGTTTTTTTTTTTTAAATATTGCCTCTGAGAGCTTGTCACTTACTGCTGCTCTTCATAGTAAGAATAGCACCACCTAGTGGCCACATCAAAACATTGCATTTTATCCCTATATGTACAAGAGGGTCATGCTGTTTATTGCTTTGCAATGCATTACACAGCCCACTGGTCCTTAATGTAATAAAAAGCTTAACTTGTAATAACTTATGAATGAAAAAATATCCAGTTGCAGTTTTAAATATACCTGTAGATAGCATATTTTGTATTTTGATGTCTCCTTTGATTGCTGGCATTAAAGTCCTAACAGCATAGGGTGTGTTTTCTCAATGGTCCACCACACCAATCATACACTCTACAGCAGGGATGGCCATCTCTCTAGCTGATGTGGAATACAATTTTCATATTCCTCGGCCAGCTATTAGGTGGTCTGTACTTGTATCTACACTCAAGTGCAGGCATTAGAAGGTAATGTCAATTGAGTTGTACTGTTCGATTTGCACAGTCCTCCTTCTATCTGTGGTGTATGAGCCCTCTATATGTTGACAATCTTCTCTTGCTATGGACGTGTGAGCAGTTATTCATGATCATATTACTCCTGCTCATTTATTCAAACTTCTAAAGCAGAGACTCCCAAACCATTCTCTGTGCCCCCCAACAGTGCAGGTTTTCTGTCTCTTCCCAATTCATTCTAAATGATGTGCCAGTGTTAACGATAGTTGACAATAGAGTTGACAATAGAATTCCCTTTACTGCACTCCTAAAGGCCCTAAGAGGTCCAACATGTCAGACCTCTTATGGATTTTAGGAGTGCAGTAAAGGGAATTGTTTTGTCTCCTCTCTAGTTAGGGGATCATTTGGTCTAGTATTTTCACTCCCTTTGCACCCTTTGGCCATCTATAATAGGCCATAATTAATTTCAGTCTTAGGTAGTGCGATCTTTAACCCTTAAAGAGTAAAGAGTAGTTTTTGTGAGGAAGGTTTTGGGAATCCCCATTTAAGTGAGGGAAACTGACAAATAAGAAAGAAGAGTTTTTATGAAGGTAAAAATTGATCGTACTCCGACTAATTTTCTGTTTTAGGGTTTATCTTTTTTTAAACAGCTTGATGATAAAATCTGAGTACATAGCTACCATAAAATCTCAGGTATAATATGCACTTGTGTATAATACGCAGGTGTGACTTCAACCCAAGGCTTTAGGGGAAAACAAAAATGCCTGTGTATAATATGCACCCTTGTTTACCCTCCCTCTACCTACCAAATAAAAAGTTTGTCTGCTTCTCTCCCTCCACCTGACTCAATACACTGCCACCTACCCCTCTCACTACTCTCCACCAGAGGCATCTGGGATATCTGCACAGTGGGCAGCATGCCTGCATTTGCAGCATGCTTCCCACACCTACGTGTGAGGACCTGTGTTAATTTAAGATAATGGTAGTGCCCTGGGAGGACCTTAAGGTCCCTGAATTAACACAGGTCCTCACAATGAGATACAGTCTGTAAGCACAAGCATACTGCCCACTCCGCTGATATTCCAGTTGCCTCTAGTGGAGGTGAGTAGAGGGAGGGCAAGGTGGCAGAATATTGACGTGGGTGGATGAAGGGAAGCAGACATGGAGATTAGATTATATGTATATTTTTTTCTCATGTATGGTATGTATTCCCCCCTCTTCACATAATGTGAAAAGGGCAAAACTGTGAGTATTATATGTGAGATTTTACAGTACTTGTGGCTTCCTTTGTGGTCAAGCTCCTGACAGGTTTTGGAGCCCCTGAGGCACACAGAGGATTTCTGGAAATGCTGGCTCTGTGTACTTATTCTGGCCAAAGTGATAAGAATAAATGCGGCAAACCAACTGAGCCATAGGGGGTAAATTAAATTTCCACAAATTCCCATTGTTTTAAATAGGGATTTTAAACCCTATAATGCTAGAGAGATCTCCAACGCATTGCAAAGCAATGTGTTGGAGACCTCGTAATATTCAAAGAGGTTAAACGCCCTGTCTAAATTGAGTGGACATATTGGAATTTTCATTTATCCTATATGACACAGTTGGTTTGCTCCAGAATTGCTCCCAATATCAGTTTCCTTTACCTTGAAAGGATTCCTTCCTGTGTAGCATTCAGTGAGTTAAAAGACTGTTTAACCCAGTGGTACTTTTAAATGTATCCCCCTGTGATACAATTGGTTTGACCCAGAATTGCGTCCGTACTTCTTAATACAGTCTTAGTGTCCCTTTAATCTTGGAACAGCTGCTTATGTTTGTTTACTAGCAGGAGCCGTCCAGCTGACTTTCATGAGACTTCCTTTTGAATGGTATTATGTAGTATGGTGTATTATATTCTGCCAAGCCATAAAGCAAGTTCATTGTATGACGTTCGCACAGACAACAATATAGAGTGTGCTCAAATAGCACCTGCCCTTTCTGCTTCTTTGTGTGTATTGGTGCTTGGGGAAAAAGTCACAAAGAGCAATTTCTCAAATACTTAAAGTGGAACAAACACTTTAAAATGACTTTGGTTGTTTTCAAATAGCTTTCAAAATCAATCATGTTATGTTAGCCATTGTTTATTTAAAATATAGTTTATAAGATATTTAACTTTTTTATTTACCATTTTACGCACATTAGCCAGTACTTCCTGGTAGGAAGTTGCAGTTGGGAGAGTTTAATGTTCGTATCCAACACATCAGGTTGTGTTAGCAAGTACTGCCTAATTTGTGTAAACTGTCAAGTAAAAACAGCTAAATATCTTTTAAACTATAGTTTGAAGAATGTATATAGCTTTTGAAAGCGCATTCAAAATCACCTAAGTTGTTATAAGGTGGTAGTTCTTCGTAAAGTAATAGCTTCTCCACCTCAATAATTCACAGCCCTGAGATTTACTGGGCAAATGTACGTATTGTTGCAGTTAAAGGATCAGTAAAGTTTTATTGGGAAAAAAAATTGGGATTTTCCTGCTGAGTAAAACAAATGTTTTCCCATTACTGAGACACCTTGGTTCAAAAATTTCTACAGCTCATACTGTCACAAAGTGGAGGATCTGTTTATATCACCTTTTTAATTTACTGTGGAACACCTGTCCTACTGAACACAATCAGATAACTTTCAGGACATCAGGGGAACTGTCTGGACAACAGATGTTCTCCTAATGTAAAATAAAATAACTTTCAACTGTATGGAGGCCTCCTTTATGGAACAAAGCATCTCCCAGTGGGGAAAGTACACTTATTTTACTCTTCAGGAAAAGTCTACATATGTTTTTTCCCCCCTGAATAGGGGCACACTTTAGATTCTTGACAGTATATGCAAAATCAAAGTTAAAATGTTATCGTTCAAAGGTGAAGGTTGACAATATGTTGGTTATATTATTCAATAAATAAATTATTCAAGTGTACACTTGCCTTAGAATTCACTTCATTTATATAATATGACTTGTGGTGACATTCTGCCATGAGAGCCATTTAATATTTTAGTTTGTGTATGTTCCTGTCTTGTGGTTTGTGTTCCCATTTTCAGCCTCTCCTTTCTGTTTCTCATCTTCATTCCGTTGTCTCTCATACTTGTATGTTTGCTGCACTAACAAAAGACACCATGGATCAAAGTTTGGCCGCAGTAAGTCCAGTCGCCGCCTGTGGACATTTTTTTTTTTTTTTTTTTTTTTTAATAACGCTTTAAGCCAAAGCAAACCGTGACATTTTATTTATTTAGGACTGATGGGCCATACTGCTATCCATACTTGCAAGACTAATTTAATATTTTCTCCTACACAGAAGCCTGTAGCATATTGCAATGATTTTGGTAGTTCCTCTGGCTGGGAGACAAATTAAGGTATATTGGGCTCAGTCTACACCCTGGAGGGCCAAAGGGATGTGCAATGCATTGCACTCCCCTTTGATCCTCAAGGATTAATAAAATTACACTTTAAAAACGCAGTGCAAAACATTAGTGATTTTTGGGTTGTTTTTTTTTGTTGTTTTTTTTGTCTAATAATCCTAAAACGTAATCATGCAGCAAAACCATTTGCGTTGCTTATTATAATAAAATTGCATCATTTATAGCAATTTTTTATTGCTCACAGAAAAATGTGCATTGTGATAACACTACATTGTTTCAAAAACATTAGTAAAAAATGTATAAGTATATAAAAATTCACATTTCTCTTAAAAAAAAAAAAATAGCAATGCTTTTAAATTGTCATGCATCTAAAGATGCATGTATTTCTAGTTCATTTTTATACAATGAGACTTTTTAATTGTATTTTTTAATGAATTGGCAAATATTCAGCTTTTGTTATAAATGAAATAACCATATTACCTATTTGCCCTGCGATTTTCGGGTGCAATTTTAATAGACTGGCCACTTTGGGCCTCCTGCAAGAGGGAAATGATGACCAGTTCTAGAACACAACTGCACCATGGGGGAGGGAGATTAAATGGCTATAGCTTTAAATGGGATGTTTCACCCCTTGAATGCTATAGATGTCTCTAACCAATTTCTTTTCATTGCTTTGCTGACTTCTCTAGCATTCAAGAGATTAAAAGTCCCATATAAATCAGTGGGAATTTGTGGATTTTCATTTCAACCCTGTGTTGCAGTTGGTTTGCTCCAGAACTGCTCATCTCTTGCTTCCTACATATGGAGCTTTGAGTGACATTGGAAGGAATTTAAGCCAGATAGTGGTCCTACCATTTGCACATTCTGCATTAACACCGTAACTTGCACATGATAATGCCATTCACTCGAAGGGCTGGGCTGTGAATTGCTGGTTCAGCAAGCTAAAGAATGGTTAATATAGCTTTGCTTTGCCTGTTTGGTTTTTTAATCTTTTTTTTCTGTTTTCATTGTGATCTGTTCCCCTCCAGTCTCCCCCGCGCACGGAATGAGGCCGGCTTCCTGGAGCTACTTTCCCCCCTGTACGGTTCCATGTATTCTGTCCTCTCTCTCTCTCTCTCTCTCTCTATTTCTTTAATGCATGTGCTGCATATTCAAGGGTGAGGTTCTCACAGGTGAGCTGTGGTCAACAATGTTAAATGGACATGAAAAGGTAGGCAGTTAATCGGGAACAAACAGGACAATTTTAAGAACTTCTGTGGTCCCTAGCAAATTTGTGAAAAGATATCCCGAATATAATATTTTTGTGTCCCTTTAATGCCTCCAGTAAATTGCTATGGAATGCATTTTGGGTATCTCAACCATCCAAGGGGATAAGTACATTCTTAGGCCCCTTAATATTATAAGGTAGAACAGTTACAATGAAATGTTCAGCACACGGATCAGCTTCACTCGTCCTCAACCATTTGACCACTTAAAGGAGTAGTAAACTTTTTAATGAAAAAAATATATTCTATATAATTGTGGGGTTTTCCTGTTGGTTAAGACAAGGGAAGTCTCACTACTGAGATACATATTTTCAGAGTTAAAGTAGTTCAAACTCTTCTTTTTTTTTTTTATTATGTTAACAGTGCCCTTGCAGTCCAATTCTAATTTGTTATTCAGTAGCATTCTCTGGGAGAGGTTAAGTCACTGAAAAATGAATCTCCATCGAATGGGATAGAAACTGCTGAGTCATGCTGCCAGTTTGAACAGTCAGGGAGTAATCACGCTGTAATTCACTTCCTGACAACTGGAACTGTTAATAGCAGTTGAATAAAACAATTGACAATGGCAGGATTGCCTTATAACATGTTTTCTAGGTTTACTGCTCCTTTAATTAAATTGATTCCTTTTAGAAAAACTAGAACAGTGGAACAGGAGGCCTCCAGTGTCAAAATGTTCCTGAGAATGAAGGTGATAAGCAGCTGTAATTGAGTAGCAGGAATTCATTCTTGTATTGCTTATGGCTCCTGCTTCATGATCAATGGTTACATATGACATTGTGGGCCATATGAGGCAGTCCAGCTGCTGCCAGACTACAAATTCCATCATCTGCCAAGGGATTATGGGAGTTTGGCAGCAGCTGAAGGGCCTCACGTTGCCCACCACTGTGGTTCTACCTTGGTCCTTATTTAATAAGTAGCTGTGTAGAGAAAATCCTTGTCAATAATGTAGCCTGTGTAGACTAGTTGATTTTATGTAGATACTCACTTTGAACATCAATGCAGCAAGATATAGTTTACACTCTAATTATATTTAAGAGAAAGTTGCAAATAGGTAAATCTACTCATCCACAAAATCAGTCACTTTACAAATAGTAATGCATTTATCAGATTACCAAATAGTGTTGTATAAACTACTTCCGGATAGTATGAGTGAATCCACCTAGAGACATGAACGGTGCAGCAATAGGTTTTGTACCTAGGGGTATCAGTAGTGCAGTGTTAATAAGTGCACTATTTTATGAATGAACACTGTTTGGCCGTATTCAGAAACCAACTCAGGAGCAATTCTGAAGCAAACCAAGTGCAGCTTTGGGGTTTAAATGTGATTCCTATTGATTTAAATGGATCTTTTAACCTTTTGAACGCTAGAGAGTTCCCCAACACATTGCTTAAAATGTGTTGCAATCCTTTCTAGCTTTCAAAGAGTTAAATGCCCAATATAAATCAATGGGGATTTTTAAACACCCCCCCCCCATGATCCAGTTGGTTTGTTCCAGAATCATTCTTCTTTAGCTTGATAAATAAGGCCTTTTGGGTTATATTCAATAACCAAATGAGGAGTAATTCCAGAGCAATCCAAGGGTTGGATGGATAATTAGTAGCAGCACCTCTTTTCCCTAAAAAATACATATATGCATATTACATAAATACATGTAATTCCCTTTGATTTAAATGGGGTTTTATCAACGCGCTCAGTTGCAGTGCAGATCTCTGTAGCAACCAATGGGAATGTTTGTTCCAACCCTATAGTACAGTTGGTTTGCCCCAGAATTGTTCCTCATGAGCAGGCATTAATTAACAAATCCCGTTTCCTAGTGTTAACGGCAAGGCCGCATTAACATGTTTTATATCAGGGTTGGGCAACCTGAGGCTCTGCAGCTGTTGTGCACTAAAATTCCGATCATCACTGGCCAGCCTATGGAGTTGTAATCCACAATAGCTGGAGAGCATCAGATTTCACGCACCTGATTCATATTATCAATTTACTTCAGATTTCTGCAATTTTTCCCTCTATGTATACTCTAACCTGAGAAATGTTGCACTGTTATGTCCCTGCTTTATGCTAGGCCTCTGCTAGCTTTCCTAATCTCGTTGTCTTCATTCTCCCTTCCTGAAATTAATGCAGATTTGGAGATGGATAGTGTAAGGCCGGGGCCAGCGGGCTATTCTGAGGTACTGAGTCACTGCCAGCTCAGTTCAGGTACCTCTTCCATATGAATTATTATATCTGTCTAGGCAGGTCCTGTCTGCTTGCGTTCTTGGGGATCATTATTTTTTGTTACTGTAGAGTCCTACGCCGAAAGCTCTTTTGGCAAAAAATTGTATTCTTAAGTTAAGAGCATTATAAAATTACTTAATATCTGAAAATACAGTTTATTGCCTTGGTCATATCTCTGACAAACCTGTTCAAAAGAATAGTAACTCTTGAGCATACCACCTACCTTATAGCGGGCAACTACACATTACCAAAATTACATGGGTGTTAAAGTGATAGTAACCCTTTATTTTGACTTTATATATTCTGAAAGTGTATGATATGTAAAGCCAAATTGCCTACATCTAATTATTTATTTCATCTTCACCTATTTTACAGTAAGTTTGCTGGACGGTACTCTGGTCAGTCCACCATCAAATCATGATAGTGATGTAATCAAACACTATTACCTACATCCCTGAGTGCTCTCAAAGTACCAGACAGAAAGCTTTCTGGAAACTGATATCCAGGTAGCTTACTGTTAGGGACATAAGTGGGGAACAATATGAAGATGAGAAAAAAAAACACAATGAAAAATATAGGCAATTCAACTATATATATTATGCACTAGCAGAATGTGTAAAGTCAAAATCCAAAGCTACTATTCCTTCAAACCTTTTGAAAGCTAGCGAGGTGGAGACCTAACATTTAGGATGTTTAAAGAACCCTTTAAACCAATCATGCTTTTGGCTTTTCTTAAATGTATATGGCCAAAGAATTTGTTTTCTCCAGGCATATTGTTGGGTTCATAGCCTACCACTGGTGGCACACCAGCATTTTCCAATAATTTATTTCTTGTGTCTTTGCTCTCCAATGAAAATGTAGACATTGGGTGAACCCACAAATCATCCGCAGAGTACTTTAAAAATTGCTGAGTGTGCAAGTCCATTAATGTTCTTTACTCTACAGTTTCAAAAAGCTACTTTTGTAGCTATTTCCCCTCTGGACACTGGATGGGATCTGCAGAGCTAACACACTGAGCCATGTGTACAAGACCAGAGAGGAGCAATTCTGGGGCAGATCAACTACACAGTAACTGAACAAAAAAAAGTCCATTGATTTTTAAAGGGGAAACACACCTTAGTTGTAAAGAAACAAAATTACTTTTTTTTTTTAAATAAATATAGCATTTGGGAGCTTATCTGTTACTACTAATCCATCTCACAAACCTTGAAAATATACAGTTATTTTTCACCATTATCTGAATTTCTGTGAGTCCTCTAAATTCATCTGGTCTCATCTACCTTCAGCTCTTTAAATTGCCCAGTGATGAGAAGAAGCCAATCCGCTAAAGGGAATTTGAAGAAGCCGCATGAGCAGAAAATGCTGAGTTGCATTTGAGCAGCTAACATCACCAGAGTAGAAGAATTTGTGAGCAAATACTTCCAGTGGCCATAATAATACAAGAAGCTTCTGTACTGTATGCTGTATAGAGCAGGGGTGGACAACGTGAGGCCATCCAGCTGATGCCAGACTATAGCTCCCATTCCCTGACAGTTGCTGTCGGGCAGCAGTTGCCCTTGCATTGTCCTTCCCTACTTTAGATCAGTGATTCTCAGCTCCAGTCCTCAGGGCACTCCAACAGGTCAGGTTCTCAAGATATGCTTAAAGGGATAGTAATACTTAAGATGTAAAAAAATATATGTTGTAGGGTTTATGTCTCCGAATAAAACAGGGGTACTCCCACAGCTGAGAGATATTTTATTAAAAAATTATCGCAGCTCAAACTTGAATTTTTTAGGTGCAATATCACAGTGGCCTGAAAATTTACAGTGGCGCTGTTGCTACACCATACTATAGAGATTTATGGTCTACGGACCAGAGCAGTCCATAGGATGGTGTAGCAACAGCGTCACTGTACATTTTCAGGCCGCTGTGATATTGCACCTAAAAAAATTAAAGTTTGCGCTGTTATAATTTTTTTTATAAAATATCTCTCAGCATTGGGGGTACCCTTGTTTTATTCAGGGACATAAACCCTACAACATATATTTTTTTATATCTTAAGTATTAATATCCCTTTAATGAAGTGCACCCACCTCGGTCACAATAACTGACCCACTGATAACTCACTTGCCAATAAGCAGTGATATCGTGAAGACCTGGCCCATTAGTGTGCCCCGGGGTTTAATGTCAAGAAACACTGGTTTAGAGAGATGTGAGGACAGATATAAACAGCTAATGTTCTCTCTTTAACATGCTCCTGCTCCTTTTAACTGTGTGTTTAACTGCTTGATTAGTAGAGAGGACTACAGTGCATTGTTTTATGTTAGTTAGAGGCTTTTCTAGCTTGTAAAGGGTTACAAGCAAATCTAAATAGATGGATCTTATTTGTCCCCAGTTGATCTGCTTCAGAATTGCTCCAATTCTTTGTGCATATGGCACTATGTAGTGTAGATGTAGAGCTTTCTACTAACAAATATTCCAGGGAGGGTACAGGAATGGCCCAACCTGTTACCAGTCTCTTCTATCCTCTTGACTAGCTTGTCTATGGGCTGGTCTTCTTTAGAAAGTGTGTGAGGGCATGCGTGCTTGCGTCCAGCTGGAACTGTGATCCATTATTTGGAAATGTAATTTTGTTTTGCTTTCTCGTAAGGAATTCAGTGATACACTGGTTCCCCCAGTCTCATTTGAACCTCCCCAACTGCATTTAAAGGGGAAGTAATCAGGCCCACCACATAAACACACATTTGATCTCACATGGCAAGAAGTCCCTATGGATTTCTCTTGTGACTTGGTTTAAGAGCTAACATCATAAGTCAGTCCTGGATGTTGTGTCCATGGGGGTAGACATAACAGTTGCTGCCAGTGTTTTCAAAATAAAGCAAGCAGAGCATAGTCTAAAAGAAGGAGACCAAAGCAACTACATACAAAGGTACTATTTATTCAAAAGTCACTGTGCATAGCACTCACTAGACCACCCATGCAAATAAGCATATAAACCTCCCGGTCCTTCTTGGGCACGAGCTGTGTGCCTCTTCTTGTCCAGTATAGTAAGTTGATGGTAGAAGTCCACTTTAGCTCTGATTCGAATATTGTCCTCCAATTACACTGTTCTCCTCCAATCCTCTCTTCTCCAACGTGGGACCGGCAAGAAAGGGAAAAAAAATTCAGTAAAATAGACAATACTCCAGGGAGCACCAGTACCGTCCTCACAACCAAGATGTGGTCAACTAACAGGGGGCATGACTAGGAGGTGCTCACAGTCACCGGGAGGTCTAGTCTATCAAACCCAATGTCTGTCGTTGCTCACTTGCAGATCACATGAACCTGCTTAACAATTTAAAACCCAGAGGGGTGTACAGCGCTTTGTGAAACAGTGCATTATCCACCCTTGTTTTTAAAATGTTAAGATTACTTTGCGTCCTATGGTCCTGCTGACAACTCTTATGTCCTCCTCTATGGACCTGCCATCCAGAACTGATTGGTTATCTGTTGAATCAAGGAAACAATTAATTGGAATTGTTTGTTTTTTTTTGGGGGGGGGGTGTGGTAAGGTAAGTGGGAGTAATTATTAGGATATGTTAACCTCTCCTTTAAGGATTGATTTGATAAAACCACTGTAGCAATTTTGCACAAATGTTCTATGCCTTTACATTCATAATAATAATCTCCCTATTTAACCCTTTAAGTACCAGAGGGGTGCGCAACGCATTGTGAGCCTCACTGGTATGTAAAGGGTTAGTTTAGCTACTGCTGGCTCAGTTCTGTTAGCTGCAAGCATGGCAGCAAAATGGAAATATGAAATGTTCCACAATATGCTTTTTTCTTTATTTTTTTCCTTATTTGTTGGCAAACTGCAACCAGACTAGCACAGAGACTGACCAAAATCAGTGTGAAGTGAAAGATTTTGTCACCTTCTATTGAAATACAGATGCATTGAGTGTTTTCTCATTTGGGTGTAGTTTGGTTGCTGTGTATACATAGCAACCATAGTATATCCGCTTTGCAATAAGTCCCTCATGCTCCCTACACCAATAAAAATCACACACAGACACCTTTCTTGGCCTCTCCATCCTGCTGCATGTATTGCCAGTGCTGGACTTTTAGCTCTTTGAGTGTCAAAGAACTCTGGTAGGTTAAAAATAAATAAAAAAAATAAAGCTGTTTGCTGTTTTGGGATCCCTGCATTAACATATAATAAAATCATATTTAAAATAAAAAAAAGCTGGGTCCTAGACCCAGGTACATATTCTGTCAACTCTTGCCGTTCTAGCCACCGTTAGTTTTTTGTTGTGGTTTTTTTTTTGTGTGTGTGAAGGTAAAATTAAAGTAGCATAGTGGTGGTGGGGTGCTAAATATTCCTGCAGTTGGTATTTTAGTGTAAAATAGACAATCAGATAAGTGAATAATGGTAAACAAATGTGCACATCCTGAATATCTGCAACAGGGAATCAAGACATAAAATAATTTCTAGTGCACATGAAGAGGTAGATCACCTCCATAACATAACATTTACAGGAACATCGTACTCCATAAACAAGTATAAACACAGAGATCTGTATAAAAACTATGCATTATTCCGATTTCATTAAAAAAAAATCCGAGAGAGAACAATGATACACACTGACCTTGCAACCTTATGTGTTTCACACTGGTGCAAAATGCATAAAACTGCAAGATCACTGTATATCTGTGTTACTATTCCAGTGTTTTTATTTTTTAATTGTTGATAAAGCAGCTATGTTCATATACACCTCTGTGATTATTGTTGTTTTCCGAGTACCATATTCCTATTAATGACGGCCATAGTCCCAGTTATGACCAGACCCCAATCATTGTATGACTTTGCTTCGAGATCCATCTACTGTTGCTTATCACAGAAAATAGTCTTAATATATACTATAGAAGCACAAAAAAAAATCTTAACCCCTTGGTTGCTAAAGAGGCCGCTGTAGCATCCGTGGAGTAGTAAGAATTTGTAACAGCCAGGAAAGAGGTATTTAACTATTTGAGTGACAGAGAGGTATGCAACACATTGCTTCACAATGTGCTGCATTCCCCTCTGACACTCAGTGGGTTAAAATGACCACTATAAATCAGGAATTGGTGTTTGGTGCAGTGGAACTGGTAACACCCACAACTCAGTATGTGGGTGTGGCTGGTACTCTAGGCAATTGCCTACTCCTGATTCCTGATTTAAAATCTGACCTTGAATGTCATTGTATATCTGGGATAACAGCACCATGCTTTTTGGAATTTCACAGCGTCTGAATGCAGCTGTGCAAAAAAAAGACTGTTCAACTTGATCCCATCACAGGAGATGGCTCCTGCAGCTTCACTTGTCTGTTGAGCAGAAGCACAAGCCTGTTGTAACATGCATGCAGGAGCATGGGACCAGTCTAGCACCACAAAATGACACCTGCCACACAGGCAGCATTTTGATAAATGTGCCCATATTGATTTTATTAAATGGTTGTTAACATGCTCTTACAGTATTATATTGTGATTAGCAGAAATGCAATTTTAATATTTTCCTTTAACCCTTTGAGTGCATTGAATACCTCTCTGACACTCAAAATACTCTGGGGCAAGCTTACTACACCATATGGGACACAATTCCCATTCATTTGGTTTGTTACAGATTACTTTGGTGCATAAAGCTAAATAGATGTAATTCTGGACATGCCCCCAACACACACGCTCGCACACTCTCGTTCTCCTTCTTTCTTTTTCTTTCTCTCTCTCTCCTAGCTTTCAGGGGGTTGAAAGCATCATTTAAATCTGTGTACATTTTGGGAATGTTTATTTGATCCGTAAGATGTACTTCACAATTGATCCACTTTGGTTATGTGCATAGCGTCATAATCAATCCACTTGTGCTCACACTGGTGATGAAATGTATTGGCTTTGTACCATTTTCCATTGCTTTTTGGGAGCACCTTTTGCTTTGATTATGACAATTATAAGTCTGTTTGGTTAAGTCTCTATCAACTTGGTACACATGAATTTTACAATTCTAGCCCATTCTTCCTTGCAGAAGAGCTCAAGCTCAGTCAGACTGAGAGGGGTCTCCTATGCACAACCTTTTTAAATCAGTTCACATACTTTCTATAGGATTGAGATCTGTGATATGACTGGGCCATTCAGGGCATTGAGCTTCCTTTTTCTAAGCCTTTCCTTGGCTTATTTGGCAGCATTCTGTTGGATTGTTGACGTTTTGAAAGTTGAAATTCTTCTTTAACTTCAGCTTTCTGTCAGAGGGAAGTGGGTTGTGCTCCAAAATATCTTGATATTTGAGTCATTCATTTTCTCTCTGTCCTAACCAGACCAAATCCTGCCACCACCATTCTTGACAGTAGGTATTGTGGTCTTGTTGGCTTTGTACCAAACATAATTTTTGGAATGAAGGCCCAAATGTTATACATTGGTCTCATATGACCATAAGACACTTTCCCACATGGTTTTGGGGGACTGAATGTCTTACTGAAAAATTCATACTGGCTTGGATGTGTTTTTGTGAGATATGACTTCTGTCTTGTATCCCTAGCCCACAGCTCAGACTACTGGAGAATACACAAAATGGCTGTGGGAATGGCTGTCCTCCTTAAAGGGATAGTAATACTTAAGTATTACTAATCCCTATAGCAAAGCACTACTCAAAAGAAAACGTATTGCCCCCAGTGCCATCTCTCAAACCTTTATGGTTTGAGAGATGAACGCTTCTAAAGTTGCCCTCTCCCTCCCCCTTCCCCGTAGTCAGCATTCTAGCTGACTGAAAGGAAGAGAGTTGTACGACTTTCAGGTGGCTCTTCAGCACAGCTGGATCGCGTTACTAAAAAGGAAAACTTTCACTGTAATGGTCTTCTACGTGTGCTTGTCTTGCAAGCACACGTAGAAGACCGTTTTAGTAAAAGTTTTTTTTTTAGTTAAGCGATTGCGGCTCTGCTGCAGAGCCGCCTGATGATCACTGACCGGATTTCCCTGAGTCAGCTAGAATGCTGACTATGGGGAAGTGGGAGGGAGAGGACAACTTTAGAAGTGTTCATCTCTCAAACCATAAAGGTTTAAGAGATGACACTGGGGGCAATACGTTTTTTTAAAGTAGTACTTTGCTATAGGGATTAGTAATACTTAAGTATTACTATCCCTTTAAGTTCTAATTTTCCGCATCCACTAAGATGAGAATTTTACTATTGGATCCATCATAAATTATGGTGGCCAGATACGCTGTACTATATATATGTTTCAGGTGCAGCAACAGTGAAGTTAGCAGTACACCTGCGTTGTAGCAAAAAATGTCATTTTGCTGGTCAGTTTGACATTACATCCATTCATATTACATAAAGATTTAAAGGGATAGTAATGTCAGGGAAAAAAAGTATTACCTATATGGTAGATACAATTAAAAGAGTACTTGCACTTATTGGTATCTCTCAAACTGTTATGGTTTGAGAGATATAGGAAAATAAAGTTCTCCGCTCCCTCCCCTTTCTTCTTGATGAGCTGTAAAGCTGTCAGAAGCAGATTCTGGTTCCTGAATCAGACGGTGGCTCTTCAGCAGCATCGATATCTAAAAATAAATACTTCATCGGAACGGTCTACAACGTGTGCCTGGTTTGCAAGCACACCATGTAGACCATTCTGATGAAGTATTTATCTTTAGATATTGTTATATCAGATCCACTGGACAACTCTGGTCAGTTGACCATAAATCTCCATAGGATGGTGTAGCAACAGCGCCACTGTACAATTTCAGGCCACTGTGATATTGCACCTAAAAAAATTCAACTTTGAAAATTAATAACTTTTGAATGAAAGACCTCTCAGCAGTGGGAGTACTCTTGTTTTACTCAGGGGGATAAACCCTACAACATATTTTTTTTTACATTTTAAGTATTACTATCCCTTTAAGAATTGGCCAGTCTTTCCTCTGTCAGAAAGTCCTGCAGGCAGCATAGGGGTTAAATGACATACACTTCAAACTTTTAATAAATCACTATGCATTTTGCTTTCAGTTCTGCACCCTACTATCTTGCTGTCCCTCCTTTTCCTATATTCTTCCTTCCTTCTTATTCTTACCAGCACTGATGTACTAAGCAGAACTTGAGGGAAATGCCAGAAAGTTCACTTTAATGGCAAACTATGTCTGGCAGTTTGTAGAGATTTCTTCACCATATACACTAAGGGGAGTTGAAGAGACTTCAGTCATTAGCATGTGGTGAAAAGGTGCAGATTTGTTGGGTAGGGCATGTGGTGGAATAGAACATCAGCAGCAACAGATATCAGAACGTTTGAGTACAAGAGTGTTGAGCAATGCATTGCACCCCTACTAGGCACTCAAGGGGTTAAAGGAAACAATTTCTAAATCACAATACAAAGCTTGGAGTCCCATCTAAAGAACAGCCCCCTCCCCACTAACCACCAATCGGCTGTTGTGTGCAAAGAATACAGCACAAACTATCGGCTGATCTATGCGAACACTGTAGATCTGACTGTCAGCTGATCAATGTAAACAGTGCAGAGCTGTGCTGGCAACTGAGGGCACAGATCAACTTACGATGCTGCTGTGTATTATGAGCATAGCTGGGAACTTTCCATATTTGCCCCGGAGACTCTGGTTTTGGCAGCAACTTACTGGGTCCCCGGGTTAGAGACTGATTCTCTGGATGTCGGGAGTTAATTAATGAAACTCCACACATCATGAGTTGACAATGTGTTCCTCCCACTTCCCACCCGCCACTCCTCCTTCCCCAGACTTTTGCTAACTTTTTTTAATTTTTGAATTAAGCCCACCCCCTTTTGACGCAATTTGCGTCTGTTATCTACCTTGGTGGCACCACAGCCCTCAAAGAAAAGTTCCCAAGTATAATTATGAGGCATGCCGACTCCTAGCACACAAATTACGAAACAAGGAGTTAAAAGACCATTTAAATCGGCGGGAATATGTATTAGTCTGTGGCACAGGTGGTTTCCTCCATTTGGTCTTAGTACATCAGCCTTAATATCTTCTAAAACAAAACAAAAAAATAAAAAGGGTCCATATTAATTTGAATAAGAGCCAGCATATACAAAAACGATCTATCGGACTCTGAGACCTCTCTACAATTCAGTGGGAGAACAGCAGAATATTCCCTCTAGTGGTGAAGATCTGGATCACATAATTGCATTATGTTGCATTTTGCCTTTAAAGGGTCTTCAAAAAAAAAATAAATAAATAAAAGGGCTCAAAAGCATTAAAATGTTATGCACTACTACAAAGCATGTTATTTGTTTACATTTTTAATTTGGTTAGAAAATCTTAACGTAATGATTCTCCTCCCTGGTTCTCTGGGTACATTAACAGGTCAGGTCATAAGGATATCCCAGATTAAGCACAGGTGGAGCAGTCACAATGACTAAGCCACTGATTGCACAGTGCCAGGATTAGGTCTTATTTATTTGTTTACCCCAGTCATGCCATACATTGCTCTTATTGCTCGGATAAACAAATGAGGTCAAATGGCCATGCCCAGCTGCCTCCAGATGAATAGAATTAGCATGTTTATAATATATTTTGGGAATTATTCACCCAATAAATATTTCTGGAAGTGCTAGCTTGGAGTACATGATGTTTTAATGGATTTGAGCCCTTGTTATATTTTTGGTGGTAATGTGCCTTTAAATGAAAGGAAGCTAGCGCCAAAAAAATGAAATGGCCTTTTCTAACTTCAAATATCACCTGCTTACAGATAGTTTAAACCAAAATTATTTATTCTTATGTTATATCTGTAAAATATAATATTTCTTTTCAACCCACTTGTAAACTGTTATTCATTTGATTTGTATGCTGTTTATTTTGAGGTAAGAGCTAATTTCCGTTAAATGACTGTGATTAGTGTCCACCGCTCTTCTAGTCTTATCTCGGCCCATTCACGGAAAATCCCAAACAATAAATTGGAAAAGGCAGGAATGGCTGTTCCCTCAGACTAGGTTTTAGGCCTTAGAAAACAGAGAATTGTTACAGGTGCTAGTATGATGTACAAGGTGTTTAAGTTTATATAACCCCAGTTCATTTTTAGGTAGTAGAGGACCTTTAATTCTGTACTAAAGTCAATGAATAGCAGCCACAGCTGTGTTAATGCCATTACGACTTTGTCTGTGATATTTGTTTTCTCTGTCTGACCAATTCATACAGGACTTTCAATTCTACTCTTACAGACCATATTCAGAAAGCTAAAGATGGGCAATTCTGGAGCAAACCAACTACCCCGTAGGGAGAAATCAAAATTCCAGTTGATTTAAATGGAGATTTAACCCCTTGAATGCTAAAGAGGTCTTCAGTGCATCCCCCATTATGTAATTGTGCAGAAGTGGACAGCAGATCTAACTGTGGCCTAGATTACATTGCAGCTAATAAATGCTATCACTAGTTTTATCTAACAGACTCCCATTGAAATCCCCAGGGAAATCTGCAGATAAAACCCTTGCTAAAGTTATTAACTGCAGTGGAATTGAGGCCCAAAGTGTATTAGCCTTTAGATGCATAAGTTGTAACATAAATGCTTAAAACTGGAATATAAATGAGATGTGCTTCAAAAGCTCAATATTTTGAGCTTAATGCAGAAAAGAAAAATGAATAATTGCGGAACAAACTACCTCACCATAGGGCAGATTAGAAATTGCTATCGATCCAAATAGGGGCTTTCTAACACCTGGAATGATAAAGATGTATACAATGCATTGCTTTGCAATGTGTTAGAGAGCTTGGACATTCAAGGAGTTAAAGGGATAGTAATACTTAAGTATTACTAATCCCTATAGCAAAGTACTACTTAAAAAAAACGTATTGCTCCCAGTGTCATCTCTCAAACCTTTATGGTTTGAGAGATGAACGCTTCTAAAATTGCCCTCTCCCTCCCCCTTCCCCGTAGTCAGCATTCTAGCTGACTCAGGGAAATCCGGTCAGAGATCATCAGGCGGCTCTGCAGCAGAGCCACGATCGCGTTAACTAAAAAAAAACTTTCACTAAAATGGTCTTCTACGTGTGCTTGCAAACCAAGCACACGTAGAAGACCATTTCAGTGAAAGTTTTCTTTTTTAGTAACGCAATCCGGCTGTGCAGGAGAGCCACCTGAAAGTCATACGACTCTCTTCCTTTCAGTCAGCTAGAATGCTGACTACGGGGGAGGGAGAGGGCAACTTTAGAAGCGTTCATCTCTCAAACCATAAAGGTTTGAGAGATGACACTGGGGGCAATACGTTTTTTTGAGTAGTACTTTGCTATAGGGATGAGTAATACTTAAGTATTACTATCCCTTTGATCCTTTAAGTGCCAGAGGGGTATGCAATGCATTGCAAAGCAATGCGTTGCCTACCCTTCTGGTACTCAAAGAGTTAACAGCTTCATTTAAATCAATGGGAATGTTGGAATGTGTATTTGTTCCCTGTGGTCCAGCTGGAATGCTCCACAGCTGTCCATCCTTTTTTTTCTTTGCCTAAGGCCTCATCTCCAGTCCTCGGGGCACACCAACATGTCAAGTTTTCAGGTTATATCTAATTAACCCCTTAATTAGCAAAGCAATGCTTTCTGTACCCCTTTGGCACTCAGAAGGTTAAAGACCACTGAGGTGTGTTTTTGTTGTTTTTTTTTGTTTTGTTTTTTTGCTCCAATGAATTCCAAGATGTACAGCACCATCATGAGTTGTTAACATAAGTTTTCCTATGACGGTTCTGTCACATCATCAGTCCTTAAGGTGTTAAGTAAAGGGAAAATTACTGAGCCAATGATTACTCACCTGTGATTAAAGGGATAGTAATGTTTAAAAATAAAAGCAGCTCCAATTAATCTTCATAGTATTTGGGCCATGGAGAGTGTTATTTCAATACTGCCAGACTTGTAGTTCAAGAGAAATTGAATGATAAAGTATCCTGCTCCCACCCCTTTTACTTAGTGTACGCCACCTCCTCTCAGATGTGGAATCTTGTCTCTTGACCAGACAGCTCACAACAAGGGACAATCTTCTTACTGTGAGAACAATGAAAACCCTGTCCCCCTTGACAGGCTTTTCAGGTTTTTCCCTTATGCTAATTGAAGATTGTCCTTCTCTGCAAGCCATCTGGACACCACTTTTCTGTTCTGAGGTAAATAGTATTACATCAGTAAAAGGGGTGGGAGGGGGATATTGAAATAACACTCTCGATGGTCCAAATACTATGAAGATTAATTGGAGCTGCTTTTATTTTGAAACATTACTATCCCTTTAAGCAGGGATATATATTGAAAATCTGGCCTGTTGCTGTGCCTTGAGGGCTATGGTTGATAAAATACTGCTTTAATGTATTAACCCTTTGAAGACCAGAGGAGTATACCAGGCATTGTGACAGACACAGGCAGAGTGAGATGGACACAGAAAGAGGGAGATGTCAGCATAGAGAGAAACAGAGACAGACAGGTGAATACAAAGAGAGAAGGGCAGTCTAAAGAAGAGAGTGTGAAATAGACAGATACAGAGAAAGACAGACTGAAGGCTTACAATGCGGAATGTCTATGGAAAAAATGTGCGTTTCTTTTACTCTGGGCAAAAACAAGACTGTAAAATAATCTGTTGGAAACAAGTAATTTCGGGTAAGCAATCTCTACCATAGGGAACAAATAAAACTTCCCAGATTTAACCCTCTGAGTGTGCAGTGCTCTGACACACAAAGGGTTAAATATGGCTTTTAATTTTTTGTATGTTAGGTTTCCAATGCAAACATTACTCTTCATAAATCTTACTGCTGTCTACCATTTGTGCACCAGCCAACACATCTTATATAATAATACGCTAAAACATGTGTAACGATGCAGTGATGCGCAGTAGAGACTGCTGCGCGTGCTAAAGTCATGCGCAGTAGAGACTGCCCACGCTGCGGCTAATACAGAGGCTCTGTATCAGTCACGGCGCAGGCAGTCTCTACTGCGCATGACTGCCCCTCAACCCGCTGGCAGTGGCACTGTGGCCCATGTAACGGGCTCTTCAACTAGTTTCTTCATAATGCACTGGATGTCTCGCTAGTATCCAAAGCGTTAAAATGATATCAGTATCAACTTTAACACGAAGTTTAAAATTTCAGTTAGCAATAATTTGGTTTTCTTAAAGGGGGATAGGTTATAGTTCTTATTACAAAATGGCTTGCAAGTATTTCAACCTTCTACATGCCAACTGGCAGTCATACAATGCTGGATTCATTCCTCTGTCCACCATTACATGCCTTTGTTCTGTGGAACTCCCTGAACCAGATCAGGGAATGCTGGGGTTCCACTGAACACAGCTTGGGAACCACTGTTAAAGAAAGATGTTTAAAACTAAACATGATCACTGGGTGATACCTACCACACATGTTCTACGCTTCCTACAACTTTATATGGTATCTTCCTTTACAGAAAAATAAAATCTATGTAGTTAAAAAGGAGTACAAATCAAAGGGAAAAAAAAAACACCTGAGCCACCTAAGTACTTGGACAGAATAAGACATAGTAAGTCAGTGAAATAATTATGGTCATTAGTTAAAAGGGCCATATTAAAGGGATAGTAATACTTAAGTATTACAAATCCCTATATTAAAGCCCTAGTAAAAAAAAAAAAATGTATTGCCTCCAGTGTCATCTTTCAAACCTTTATGGTTTGAGAGGTGAACGCTTCTAAAGTTGCCCTCTCCCTCCCCCTTCCCCGTAGTCAGCATTCTAGCTGACTCAGGGAAATCCGGTGATCTGGAGAGCCGCCTGAAAGTCGTACGACTCTGTTCCCTGCAGTCCGCTAAAATGCTGACTACGGGGAAGGGGGAGGGAGAGGGCAACTTTAGAAGCGTTCATCTCTCAAACCATAAAGGAGAGATGACACTGGGGGCAATACGTTTTTTTGTTACTAGGGCTTTAATATAGGGATTTGTAATACTTAAGTATTACTATCCCTTTAAGTTAGCTAAAGGTAAGCAGTTTGGGAGCAAACCAGTGTTTCTCCCTGTGTTACTACTACTTCGGGGGGTACTGTAAAAGTGTGCAAGGCTGACCTTAGATCTTTTAACTACTTGAATGCTAGAGAAGTCTCTAATGCTTGCAGTTCGTTTGAGATCTCTATCTTTCAATAGGTTAAAAGCCTCTTTTAAATAAATAGGAATTTTTATTCAGCCTCTATAGTGCAGTTGGCATGTTCTAGAATTGCTCCACTAAGGCAGTGCTTTCCAAACTGTGTGTTACGACACGTTAGTGTGTCGACTGCAGTGTGTAGGTGTGTCGCAGGCAAAGGTGCCGTTTACACAGCTCGTGATTGTCATTCAACCCAAGCACGAGCTACACTGGGAGCTGCGATAAAACACTACTACTAAATGGTCACATTTACACAGCGGGAGATTGCCTCCGTGTGCTGCATACAGCTGGAGCGCCACAAAAAGATTTGTAACAGCTGGAGTGCCTCTGTGTGCTGAATACATAATATGTATGCAGCACACGAAAGGCACTCCAGCTGTTACAAATCTTTCGGCGGTTCAGCTGTTAAAATCTTTTGAGATGCCACCTCCTCTATACCTCTGCCCTCTCTTTGGGACATGCTTAATGCCTCCTGCAAATGAATTGTTTTCATGAGATATGTTGTGTCCCCATACATCTTATTACAATTTATGTATGTGTCTGTATCTCTTATAAGGGATTATTAGTTTAACCTCCGGTTTGCTAGCAAATCTGAATTACTGTGTCATGAAATGATGCATGTCTAAAAAGTGTTTCACCAACATGAAAAGGTTGGAAAGCTCTGCACTAAGGGGTTAAAATTTAACATGTAGTCTTTCAATTGGCTGTTCTACAGAATTGCAGCAATCACTTTGTTTACTAGGTTAGTGACCTTCTAGAGACAAACATTAGGTTTCCTCAAACATGTCACTTATGCAAAAGGGTGATCAGCATGATGTTATCTCCTTTTAGTAATAAATGACTTCATCTCTTTTGTGATACAAGTGCTTGCATATTGTTGTATGATAAAGTATTTTATGTTTGCTTAGTGATTGCTGATCTGTCTAGTAGTAACTCATAGGGCTGTTTGACTGAAACCATAATTGTTTCTCCTATGTTCACATTGGTGACGTTTTTGTGGTAGTGGTTGTGTTGCACGGAATGAAAGGAAAATATGGTTATGATTTTACTTTAAATTTACTGCAGTTTTCATTGAATTTTACAGCATTTTTTCTCCTGGTATCCCTTTTCCTCCATGTCAGGGACAAAAGAAGTGCAATTGATTTCATTTGATTGTCTGAAAATGTCTGACTTGTGTTAACAGCTTGGGGGAGAGAGAAAGCAGATATTTTAATTTTTGAAATCGATCAACCAATCGTGGAGGAACAGTGTATGTTTTTCAGCAGGAGAAACACACTGTATAAAAGATTTACAAATCACCCACTTTGTGACACCTGTATCAGGACTTCCAAAATGTCAAAATTTGGACAAATACTGAACTTTCTTATCCCTTTGAGTGCCAGAGAAGTATCCAATTGCATTGGATACCAATTGCACTTGAAGGGTTAAACAGTTCTTTCATCTCTACATATGGGAATGTTTACAGGAAAAACATTTTAAATTTTTTTTCTGTACCCTTTCACTTTAAAGGTGTACAGTGTATCCATGTATTTTTTAAAATAAATTTAGTAGCCCGACTTTCCATAAAACCTCTGATCAAGGGCGGTTGGTGTTATGTTGTGTTTGTTTAAATTTATTATATGTTGAATTTCTTCTGAACCTTTAAATTATATATTGTCTGTGAAGTGTTTTCTTTACTTATCTCATCCTGTCAATAAAAGTGGTGGGAGAGAGGAGGAGGACACTTGAGTTCTGCAGCATTTCTTGAGCCCTCAGTGACATCCGACAACAGGGAGGAGTTATGAGATTTAAACATAATTATAGGTGTCATAGTTGGATAAGGCACTGGCCATTGAGAGCACATGAACAGAATCACTTTAGTACCCGGATGAGTTGACTTAATCTCTGAATTATGGATGGCCAGATCATCTCCATTTGAATGCTAGACAAGTCACTAAATGATTGAGTTATAATGTTTTGGCATGCAGGGGGTTAACATTTCCCATTTTCTTGCATTTAAACATTGAAGGTCTGGTTTTCCAGAATATCCCTGGGTGCAGTGTAATTGTAAACAAATGATCCAGGTTTATGGAAGGAAAAATAATTACTGACCAGATGTATCAGTCTGTTTTCTTAGGCAAATAGAAACACAGTGCCCTACTATCTTTTGCTGCTTAACCCCTTAAGGACCGGGAAAATCTGATGTCGTTTTCCCTTAAGGACCGGAGCAATTTTGACTTTTTTGACTATGTCTTTGTTCAACCATGTTTTCTCTTTAATTCCTTTTGTGCACCCACATAAATTATATACTGTTTTTTTAAGCAGAAGTATGGCTTTCTTTTGATACCACAATTATATGAATACCTCATTGTTTAATTTGATTAAAATAGAAAAAAAGAGGAAAAAAATTGAAAAAAAACAACATTTTGCTTACATTTTTCTGTCAGGATTTGCATACTATTAGTTAATGAAAAAAAAATACCCCTAAATATATTCATTTGCTTCTCCTGAATATAAGAATACCCCATATGCCTAGTATTTTAGTCCTTTACTCACATTTACAAGGTAAATATTACAAGATGGCTGCCGTTATTTCCAACTTGTGATTTCTCAACAATTGGCATGTGAGCATCATAGCTTAGCTGACGGTGCCAGAACCAAAAATGTCCCACAAAGGTATATGTTTCTGAAAACTAGACAACATAAGGTAAATAATCAGGAGAATTTTTGAGTTTTTCATGCAGCTATTTTTCCAGAAAAAAATTTCAAAATTGTGGTAATATTTAGTTTTTTTGCAGTTTTCACACTTACATTTCAATACTACTGTTGATATCAAGCACATGATAGGTGAAGATTTTTAAAAATGCATTGTTTAGTGTTCAGCTCCTTCTTCTGAGTACAGCAATACCCCATATGCATAGGTTTCTCAAGGTTTGGGAGAGCTACGGGGCCCAAATTGGAACATGCGCGTTTCCAGTTTCACACTTTGAATTTTCACAGCTTGCATCACTGGTGCCATGTCTCATTTGGGGCTGTGTAACAGTGCTCCACTCTAAGATTTCCCCCCAAAAGTATATATTTTTGGAAAGTAGACACCCCAGGCTTTCATTTTATGTATGTTTTCAATTTTTTTACGCAGCCATTTTACCACCAATCGCTCGTAAATCTTGACGTAAGTTAAAAAAACAGCGTTTTTCACACTTGCACTTCAATGTTGATGTGAATTTCAAGCACATGATAGGTGAAGATTTTTAAAAATGCATTGTTTAGTGTTCAGCTCCTTCTTCTGAGTACAGCAATACCCCATATGCATAGGTTTCTCAAGGTTTGGGAGAGCTACGGGGCCCAAATTGGAACATGCGCGTTTCCAGTTTCACACTTTGAATTTTCACAGCTTGCATCACTGGTGCCATGTCTCATTTGGGGCTGTGTAACAGTGCTCCACTCTAAGATTTCCCCCCAAAAGTATATATTTTTGGAAAGTAAACACCCCAGGCTTTCATTTTATGTATGTTTTAAATTTTTTTACGCAGCCATTTTACCACCAATCACTCGTAAATCTTGACGTAAGTTAAAAAAACAGCGTTTTTCACACTTGCACTTCAATGTTGATGTGAATTTCAAGCACATGATAGGTGAAGATTTTTAAAAATGCATTGTTTAGTGTTCAGCTCCTTCTTCTGAGTACGGCAATACCCCATATGCATAGGTTTCTCAAGGTTTGGGAGAGCTACGGGGCCCAAATTGGAACATGCGCGTTTCCAGTTTCACACTTTGAATTTTCACAGCTTGCATCACTGGTGCCATGTCTCATTTGGGGCTGTGTAACAGTGCTCCACTCTAAGATTTCCCCCCAAAAGTATATATTTTTGGAAAGTAGACACCCCAGGCTTTCATTTTATGTATGTTTTAAATTTTTTTACGCAGCCATTTTACCACCAATCACTCGTAAATCTTGACGTAAGTTAAAAAAACAGCGTTTTTCACACTTGCACTTCAATGTTGATGTGAATTTCAAGCACATGATAGGTGAAGATTTTTAAAAATGCATTGTTTAGTGTTCAGCTCCTTCTTCTGAGTACGGCAATACCCCATATGCATAGGTTTCTCAAGGTTTGGGAGAGCTACGGGGCCCAAATTGGAACATGCGCGTTTCCAGTTTCACACTTTGAATTTTCACAGCTTGCATCACTGGTGCCATGTCTCATTTGGGGCTGTGTAACAGTGCTCCACTCTAAGATTTCCCCCCAAAAGTATATATTTTTGGAAAGTAGACACCCCAGGCTTTCATTTTATGTATGTTTTAAATTTTTTTACGCAGCCATTTTACCACCAATCGCTCGTAAATCTTGACGTAAGTTAAAAAAACAGCGTTTTTCACACTTGCACTTCAATGTTGATGTGAATTTCAAACACATGATAGGTGAAGATTTTTAAAAATGCATTGTTTAGTGTTCAGCTCCTTCTTCTGAGTACGGCAATACCCCATATGCATAGGTTTCTCAAGGTTTGGGGGAGCTACGGGGCCCAATTTTGAACAAATATTGAATTTTCACATCTTGGTTAACTGATGCCATTACTCATTTTGGGCTATGTTCCAGTGCTGAACTTCAGAATTTCCCCCCAAAAGTGTATATTTTTGGAATGTAGACACCCCCAGCTTTCATTTTAGGTGTGTTTTAAAATTTTTTACACAGCCATTTTACCACCACTTTCTGATAAACTTGACGTAAGTTAAAAAACAGCGTTTTTCACACTTTGCCTTCAATGTTGATGTGAATTTCAAGCACAGAATAGGTGAAGATTTTATAAACTGAATTGATTAGTGTTCAGCTCCTTCTTCTGAGTACAGCAATACCCCATATGCATAGCTTTCTCATGGTTTGGGGGAGCTACGGGGGCCAAATTGGAACATGCGCGTTTCCAGGTTCACACTTTGAATTTTCACAGCTTGCGTTACTGGTGCCATGTCTCATTTGGGGCTGTGTAACAGTGCTCTTTTTTAAGATTTCCCCCCAAAAGTGTATATTTTTGGAAAGTAGACACCCCAGGCTCTCGTTTTAGGTGTGTTTTCCAATTTTATACACAGCCATTTTACCACCAATCCTGTGAAAATTTGACGTAAGTAAAAAAAATTCAGCATTTTTCACACTTTGCCTTCAATGTTGATGTGAATTTCAAGCACAGAATAGGTGAAGATTTTATAAACTGAATTGATTAGTGTTCAGCTCCTTCTTCTGAGTACGGCAATACCCCATATGCATAGCTTTCTCATGGTTTGGGGGAGCTACGGGGGCCAAATTGGAACATGCGCGTTTCCAGGTTCACACTTTGAATCTTCACAGCTTGCGTTACTGGTGCCATGTCTCATTTGGGACTGTGTAACAGTGCTCTTTTTTTAAGATTTCCCCCTAAAAGTGTATATTTTTGGAAAGTAGACACCCCAGGCTCTCGTTTTAGGTGTGTTTTCCAATTTTATACACAGCCATTTTACCACCAATCCCTCGTAAACCATGACGTAAGTAAAAAAAAAAACAGCGTTTTTCACACTTAGGGTTGGCGGCAGTATATTGGGCTGCATACAAATTGGTTTGGGAAACAATTTCACCTAAAATGTCTTCCCCAAAAAACAAATCAAAAAAATGATCATGGGTAAATCCTTCCACATCAATTTGAATCCCTGGGTTGCCTGTGAATTCTGAGATTTGTGGGCATAAATTGATACCCATTCATTAGGATCCGGAGTGGCAGGTGTTGGGGCATTTCTTTGGGCAGGTCTTTGGGCAGATCTTTTGGCAGGTGCTGGGGCAGTTGCCAGGGCAGCTCTTGGGGCAGCACTTGGGGCATTTCTTTGGTAGGTCTTTGGGCAGATCTTTTGGCAGGTGCTGGGGCAGTTGCCAGGGCAGCTCTTGGGGCAGCACTTGGGGCATTTCTTTGGGTAGGTATTTTGGTAGGTCTTTGGGCAGTTCTTTTGGCAGGTGCTGGGGCAGTTGCCAGAGCAGCTCTTGGGGCAGTGCGTCTTTTCTTGACAGAAGGCCCAGCGTCATCACTAGAGCTGCTCTCACTTTCTGAAAACTGCGCTGTGTCAAAATCTGACGCAGTGTCTGTTGCCTCAGAGTCAGACGCCAAAAAGGCATATGCCTCTTCAACGCTGTACCTGCGCTGCATTTTGCCCACTAAAAAAACCTTTTTTTTTCTTACACTATCCCTAAACCTAAATCTAACCCTAAAACTTACCCTAGCCTACGTATATCTTGAACCTACCTAACCCAAATGAACTACCTATCTAAACTGCACTTATATATATATATATATATATATATATATATTTTTTTTTTTTGGGGGGGGGGTTTGGGGTTTTTGGGTTTTTTTTTTTTCTTACGCTATCCCTAAACCTAAATCTAAACCTAAAACTTACCCTAACCTACGTATATCCTGAACCTACCTAACCGAAGTGAACTACCTATCTAAACTGCACATATTATATATACATATATATATTTTTTTTTTTTGGGGGGGGTTTTGGGGTTTTTTGTTTTTTTTTTCCTTACGCTATCCCTAAACCTAAATCTAACCCTAAAACTTACCCTAACCTACGTATATCCTGAACCTACCTAACCCAATTGAACTACCTATCTAAACGGCGCTTATTATATTTTTTTTTTTTTTTTTGGGGGGGGGGTTTGGTTTTTTTTGTTTTTTTTTCCCCTAAACCTAAATCTATCCCTAAAACTTTCCCTAACACACGTCTACACTAAATCTACCCAACTACCTACCAAAATACCTAAAGAATATTTACTATTAAAAAAAAAAAAAAAAATTTAAAAAAAATTAAAAGAAAATTTAAAAAAAATTTAAAAAATTTTAAAAAAATCTAAAAAAAATCTAGGGGGATGGGGGGTGTCCCACAGATCAGAAAACACTGATCTGCAGCAAATTGATCACTCCAAGAGTGATCAGATGGGGGGGCACTTATTGATCACTGCAGAACAGTGATCAAAGGGTTAAATTTCTTTATTTAAATTTTTTTTTTGACTTTTTTTTTTACAGTAAGGCAGTAACAGCATGTCTCTCTGTCTCTCTCCACCTCAGCAGTATGCAAGGTGGAGGGAGGCAGAGAGATCTGACAGGGACAGTATTTACAAATACTGTCCCTGTCATTCAGGTTTTGCAACATGTGATTCGCTTTTGAAGCGAATCGCATGTTGCAACAATGTTTCAGCCGCTTGTTACTAAGTGTCCCGATACCGGGACACTTAGTAACAAGCGGCTTGAACTCTTCCATCGCTCCGTGCGGCCGCGATGGAAGAGTTTAACCCATGACGGTGCAGGACCGTCATGGGTCCTTAACGGGTTTGCAACCCATGACGGTCCTGCACCGTCATGGGTCCTTAAGGTGTTAAGTGTGGACCTTGTCATTTATAAGCATACCTGGGAACCTTCAACATAAGCTGACCTTTAGATCTTGGAAATATTAACCATTAAAGTTCCCCAGGATTTAGATTCTAAGAGATATGTTCATACTTTGCCAGAGGTGCTCCAGTCAAGCCACAAGGAAGATGTAACATGCTATAACTTAGATATCACTGCTTGTAGACAGGCAGGAATTCTTCCTTTGCCTTCCTGGTAGAAATGGCACTAATCTAGAGACTTAAGAAACAGTCAGTTGGTGCAGATCATATAGTCGACCAGACCAGACTTCCACCATAAGGAATTTGGCCTTTCACCCAGACATCATGTGGGAGATGTACTAAGGTGATAAAGGAGAGATGCCTTCTCCAGTGATATCACTTCTCCAAGTCATGTTATTCTATAGAGCCAATGCACTAAGATTTCTCCAACTTAGATATCTTAGTACATAGGCTCTACAGAATAACATCTGAACTGGAGAAGACCTCTACGGTTTATCACCACTTTATCATTCCTTAGTGCATAACCCCCCACCCCTGAGTCTCCAGGTCAGACCCAGAGAGTTCTCAGTTATGTTTATTAATTAAGGCTGTGCTTCTGCAACTTCATGGGTGTTATGCACTAAGGTGTGATAAACAGGAGATAGCCTCTCCAGTGGGATAACTTCTCCAGTTCCTGTGTTATTCGATGGATCCTATGCACTAATATCCCTAAAGTCTGAGAGATCTTAGTGAATTGGCTCCATAGAATAACATAGGCATTGGAAAAGTGATGTCACTGGAGAATTTATATCTTTATCACCACTTTATCACATCTTAGTGCATCTCCCTCCATATCAGCCTACTTCAGAGATGTGAACCCTTGGGCTCCCCAGCTGTTGGAGACTGATGGCTGGTTGGGGATGATGGGAGTTGTAGTCTCCAACAGCTGGAGAGCCAAAAGTTACCTACCTGTGGCCTAGCTACTTTAAACCTTTTAATTTAAATTTGCCAAATTGGTAGAGGATATAGTTTTCTAGGCCAGGACAGGCAAATTATTAACTCATGACCTTTGACCCTTCATTACCATAAAAGCCTAGTGAGTGAGACATTGCAGTGTGCATCTTAATGTGCAATGATTGGGCAACCAATACGAACATCAGCAAAAAATCTGTGGTTGATGCTGGTATAGGTCACCCATCATCCACTCCTCCGTCACATAAATGCCTTGCTGGTGGTTAAACTTTTTGCATGCTAAATGTAAAAAAAAAAAAAAAGTGTTCTATGAATCGTGGCTATCATGTAGCTACAAGTGTGAACCTAGCCTTAATGTTACAATTATTATCAATGCCAACTCTGTACATACGTGGCCAAAATTGTGGGACACCTCAATTTTTTGCTACTTTTAGTTATTGCCATATAACTTGACAAGAACATTAGAAAACCATGTCAACATTGGATATTTCTAAAATCAAGACAAATATTATAATCTATTTAGCAGGGTTTTTTTAGCGTTTGTAGATGTGTAAAGTATTTTTAGTGCCATTTGTTACATTTGTTTCATCATATTTTATAAATTGTTTTACAGGAAATTTGATGAAAATAATGGTATCTTTAGAAAGGCCATCTTGTTGCAAGAAAAACAGTATATAATAAAAAAAACTGCTAAATAGATTATAATATTTGTCTTGATTTTAGAAATACCCAATGTTGACATGTGTTTCTAAAGTTTTTATCAAATTATATGGCAATAACTAAAAGTAGCAAAAATTGAGGTGTCCCAAAACTTTTGGCCACGTATGTATTGCTGCAACAATGCATTATGGCGCCTTCTTATGAGTGACAAAAAAAAAATGTTGCAGCTTCCACCTGTGCTTTGAAATAGCATTTTCCTGCATTCCCCTCACAATTCTGTACTTGTACAGTAGGGGGATGGATGGACCATACACGTGAGCCTCAGCCACATATTATTGGCTGACACCATGTGGGTGCATTGGGTAATCTGGTGCATTGAGAAGAGGCATAGAGGAAATGTACCAATCAACATACAGTGGTATTCCCCATAGTTTCAATATTACTATTATTTCTCATTTTGTAACTGTACCATTGATTAACACTTTAAGGACCAGAGGGGTGCACAATACACTGCGGAGAAATGCATTGCACACTCCTCTGGTCCTTAACCCCTTAAGGACCGGCATGCGCGGCCGGCACTTGCGGACCACGGGGCATTTTTTTTTTTTTTTTATTGGTGCTTCCGGTTCAGGACTTCCGGAGCAGCGTGTAGCCGCGATGGGAGCCCTGAACGCCATGCCGTGCCAGGACCGTCATTGGTCCTTAAGTGCCGGACCGCCGTGACGGTCCTGGCACGGCAATGGTCCTTAAGGGGTTAAAGGGTTAAGATGCTCTTGTTCATAGTCTGGGATTTTTCATGTTTTCACTTTTGTTTGTGTGCATTTGTCTTGGCACTGTGTGAATTCAGTAGAAAAGTACTTTTTTTCCTGGTATTGAACCTGTTTACCGGTGAAAGCCTCAAGTGTCCAGTGATATTTCTACTCAACAATTATGCGCGTCCTACTCAAATATTTGTGAAAAGGGATGTTTTCACATAGACATAGAGGGCCATATACACAAACAAAAGAGGAGCAATTCTGGAGTTGACAAACTGAGCTGTGGCAAATAAAAAAAATCCTATTGAATTGGTCTTTTATTCTCAAGTAGTGTAAAAGCCCGTGTACACAGGCCAAGGTCCGGTAAGGTAAAGAGGCCGGTCCTGCTCTGTGTACTGCCGCAGCCTCACTGGGGGCGCACATGATGCAGTCATGCGCATTAGAGACTGCCCGAACGCACAGAATGCTCCCAGTATTCGGGCAGCCTCTACTGCGCAACAAACATTCTGGACTTTTATATTATAGGATGTATTGGAGACCTCTCTAGTATTCCATAGAAAAGGTTTTCACCTTCTGGGAAAGCTGGATTTCCCCACAATTGCTTCTCATTTGGTTCAGTGTTTTTTTTTTTTTCTTTTTGTATAATATATATGGTAAAATGTTAGCAACAGTGCCTCCTGGTGTCCAGATATTGTTGGGATAGGTGAGCCACTGGCTGCAGTTATCTCTGTAGTATGTGACAGTAATGGAAACGCCATGATAAGTCAAACTGTAATAACTTTTGCATAAAGTAACTACCAGAAGAACAAATACCCTTGTCTAATCAGCTGAAAAAAAGCCCTACATGATATGTTTGTTTTGTGCGTAGTAATAACACTTTCTTGGTCCTTTTACTCTCTGAGTAGCAGAGAGGTGTCCAGTGCATTGATCTTCAATACATTGGGCAGCCCTCTGGCAAACAATATTGTACACTTTCTGTTGTTGTTAAAGTGGGCTGTTATATAAGAACAGTTTGTTTTAAGCATTTCCTCCCCTTTAAGATCTCGTCTCCAAGAAGAAAAAACCTAGCAAGAGAAAACTAGTTAACATGTGACTGTTGCCCTAGATTTTCATTTGATATTTCGCCCTTGGATGTTGTATGAGCAAGGAGAGCACATTAAAGGAATGTCAGGCATCCGCCTGCTAGGCAGGACACACGTGCTGGGAGATCTGTGTGAGAAGTATGTGGGAGACTGTCATTCCAATGACTGGAATACCTTCTGTACTACTTATAACAGTGAATGCACCTAGATAGTTATAAGCTGCTTTGATTCATTATGGCAGTACAGCATAATAACAGTGCAAATGGCATTAGCAGGAGCAAAATATAATTTTTTTAGATATTTACTATGAAAAGATGAGGTTTGAAATTCAGTCAATGATTTGTTCTTTAAAGGAGTTGTAAACATTTTTTAAATAATAAAAATAAATTGTAGGCTTTTTCCTACTGAGTAAAACAAGGATATTCTTACTGTTGGGAGACCTATTTCCAGAGTTACTACAGTTTAAAGTGGTTTACATTTGCATTGTCCTCTAGTAGCCAGTTTTATTTTGCATTCTATGGGAGTGGTGAGTCACTTACTGTCAGTTTGTACATTCAGGAAGTTATATCTTTTGAATAAAACAATTGCCAGTGGTGTGAGTGCCTCTACTTTAATCTGACATTAAAAAAAAAAAGGTTTACTGCTCATTTAAGGTTGATTTTATTGCTTTGTCTAGACTTACAACATCCGTATTTTTTAATACGCAGTTTTTGTGTCTGTAACGGGCCGTAACCCGTTACTGGAAGAATACTTTTCTGCCATTTAACAAAAAAAGTCAACTCTCTTGGAAAGGACTGAATTCACAAGGTCACAGAACATTAAAAGAGCTGTCCTGGCTTCAAATGTTGGCTGGTGCACAATTGGTTGAACAGAGTTAAAGGGCCACCATTAGTTTAACATGAGGAAAGGTCAGCCCCTCTCTGATTGGCCGCCAAGTTAAGACACCATGGGCATGGGATTGTATGGGGAATGTCGGCCACCTTCTGATTGGCCGCCGACTCGGAGACAGAGTTAAAGGGACTCCATAGACTTTGTACGGAGAAATGTCGGCAGCCACGGGATTGGTTGCTCAGGTTTGGTTGTTCCCCATCCCATTGGCCGAAAGTTAGAAGCAGTCCAAATCAAGATTATTCCTGAGGCTCCACCGGGTCTGCTAGATCTTTGTCCCCATGTTTTCCCCTGGCTATTGTTTAGTCGAGCCCCAGCCTTTGTCTCATTGTGTGGCCCTCATCTGTCCCTTTTGTCCCCATGATTTAATTATGTCCACACAATTGTATTATTGTATATACCATATGTCATTGACTTTTGTACTCTTTGTCTGTTATTTAACTATAATGTTATTAACTGTACATAACAGCAGAAGTTTGAAAAATAAAGTGTTACAGTTTGGAACTTGAACTGCGTTCTGTCTTCTCTGTCACTGGATGGTATGAAGGGTCTCCTTTTGGCCCCCATCCTGGGAAGCTGCTGAGTGAATGACCGGCGAGGCTACCTGCTTGCAGCCGACCCCAAGAGGGAGAAACCCGGCACGATGGCCTAAGTCCATGTGCGGACTTAGGTATCCGTTACACTAGTGGGGAGTGGTGGGATTTTCTCCTTCACTCCACTGAGGGGATCCGGAGCGACATCAGGGATTCAGCTGGTACCATGGCTGATGCCTACAAGCAGAGAATGGTGGCGGGTTTACAGCAGATGGCAGAAGAACAAGGACAAGATGTTCGAGGACTAAAAAGACAGAACTGGTGAATCTCCTGCAAAGCATGGATGAGGCGATTGTAGAAAGGGCGAGAAATACAGACTTGCCACCAGAGGACAACTACAGTTCCGGCTCTCACCAGTCTCATTCCCCCGGGGCACAGGGAATCCCCCAGCCCGAGTGGGTGTAGTGGCTGAGCGGATTGCGAGTAGGTTGGCTATTATGGGACCCAACCTGCTTCAGGACTTTGTGGCCAGGACTATTGTTGCTGTGGAGCAAGAATATTTGAGGGAAATGGAAAAAACCCGCGCTAGCCTCCCTAGCCCAGCTAGTGCGTCTCGGACCAACATGGCGGAATATACTTACAAATTGCCCCATCAACTATTCAAGGCTTTTGATGACACAGTTGGAGGCATCGACGGATTCCTTCGGGATTTTGAGAGACAGTGTTGCCAGGTGCGGTTGGAGCACCAAGACTGGGTGCCCATCTTGGCTGGAAAACTAACGGGGAGGGCCGCCGATGCATACAGGGCTATCCCCGAGGAGTGGAGTTCTGACTATGTGGAGATAAAGAGGCGACTGCTCCAAAGATATGCCATAACTCCGGACACTTACAGGCGGCAGTTTCGGGAAAGTATCTGGCATGCCAAGGACACGCATACAGAGTGGGTACACACCTTGGAAAGGGCATGCAGAAACTGGCAGGTTTGTGGAGCACGGACTTTGGAGGACTGTTGCCAACAGATGCTTCTGGAGCAGTTCTTTCACCATGTTACCCCAGAAGTAAGGAACCGGGTTCACGATCACAACCCACGCATGGTCACAGCCGCTGTCGAGCTCGCGGACAAATTTGAGGAATCCCGACGGCTGGGACCGCGGGCAGACACTGTTCATGGACCTGTAGGGACTGGCGGGGCCCGCGTAGCTGGAAGCACAACTCCTGCTCCTCGATCCACACCTGCTGGGCCCTACCGAGGACTGCCTGTGACTCAAACCTGGGCTAACCCTGGCCCTGAAAGCTTTTGTTGCCAACAACGTGGCCACATAAAGCCCGATGTCCCATGAATCGGGTCAATCCTCGACCCCAGCCAGCTCCCTCATGTTGGGGTCCGGCTGCTTCTCAAAACCGCATGGCTCCCCGGGCCATCAATTGTGTCAGCACGACAGCATGGGAAATCCTGTGGGAATCTGATGACTCTGCTCACTGGGGCTACTACCATGAGGTGGCTCTGGCACAAGGCCCTCAACCGGATAACAGGAGCCATCACGTCCAGCCTATCAAACTGGATAGCTATCCAACGGAGGCACTATGGGATACAGGCGCCACCCTTACACTGGTGCAGCCTCGGTCCTACTCTGACATCACCACACTGACCAAGCCGTGGAAGTCCGGTTTGCGGGGGGGAAGAGTGTACCAGCTCCCCATGGCCCATGTGCATCTGGATTGGGGCTCTGGGCAAGTCTACAGGATTGTAGGGGTCATGCCAGGACTACCTGCCGATGTTTTGCTGGGGAACGATCTAGGACGCTGGAAAGCCATTTTGCTCCAGACCCACCAACAGAAGATTGCCAGGCTGCGACCCGTGCCCAAGCCCAACGACTGTAATCTGACGTGACCCCCTCTCCACATCCTGGTCACCCCCAACCGAGTTTAGGGCCGCCCTGCAGACAGACCCCTCGCTAAATGGGTACAGACAAAGGGCAGACAGCGGGACACCTGGACCCAGTGGGGAGAAAGTGTTCTGGGAAAATGGTTTGCTATACAGGCAGACTCTGTCAGTAGGACGGGGTAGTGTAGAGGTAGCAAAAACTCAGCTGTTAGTCCCCACTGGTCACTGAGCCTCCTTGCTGGCGCTGGCTCATGAGGTACCGCTTGTCGGGCACCTCGGAGCCAGGCACACAGAACAACCGCTCACTCGAACATTTTTCTGGCCCCAGATCTCTAAAAGCATCCACACATTTTGCCAGACCTGTGACACCTGTCAGCGGTTCGGCAAGTGTGGAGACCAGCCCTTAGCTCCCCTGCAACCTCTTGCTATAGTAGGGGTCTCCTTTCAACGAGTCGCTGTGGACATTGTGGATCCCTTGGCCAGGTGCAGCCGCTCAGGGAAGAAATGTATTCTTACTGTGGTGGATTTTGCCACCCGGTACCATGAAGAGGTTGCCCTGTCCAACATAACTGCAGAGTCCATAGCGGACGCGTTGATCACCATTTTCACCCGGGTAGGGTTTCCACAAGAATTCTTATTGGATCAGGGCACCCAATTCACTTCAGAATTGCTGCAGCAAGTCTGGCAGTTATGCGGGGTTAAGTCAGCCCACACCACTGCCTACCATCCCCAAACCAATGGCCTTTGCAAGAGGTTCAACGGGACCTTAAAGCAAATGCTTAGGGCCTTTACAGACTCCCGCCTGGACTGGGAGCAATACCTGCCTCACCTTTTCTTTGCATACCAAGAGGTTCCCCAGGAGTCTACGGGCTTCTCTCCCTTTGAATTATTGTTTGGGAGACGAGTCCGGGGACCCCTGAACATCCTCCGAGAATACTGGGAAGGGAAGTGTGACATGGAAGAAACTCCTGCCGTCACATATGTCCTAGAATTGCGGGATCGCATGGAAGCCCTGATGGGCATAGCCCACCAGAACATCCAAAGTGCCCAGGCCAAGCAGAAGAAGTATTATGACAGGCAGGCCAGGTTCAGGGAATTCATAGCAGGACAGCAAGTGTTGGCCCTCCATCCCGTCTGACAGAATAAGCTGCAAACAGCTTAGGAAGGGCTGTATCAGGTGGTGCACCGCCAGGGGGAAACTACATACCTCATAGCCGGGGCCCCCAGTTGAAGGATAGAAGGATCTGCCACATTAACGTCCTTAAACCCTATGATCAGCGACCTGAAGACATTCTAGCTGTCTGTACCCTGGCAGCCCATGACTCTGAAGAACGAGAAATCCCTGACCTACTGAAAGATACCCAACCCGACTCCCCACCTAGCTCAGTCCTGTTAGGCACCCATCTCACATCCCAGCAGCAGGGACCGCTACGAGACATTCTATCCTGGTGGCCATCCATATTTTCCCTGTTGCCCGAGTGCCTGAGGCGGTCAAGTCTCACATCCAACGGGAAATTAGGGATATGCAGGAACTAGGGGTGATTGAAGAGTCACACCGTCCCTGGGTTTCCCCCCCAAAAAACAGAACCTCATGGTTCAGTGTGGACTACCGGCAGCTGAACAACAAAACGGTGACTGACGCCTACCCTATGCACCTGGGCAGGCTCGATGGGGCTCGCTTTGTTACCAACTTGGTCCTAAGTAAAGGCTATTGGCAGATTCTGTTGACTCCAGAGGCAAGGAATAAGTCAGCCTTCATTACCCCGTTCGGCCTGTACCAGTTTACGGTCATGCCGTTCCGGATGAAGAATGCTCCCGCCACCTTCCGAAGGTTGGTGGATCGCCTGCTCGCTGGGGCCCAGGAATTTGCCTGTGCCTACTTAGACGACATAGCGATCTACAATGAGTCCTGGGAAGAACATCTACTCCATGTAGAGGCGATCTTAGGTAGGAGCCATAAGGCAGGACTGACCATACGCCCTGACAAGTGCCAACTAGGACTAGAGGAAGTGCAATACCTAGGTCACCGGGTGGGCAACCCGTTACTGGAAAAATAATTTTCTGCCATTTAACACAAAAAGTCAACTCCCTTGGAAAGGACTGAATTCACAAGGTCACAGAACACTAAAAGACCCTCCTGGCTTTAAATGTCGGCTGATGCATGATTAGTTGAACAGAGTTAAAGGGCCGCCATTAGTTTAACAAGAGGAAAGGTCGTCCCCTCTCTGATTGACCGTCAAGATAAAAGGCACCATGGGATTGTATGGGGAACGTCGGCCACCTCCTGATTGGTCGCCGACTCGGAGACAGAGTTAAAGGGACTTCATAGAATTCGTATGGAGTAATGTCAGCGGCCACAGGAATAGTTGCTCAGGTTTGTTCACTCCCCATCCCATTGGCCGAAAGTTAGAAGCGTCCCTGTAACGGATGTTATCCGTTATTTAGGCCCTTGTCTGGACCACGAACAAGTTTCCTCAAAGACTATGGCCCTGTGGCCTTACTTGAACTTTGATAGGGGTTTCCCTATCATTATGTTAAAGGATTTATGTCGAATATTGTACGTTTGTATATTGTAGAATGTCGAAAGTTTAATGTATTATATGGTATAATGTACGAGGGATACACGGTTCCTTTGTTCGAGGTATCCACGCCATCTCGAACGCGGGAAACCGGAGGCAGTGAGTCAACGCCGGATTGGCCGACGTACGACTCACTGTGCACACTGATTGGCCAGGGTTGAAGCCGCATATTCAAACTAGTGTGTACGTGCTTCAACCCCTGGCCCAGTTCTCAGATGTGTATTCCCTCTAGTCAGTCCATTGTCTTTGTCCAGACGTTGATTAATCATGTTAATTGTACCATTGTCAATAGTGTGCTCAGTAACCCATCTCCCATTGGCTTGTTTCCCTTGGCTACCATTGGTCCCTCTGTTCCCCCTGCCATTGGTCCATTGTTCACTGTCACCATTGGTCTGTTGTATATGCCCATTGTGTTGGATTGGTCCCTGGGCCAAGCCTGCATTAGAATGCCTGGCCCTTCCCCTTCCTATTGTGGTACCATGTTGTAAACTGTATAAAAGTTGAGTGTCTTGTTCAATAAAGTGTGTTACTTTTGGAATGAACCAGAGTCCTGGAGTCTGTCTGTTCCTGTGGTAAAAGTGGCCACTCTGCTGCCCATTCGAACCAGGTTCCTGTACGTTCGTCCGTCTGCTGCCAGGATCCCGCTACCGACCTTTGTATCCTGTCAGGCGGCAACGTGGACTCTGCCCTTTGGTTTCCTGCCTAAGCTCCAACCTTCGAGTCGAGCACCGGAGTGCTCGAACGGCTAGAGATACCGACTTTGGTTCCTGCTACATTTTGCCTGATTCGGTCCTGCGCTTGCTCGACGGCGTTCGAGTGCCGTGACCCCTCCGGCAGCCGCATGCTTTCGAGGCAGAATCGGTCTTCCCGAGGTTCGAAGCCGCTTTGAGTCGACCTCCGGAACGCTGATTTGCTCGACCGGTGCACTCGACGGCGCCAGTCCGGCGTCGAGAAGGAGAGACCCGGGGACTAAGACGGAAGGTGACCCGGTCCTCACACCTACCTTCCGTTACAGTCCCAAATCAAGATTATACCTGAGACTCCACCAAGTCTGCAACCTCTTTGTCCCCATGTTTACCCCTGGCCAGGGGTGTCCGTGGAAATGTTTCCGGGGGGGTGGGCAAAGCCGTAATATGACCCCCAGGCCAGCCCATCCAGCCCCTATATTTATATGGAGGGGAGGACGCCCATGCCCCTGGCTATTATTTAGTTGAGCCCCGGCCTTTGTCTCATTGTGTGGCCCTCATCCGTCCCTCTGTCCACATGATTTAATTATGTCCACACCACTGTATTAATTGTATACACCATATGATGTTGTCCTTTGTACTCTTTGTCTGTTGTTTAACCATAATGTGATTAACTGTACATAAAAGAGCCGAAGTTTGAAAAATAAAGTGTTACAGTTTGGAACTTGAAATGCGTCCTGTTTTCTCTGTCACTGTATGTATCAAAGGTCTCCTTTTGACCCCCATCCTGGGAAGCTGCTGAATGAATGACCGGCGAGGCTACCTGCTTGTAGCTGACCTCAAGAGGGAGAAACCCGGCACGGCGGCCTAAGTCCATCCACGGACATAGGTATCTGTTACAGTGTCATTTGTAGTGAAGCAGCAGTATACTTTTATTATGAAGATAAAACACACACACACATAGTGTAGGGTTTTACAAGCTTAGTAAAACAAGGGAAAACTCGCCTAGTTGACACTTTGAGCCAAAGTTATTACAGCTCCTATTAATAAATACAGCACTTTGTTACAATTTGAACTGTAGTAACATTTGAATGAATACTCATTTATAAGTGTTTTTTCTTACCAGGAATATTTTTTCCATTATAAAACTTTACTGATCCACTAATACAATGCATACTAGTTGAAGAGCCCGTGTACACGGGCCACAGTGCCACCCAGCAACGGCCGCGGTGCATTCATGCACGGTAGCGATTGCCCACTCCGCATTCAGGTGGTCTGAATTCAGAGCCCTGCTCTGTTATCAGCCACGGCACAGGCAGTCTGCAGTGCACATGACTGCAGCACTCGCAGCCCTCTCTACTGCGTATGATGGTTTCTGACAAACAATTTAGTGAATTATTATATAGGATAGTTTAGAAGACCATATTAGGAGTAAAGGATGATGATGTACTACAGAGGTTCAGTGAATCAATCAGTGACTCAGTCACATTAAAGGGCAACTATCTCCTAGATCATATTCTGTTGTCAGGTCTGCATCCCCTGCAGACGTTGAGCTGCATCGTGAGCCCCAGTGGACTGGCAGGGGAGCACAATGGATGTCTGAAAGGACTCGTGGGCTCCTTTGCTGGTCGCATGAAGTCTTGTAGTTCAGTTTCTTGCTCTGGGCAATGCTGTCCCCATAGATCCTCTGGTTGTAGCTTGAAAGCTCGGCATACAGGAACGCAGTTTCAGGTTGTTTTTCAGCCTTGGGGTTAATGTGATAATTGCCCTTTTAATTAATCCACCTTTGCTCAAGCAGGGATATACTTAACATCTTCACTGCTGGTAGATCTGGAGGCCCAGGGTCATCTACCCGTTATGCAATGTGTATATGCAAAAACCCATCAGTAGCCTCATCAATGTGTTAATAACACTTAAGCATTTGTAATAAAATATTTTCAAATACTGCACATTTTTACCAAAAAACCCCATCCATCCTCATTCCCACTTATTTTAGTACAGGATAATCAAGCATGCTAGCTGACAGCCTGGAAATCCGGTCCTGGGACTGTCTGCGGTTCTGCAGCAGAGCAGAGATCTCATTAACAAAAAAGAAATCCTTCACTTAAAAGGTCTTCTACATGTGCTTGCAAACCAAGCACACGTAGAAGACCTTTATAGTGATGGATTTCTTCTTTATTAACGCGATATTGGCTCTGCTACAGAGCCGCCATCAGCAATGCTGACGTCAGCCAGGGGTGAACTTTGAAAGCGGTTATCTCTCAAACCCTAGGGTTTGAGAGATGCCACTGGGGGCATTTTTCATCTTTATTCAATGGCTTTAACATAGGGACTAGTATTTTTTAAGTAATACTATCCCTTTAATGTAGAGAACAGTTTCCTGGCTAGGAAATAAGTGCAACAAAAAACTCCTCCCCCCCCAAAACTGATAAACAAGCCATGCGATATCATCCAGCTTAATGTTTTTAAAGGGATAGTAATGTTTCATAATAAAAGCAGCTCTAATTAACCATCATAGTATTTGGACTTTGGAGAGTGTTATTTCAATTCTGTCAGAGTTGTAGATCAACAGTAATTCAATGACAAAGTGTCCCCCTCCCGCCCCTTTTACTGATGTAACACTTTTCAGCCAGAGCAGAAGGAGGTGCCCAGGTAGATTGCAGAGAGGGACAATCTTCAATTAAGATAAGGGGAAAACCTGAAAAGCTTGTCAAGGGGGGGCAGGGCTTTCATTGTTTTCATTGTAAGAAGATTGTCCCCTGCTGTTATCTGTCTGGTCTTACAACCAGATCCCCATCTGAGAAGAGATGGCTTACACTAGGTAAAAGGGGCAGGAGGGGGAAACTTTGCTTGTGAATATCTCTTAAACCATAAAGGTTTGAGAGATAAGACATATCATTTTTCATATTTTTTAATCCCTACAAAATAAAATAAAGTTAAAACGAAGTATTACTATCCCTTTAAGGTTTTGAACCTTTTCATATGAATTTGTGGATTTTAAAATGTGCTTTTTCATATTAAAATGTATATTTCAAAGCTATTTATTTTTTTTTTTACCCCTTGGAAACTATAGAGATGTCTCCACGCTTTGGAAAGCAATACATCGGAGCTGTCTCTAGCATCCAAGGTGTTAATCACAACAGAGCATTGGTTTGAAATCTATGGCTCTCCAGTTGTTAGACTATCCCATTATCCTAAGCCAGTGCTGAGAGTGTGGTGAATCAACAACTGCTAGAGAGCTATAAGCTGCCAACCTCTGCTATAAAATGTCTCCTTCCTATTTACCATAGTTGTTTACTCTTTCGATTCCAAAGTGTCAAAGGTCAAAGCTCTAGTCTATCCAAAGGAAATCGAATCACATGCTAAAATACATGATCCTGAATCTGCCAGGGCAGTTTAAAGGCTGTAATACCCCCTAATATTAACCTTGCTTACCTTACTGTAGCCAGAAAATCCAAATGGCCCCTAAGAAATGTTGTCCTTGTGCCGTTGTTCAAGAAATAATGTCTTCATTTAGTTCTGGATGTCATGCCCATGTGTGCAGACATTATAGTTGCTAGCAGGACCACTGGACACATTTAATCCAGTGAATGTGGTAATCTTAACCCTTTGAGTGCCAGAGTGGTATGCAATGCATTGCTTTGCAATGCGTTGTGTACCACTCTGGCACTCAAAGGGTTAAGGACCAGAAGGGTGTGTAAAACATTGCTTTGCAATGTGATTCACACCCCTCTTCTCCTTAAAGGGATAGTAATACTTTATTATTACTATCCCCCATATTGTAGATATTTGTAAAATAATATAATAGCCCCCAGGTTCATCTCTCAAACCTTTAATCTTCATCTCTCAAATGCTGACTTCAGGGAAGGGGGAGGGAGGTAGGTTGGGAACTTTGCCTTCGGTTATCTCTCAAACCATAAAGGTTTGAGAGATGAACCTGGGGGCTATTAAATTGTTTTACAAATATCTACAATATGGGGGATAGTAATAATAAAGTGTTACTATCCCTTTAAAGAGTTAAATAGACTCATGCACTCGGTCTGCTTCACTTTAACCCTTTGAGTGCCAGAGAGGTATCAAACTCGTGTTGCAATATGTTGTATGCCTCTCTGACACCCAAATGCTTAAAAAAAGAAAAAAAAAGTCTGACAATTTTCATATCTTCTTCCATGGAAATTACATCCAGGACTAATTTAAGATTTTCTCTCTTGAACAAAGTGGAACATTTTTAGGGGCCATTAAGATTTTCTGGCCAAAGTAAAGTAAGCGGGGGTTAATCATTAGGAGGTGTTGCATCTCCTTTAAGACTCCTTGTATTATTATGAGCTGAAATGAATAAATGTGAATAGTTGTGAGCAGACATTAATTTGAGATTTTTACTATGAAGTGAAAAGGGAGGAGGGAGAGAATCAGATAAGAATAGACACAGACAGCTAAGGAAGGGGTGAGGGTGTGTAGGCAGACAATGCACCTGGTAAATGAGACTGGGCAGGACCTGGGGCTGGAGGTGTGACTGGAGCAGGATTAGAGGGTGAGAGCCATTCCCTGCAGGAATTTGGGAGGAGCCTTTACCTGAGATGTAGGATGTGTCTAAGACAGAACTGCTTGGGGAAAGGGAGAATAGAGCTTTGTTTTGTACTCTGCATAGCAAGAAAATGGTGTGCAAGTAATCCAAGCAAGGAGAGCTGCTGCAAGGAAACGAAGGGAGGGGGAGAGGTTCTAGAAGACACACACAGAGGAACAGTGAGAATGTAAAGTAAAAGGAGAAGGCTGAAGATTAAATCACAAATGTAAGGGCATGACTGAAGTGGGAAAAGAGGTTAGAAGAGCAATAAAGATTCAAACTTCAAATGAACAGTAATAGTCCAGAAAGTTAAAAAAAAATGCTTCAGGCTTTATTGAAGAGGGGAAGTTAAGTACAGATAGATAAGCCTGATTTGAATCCTAAAAGTGTAACGAATAGTAGTGTGATAATATCTGCATTTTGGTATTGGGAGAGGCAGTTAAGGGTTACATGAAGGGTCACAGAAATCCAGTCCATTAATAGACTTTTCTTTTAAAGTGTGTTAGGTGGTCAGTGAGCAGCACAGATACAAATGTGACAGTTTCAATGAATGAGGTGGAATTACTCAGGAATGTAGTAAGTGTGCTGTTGTGACAGGGAAGCAAGGAGTATATGACAAACTGTAAAGAAAAGGTGGTAGAGGAAGGTAGTGACATTGGAAAGAGTGAAGAAGAAAGTGTGAAAAAGAAGACATATTGGAAAGTTACAATATAATACGGACTTCTTTGGCTGGTTGCAAACCTTTGGATGTTTTTTATGCTTAAAGTGGAATTTGATTGATCTGTCCTTGGCTGACTTCAACTGGACTAGGTAAGACCTTGGCATATTGGTTTCCAACATGGGCTGTTGTTTGGTAACTCTGGTATATGTATATATAAAATGATTGTGTACGTGTGTGTGTATATGTAGTGTTTTTGTTTTTTTTCTGGGAAAAATGTACATGACACATTGTGCTTTGAGTTTAAACATATGAACTGCTAATTTACAATTGACAGTTCAGTTTTTAAAGGGAAATTTTACCATAGAAATAAGGGTCCATACTTTTTGTAGTAAAATTGCTTACTTAGGTAGGGGGCCTTCAGACTACTGTCTGTTTTTAACCTTCTGAGTGCCAGAGAGGAATGCAACGCAATGCATTGTGTACCCCTCTGGCACTCAAAGGGTTAAAAAAAAACCTGTACATAAATATATATTTTAGTCCCCTGTTAACAATTTCTGTTAAGAATTTGATGAAGATGAGTGTCCTTTACAAACCATTCTATTAAATCACATTATTTGTTATGAGGGGGGGTGTGAGCTAGAGGCAGACTTCAGTTGAGAGCACTAAATACAGGAAAGTTCAGATATGATTCAAAAACTATATAGATGCAGATACCTGACTGCATGGGCGTACACATACATTTATCTGTGGGGGGGGGGGGGTGCAAAGCCATAATATGCCCCCCAGGCCAGCCCTTCCAGGCCCTATGTTTAACTGGAGGATGCAAAGGGATGGCCCCACAAACCCCCCTCCCCCGTCCTGATGCCCATGCCTGACTTGTATGAAGGACATAAACATAGGTAAGTTGATCTGTTAAATAAGAACTGGTCTTATTAGCTTAAAGTTTGCAGTCACAGAGAGAGAGAGTGTTTCAGTAAACCTCAGATTTCATCCATCTGTACAATAGCTATAGAATCTGGATATAACCAGCCTGGCTGGCCTTTCATTGTTTATTGGGGCAGTCATTCTAGTCCTTCCTCCAAACCCGTCACTTGGAGTTATCCTTTATTTTTGCACACAATAATAGATTTTTATCAGCTTTTGACATGATATGAACAAGAAGGATTCTAGATTTTATTCCCATAAAGATATATACGAGAGAGCACGTTTATGTGAAGTACAGTTAATTGGTCTACCACTGACCTATACACCAGTCTGTTACCATCACTCTTGCCTACACATCTGTGTTGTGGTTTTTCACTCAGTACAGTTGTAGATACTATTTGTTCTTTGTGGATTTAACGTTTTTGTGGTGAATGCCAGTGGATTAGTCCTGGCACCTACTAAGCAGACACGTGATCGCTTCCTTGGAAGTGGTGAGATTCAGCTATTTTTATGATGCTGGCATGTGATGGGAGACACCTGGCTCCTGAATGATTTTATTGTTTGTGTCTTTTCTGCTTCTGGATCTGTAATTGAAAGGGAGATTCTTAGTTTCCAGACACCAGGCAGGAGTCCAGGAGCAAAGTGGAGGTATGCACCATCCACAGCCATGCCAGTTAATGTGAAAATGAGAGCAGCAGTTGGCTGTAACTGCATATGTAGGGCAAAGATATTAAATGACACATAAACGGCTACCATTAGTGGTGACTGATGACTTAATGAATAATGTTGTCTGTCATCCTTAAAGGAGAAGTAATATAACCTAATAATAACCCCCACTTACCTTTCTATGGCCAGAATATCCTTGTGGTTCCTGTGAAATGTGGGTTTATGCATTTTTCCAAGCGATAGCATCTTTAATCAGTCCAAGACATCATGCACATAGAGGCAGACCTGACAGTTGCTAGCAGCACCACAGGGCACACATTCCGCCCTCTACACAGGGCAATCATAACTCTCTTTTTTTTTTACAGTGAGGTGTGTAATGCATTGTTTTGCACTTAATGGAACATATTTTTGTAGCTTTAACAGTTAATTAGGCTCATGAAGTCTGCCTGATTCTATTAAAAAAAAAAAAAAACTGCAAGCAACTGTCATGTCTGCCTCCATGGGCTTAGCATCCAGACCTGATTTGAAAATGTTATTTCTTTAACAAAGGCACAAAGTCAGAATTTAAGAGGCCATTAGTATTTTCTGGCCATAGTAAGGTAAATGGATAGTTATTATTAGGAGTTGTTACTTCTCCTTTAAATGAGCAGTTGGCTGGTTGAGGATGATGGGAGCTGTAGTCGACAACAGCGGGAGGTCCAAAGCTTGTAACTTCAAAGCATGTACTTTTGTTTTAGCATTCTTCCCTCCACTGGCATATGTTTAGGTAAAAATTATCCTGTGTAGAGCCATCAACAAATAATAAGAGAACACTGAGCTATTGCTTTATATAATTGCTCTTTTAATGATTGCCACCAAATATTGTAAGAAAGTTGTGACTATTAGTAGAACCCTTGATCTGCTTTGCCTTACAAGCCCTTGTTGTACTCTGCAGACTCACTTCACCATTCTGCTTCTCTTTCACCCTCTCATTTTTCTCACCCCACCCCCGATGCACTCCTTTCATCCCTGTTCTATCTGTCTTTCTTCCAGTAACTGACCAATAAGTATAGCCAACCTTCTACTTTACCACCCACTGATATCCAAGTAGTCTGTTTGGCTCAGAACTGAGAATTAGGTCACTGTTTACTTAGGGAAGAAAAGTAATGTTCAGTGTAATGTAGGGCATAAGTATATCAATTCTCATTCATTTCTATTTAGGTTTCTTTCACATGAGTGACTGAAATGTAGTAGCATCCCTGACAAATTTCACTCAATTGTGTTATGAAAGCATCTTCTTCAGCATTCCTTTAGCAATTCAGTTGCTGAGGGTGTGTGGTTGATGGCTGGCTCACACCAGAATCAGCCAAACATGCTTGACTGATGCTCATGTTTACTGGCTATTCATTGGATTTTGCTGTGAGTATACAGACTTCTCATATTGCTTGTGTAGAAGGTCTTTCAGTGGCCCATGGGCCCCCATGCAGATCTGCCTTGCTGTAACTTGACTGTTTTCCTCTGTGATTGCAGTAAAGATATAGCATGCTTGAGCTTGATGCATTGACATGAGTGACAGTCTCCTTTGGGGGAAGGCATCATAGGTCACCAGGCTACCATCCTGCATGCATGACATTGCTTTTGCACCAACACTGCATTGATGTTTCCCTTGTGAAATAGCCCTTATTAACTAATGGGATGATGTGTGAAAGCAGAGAGATGTGGCATCATAACAATCCAAGTAAACACGTGCAAACAAATAGCAGAAAAAATACTGCGCTAATTCTTTTGTGCAATGCCACATAGAAGTTGACTTCTAGATGCATTTTCTACAGCGATCCATTCTTTTTAGTGAATAAAATATGTCTATGTGGCTGTTTAATTATCAGAAAATAACCACACAACTATTTCTGAATTTTGTAAATAGCCATACATGTGCACAATAGTAAAACCTGAGAAATTCTGGGTCAAGCCAAGTTCTTCTTTTAAGTGGTAACTATTATTTTGATAGTACACCATCGACAGATCTACCCTTGGACAAGACCTGCTGATGAAACAGGGTTGCATGTTGAGCCCTGGAGGAGCACTGGGTGAGTAGACATGAAAAGAGACTCCCTGATGCTCCCCTGGGAAGACACTGCACTGCATTATACAGACCATTTCCTGTTCTGTACAATGTAAGTCTTGATAGATCCTCTATGCTGGTCTTGAAGCCAGACACAGCTTGTCTATGGGGACTGTGCATACAGCACAGAAGTTTGTGGCTGAGAGCCAGCTGAAGTAGTTCATTTTCTGACGCTCAGAATGGATGTGATGAGCTGGTTTGTGGCTGCACAATGCATGCAGACTTGGTAAAATTGGATAATTGCTCTTTACACCCTTCAATGCTAGAGAGGTCTCCAATGCGCTGTGAAGCATTCATGGGTTTTCATATTCTTTTTTTTTTCCATCAACTTGAATTTTAAATTGTACACTATGGTACATTTGGTTTCCCCCCAAATTACTCCACTTTGTGTACATGTGAGCCTTAGTGTATATAGATATTTTATCAGCCCTTATGTGCTGTCATTCACAATGTGTCATGTGTTGTGACTAACAGCATTGTTATATATATTGGTACATTTGCACAAAAGAGCAATCTATTTTTTATTACACTTTTGTATCCAATTATCTTATTGTTGGGCTTAAATGGTTTGTCATAATGAAGCCCATTTCCACTGCTAATTACAATACAAACACACTGCTTTCCAGTTTCATGGGAGCCTGGGTGTGTACATTCTCAGTCATTGAATACATTACATTTCTTGTATCTCTCCACCCTCTCTCTCTCTCTCTCTCTCTCTCTATCTATCACTCACTCACACACACACACACACACACTGATACCATGTGTCACTTTGTAATAGTTTTTTTTTTAAAGAGCTTTCAAAATCAGCTATATTTCTATTAACCATTTTTTGTTTCAAACAATTTGGTGTTTTTGTCATTTAATAAAAATCTAGTAGACAAGTATGCTAGATAGTAACATTCCACACTTCTCCCCATTCCTACTGCCACTCCCTGAGTGATAGTACTAGTTTATTAGCATAAGCTGACAAATAAACAAAGATAAGTATCTCAAACTGTTGTTTGAATTAAATTAAATTAAAAAAGGTGAACAGCAATATAGATGAATTTGGAAGCCATTTTAAAATCGCTTATTTTCTACAAAGTGACAGTTGTCTGTGAAGTGTGATCTAGGTCCAGCAGCATTTCAAAAAGATTACCAGGGTACTTTTACTTTTAGTAGTCAAACTGTAGAGCATCACTGTTTTTCCATAGTACCATGTGGCACAATCTTAAAGGGATAGTAATACTTAATAATTACTAACCCCTATAGTCAAGTCATATTAAAAAGAAATGTATTGCCCCCAGTGTCATCTCTCAAACCTTTATGGTTTGAGAGATAATCGCTCCTAAAGTTGCCTTCTCCCTCCCCCTTCCCCGAAGTCAGAGTTCTATCTGACTGCAGGGAAGTCTGTTGTACGACCACGTAGAAGACCGTTTTAGTGAAAGATTTATTTTTTATTAACGCGATCTTGGCTGTGCTGCAGAGCCACCTGACGGTCGTACGACAGACTTCCCTGCAGTCAGCTAGAACACTGACTTTAGGGAAGGGGGCGGGAGAGGGCAACTTTAGGAGCGATTATCTCTCAAACCATAAAAATTTGAGAGATGATACTGGTGGCAATACATTTCTTTTTAATATGACTTTAATATAGGGATTAGTAATTATTAAGTATTACTATACCTTTAAGAGAGAACCTTCTACAGTGAACTTAGGGCCATATTCATGAGCAATTTGCAGGGCAAACCAACTGCACCATAGGGGAGAAATAAAAAAGAAAAAAATCCCCAAATCATATTGATGTAGATGGGTGCTTTCAACCGCTTGAATGCTAGAGGGGTCTCAAGTGAATTACGTAACGTGTTGGAGAATCGTCTAGCGTTCAAAGGGAATTTTAGATTTTTCTTTTAATTTCTCCCTATGGTGCAGTTGGATTGCTTTGAAAATAATTCATTGCTTCAGGGACATTTTTACATTGTATCTCTTTCCTGCTTTGATGGTCCACTGACCAGAGAATCTCTGCAGATTCAGGAAGTTTACAGACATGAAATTATAAAAAAAAAAAAAAAAAAAATACAATTTGCCTTTATGTATAATTCACTTTCAGATAAAGTGAAGTTAAAATAAAGAGTTAATCTATTTTCTTACAGGGGGCTGTATACATAGGGTATTTGGGTTCATAACTTACAAAAACTTTAACAGAAACAGGGAGACTTCATTTATAGGGACAGTCTAGTTTATGGATGCATAGTTTTAGGTTATTTTCAATATCATCATAGTATACAGCACCAACAAATTCTAAAGAGCTGTACAATAGGGAACTTACGACTTCAATACTTTAAATTTAAGATAATTCATATAAGCATACCTGGGAACTTTTGAAGCAGGGCTACCCGGAGAGTAAACCTGTCAGTGCCGACTGGGGAGGAAAAAGACACGATTCGTGTCATAAAAGGGGTGGGGCTTAGTAGCGGGGGCGGGGCAAAAAAACTGCAAAATGGAGGTAAGAGGGCAGAGAGTGGGAGGAACCGGGCGGGATGGAGCAGAGTTTCTACTTAAACTCTGCCCACCCAGTGATTCACACATTGCCCCGGAGACCCGTTAATTCAGTTTGAAATCCGGAGTCTCCGGGGCAAAACCGGAGAGTTCCCAGGTATGCATATAAGGGTATCTACAATTCAAATAAAAAACAATAAAATTGAAGACTAAAGGGCCCTTCATGCTAGAGCTTGCAGTCTATGGTTTGACTGCAGAAAGCTAAAGCAATTCTGAAGCCAGCTAGCTGCACTGTAGAGGGATATAAAATGGTCCATTGATTTAAATGTGGATTTAACTACATTAATGCTGGGAAGGTGTCCAATACATTATGAGGCAATGGTTGGGGACCTCTCTAGCATTCAAGAGATTAAAAGCCCCATTTACGTCAAAGGAAAGTCTGTGAATTTTTATTTTTCCCCCATGGTGTAGTTGGTATGCTCCAGAGTTGCTGTCTCTTTGTCTCATGGATAAGACTCAGTAGGTTGTTTTCTAATAAGAATACATACCCAATTATGGCCTTGCAATGATGCACTTCAGTTATAGCACAACATTGTATTCAGTTTAATGAAAAAGTTATTGATAGGTCTAAACCAGTTAAAGGACATTGGGGGAGATTTATAAAGAGGCTTTTTAGTGTACGTTTAAAGTGATAGTAATACTTCTAATAAAAGTATTTTGAATTCTGTAGGTAATAAAAAAAATAAATAAATTCCAACCGGTCCTCTATGGTTTGAGAGAAATAAGCTTTGAAAGGTCCCATTTCCCTCCCTTTACACAAAAGTCAGCTTTCTGAGTTAGAGAAGGAGATCCCGTTCAACAGACTGTCCTGCGGCTCTTCAGCAGTGCCATGATCACGCTAGTTAGGCAGAAATACTTCATTTGAACGGTCTACAAAGTGTACTTGCAAACCAGGCACACGTTGTAGACCGTTCAAATTAAGTATTTCTGCCTAATTAGCATGATCGTGGCACTGCTGAAGAGCCGCAGGACGGTCTGTTGAACGGGATTTCCTTCTCTAACTCGGAAATCTGAAGTAAGTGCAAGGGGAGGAAAATGGGAAATTTCAAAGCTTATATCACTCAAACTATAGAGGTTTGAGAGATAGGATCGGTTGGAATTAATTCAGTTTTTAATACTTACAGAATTCAAAATACTTAAAGTATTACTATCACTTTAAGAACTGTCTCTAAAGTTCACAATGTTGGGTTATATTTATAAAGAAGTAAAGTCAAGTTCATAACTGCCCGTTGGAGAATTTTCTCTGAATGTTATGAGAAAATTTGCAAAAATTAGAATGTTTTTCACATGCATAACTTTCCCTATATAGTCCCATTAAGAACAAGTTATACCTTGCGTTAAGATTTAATCTCTAAAACCGTCTTTATTTTTGGAGGGATTAGTGAATTTCTTTATAAATATATTGCGACACAATTATTGCTTGGACAGGACAATTTCTACTCCACTTTTCCGAAAAGTCGACCGACTGGAGTTAGCAACTAGTGAAAATGACACTTTCTTTATAATGCCAGTTTTATAAATCTCCCCTATAATGTCAAAACTTTTAAAGCATTCTTATCCGTTAAAACATCTTGTACTACTCATCAACATTTATTTCTTATGGTACAAACATTCTAAAATCTGTCAAAGTAATGGTGAAAAGTGGTTAAAGATGGCTACAGTTGCAAGGGAGGTTACAGACTAAGGTGTGATAAAGAGATGATAAAGCTGAGGTAATTACTCAAGTGATATCACTTTTCCAGTTCCTGTGTTATTCTATGGAGCCTATGCATTAAGATCTCACCCACCTGAGAAATGTTAGTGCATAGGCTCCATAGAGTAAAATAGGAACTGGAGACATGATATCACTGGAGAAGCGATTTCCACTTTATCACACCTTAGTCCATATCCCCACAGGTCTGTCAATAAAATGTATAAGATCATAGACCTAGATAATTGTTTTGACATTAGAACCCACCCAGTTCAGTTCACCGAAAAACTGATATTTCTTGTTGATTTCTTTCTTGGTTATGCCATACATTGCCCTTATCACTTGTACAACTAAAGAGGGGTAAAATTGTCATATACATAAGCCTAAATGTCAGTAGTCAACTCACATTTATATTTTGAGACTTATTCACTTAAGAAATAATAGTTACAAATTTTTGTTGAGTATATGACATATAAAAAGTTATAAAGCATGTTATTTTTTATGCAATGGTATTCTTTTAAATAGAAGTAGTAATGTAACTAGTCATTTGGTTGGCCCCAGTGCAAATATTTCCTTGGGCCCCACAGAGACATAACTGAAACCTATTGGACCCTGGTGCATTTGGGGCCTCCTTGGATATCAGGCCCCAGCACCACTGTAGCACCATTGTAGTTATGCCTCTGAATAGAAGGCAGACATTTTCTCTTTAGCTCAGATAAATTTATGGTGATGGGATTCCTGAGGGTATGATGGGCTGCTTTAGGATTATGGATGTGGATTTTTTTTTTTGTAATAGTTTATAACCGAATATCCTAGACAGAACTTCTCTGTCTGCTTCCTTGCTCTCTCTGTTCTCTTAGATTAGTGTTCAGTGACTGTGTCTTCTTTTTCATGTGACAATGGCATTGTATACATTATGCTGGGGGTGGCGGAGGGTTCCAGTTACCAAGCCCTACCCTTTTGCTTTATCTTTCAAAAGTGGAACAAAAGCTGTCTTCTTTTGTTCTGTTAGAGGAAACATTGGTTGTAAAACTCATGCAATATGCTAACATTCCTAGTCCTATTGGCACGGACAGTGAATTTTTACTCCAAAGCTGGTGTACTAAAAACCTGAGCATTTCAACGAACTGAATTGAAGGGAACAAATGCAAATTGCTAACAATTTCCATTGTAAAGGAGCAGTAAGCTTTTTTCCATGAGAATAATATATTACAGTGATTTTCATGCTGAATAAAATAAGGGTATTCCCACTGGAGGGAGATTTTTCATTGAAAAGTTATTACTACTCAAACTTATTTTTCAAGCAACCGTGTCAACTTGTATCAGGTTTTTTTTATTATTATTTTAATTGATTTTAGCCCTTTGAGTGCCAGAGGGGTATACAAATCATTGCGTTGCAATGCCTTGCGTACCCCTCTGGCACTCAAAGTGTTAATATTGCACTCTGGGACAGCTTGAGTCACTGACTGCCTATATAGTAAGTGATAGGTATACCACCCCCTGGTGACCACAGTAGAAAATTTAAGTTTAATGCGAGAAAAGGAAAACATGTTTTGAATAAAAAAAAAAAAATAACCATCACTAAGAGTACCCTGGTTTTACTCATATGTATATGATAAGAAAAACTGCTTCTTTAAATGGGACTTTTAACCTTTTGAATACCAGAGCTGAGCATTGGAGAACTCTTTAGCATTCAAGGGGTTAAAAGTCCAATGTAAGTCAATTGTAATTTGTATTCGTCCCCTATATAGTGCAGTTGGTTTGCTCTAGAATTAAGTAAAATCTTCATGTCTAGAATGATTAATCGCTGGTGATATTTGATGGCCACATAATAACCAAGCAACTAGAGACTGTAATCTGTATGGGGCAGAGCCCTCCTATTGTATCTCCTATTGCAATGTCTGTACAACTACTGCACTTTACTGTAATTCGAACTGTAAAGTGCCAAGCACAAATCTTGGCTCTAAATAAATTTATACATACAACAGCACAAACAAATGCTTGTTTCTTGAACTCTAAAAGGCCTCTTTTGTGGACACAAACAAGTTTCTTATTATATAAACACATGGAGATTCAGTAGCCAATGAATATGAAAATATAACCAGGCACTTGAAGTGGGGGGAATAAACATTTATATAATAAGACAAAATTCATTCAGTGCACAAATTGTGGTACTTATAAGAAACAAAGCAGGGAAGTCACTGATACATAATGAGGGGACTCTCCATTCATCAGTACAACTACTGTTTCATTGGCTGTGCCAGTTAGAGCTGGAGACTGTAACCATTGTGATTCCAAGACTTAAGATGTGATTATTTTGTGTGTGTGCAGTGTCCAGGAAGCACGGCAAGCTCATTACATTCCTGAGAACCTTCATGAAGTCCCGGCCTAGCAAGCAGAAGCTGAAGCAGCGAGGGATCCTGAGGGAACGAGTGTTTGGCTGTGACCTTGGGGAACATTTGCTCAATTCTGGTCAAGATGGTAAGGAGCACTTCTATTAAAACAAAGAAAAAAATAACTGTTATAGATATTTCTTGTTACAGCAGGGGTAGTCCACTAGATTCATTTCCTCATGTCCGCCTAAGGAAGGGCTAAGCAACATAAGGCCCTCCAGCTGTTAAGGACTACAACTAACAAAATCCTTGGCCAAACAGCTGGAGAGCATCAGGTTGCCATATCTGATCTAATTGCCTTGCATAATGGTTAGAAATTGAAAAAGAAATTGACGCCTTGGATGCTAGAGAGGTCAGATACCTCTTTAGCACTCAAGGTTTAAGGTGGAAGAGTGTAAATGGACATATGTTCTGAGGGAAAAGAAAGGGGCATGTGTATGCTTTGGGTAAAAATAGGGTATGTGATGTGGTAGTGGGAAGATGTCACCTGTTCCCATTGTAGTAAAGAACAGAATGGGGCTGCAGGAGAAGCCTCAGACAGCCTCATAAGTTCCCAGTGCTGCCTTTTGGCCACTACTGGGGCTTACACTATATCCCTCTGAGTGCAACAAAGATAGTGCAATACATGTGTTGCCCACACCTCTGGTACTCAAAAAGATGTATCTGTGCTGTAGGAGAGAGATGCATATTTCCATTTATTTAAATGCCTTGTATGCTGATGCCGTTTCAGACACTTTGCTTTATAATGCAGCATTCAAAAGGTTAAAAGTTCAAGCTGAAATAATCAGGAATGTTTTTATTTGTCCCATATGATGCATGTGGGTTGTCTCAGAATTTTATCCCTAAATCTTTGTTCATCTGATCCTTGGAGAGCTAGACTTTTGGGGGAGATGCACCAAATAAACTCTCCAGTAAAAGAGACACTCAGTCCCTATGGTATTCTGTGGAGCTATTGCAGCATGAGTGAGCAACCTGAGAGTTTCCAGCTGCTGAGAACTGCAAATCCCAGCTTCAACAGCCAACCACTGACTGGGAATGATGGGAGTTGTAGTCAACAGCTGGAGGTTGCTTATACCTACACTAATGTCTCTGCAACTTGAAAAAGAGGCTCCATAGAATAACGCAGGAATTTGAGCATTTTTGACACTGGACAATTTCTCACCTCTGCACCTCGCACTACAAAAGGTATAAATAACCTTATACTCCAAGCTGCCTTTTGAACAGATTAATCAGCTCCTAATTAACTTTCAGGATTTACTATATACCCCGGAGAAGTCACTATAGATGACTTTAGGTGCCCCTTAGAAAGAAAATATTCTAGCTGTCAAATATTGATATGTTTTCCACAAACCTGTTCAGTGTGTGTCTACACATAGAAACAACTATAAACAGCTGTAATTACAGGGCAGATCTCTCCAGCGGTGGGGTGTGACCAGCTGGGAACAGGTAAGGCCTGGGAGCTAGTAATGTAGAGAAGATCCATTCAGATAACCTGAAACCAGGTGTGAGAGTTATTCTTCCAGGTGTAACTCTCTCCTCCAGTTTCCCCTCATTGTTAGGACACTGCTCCAAATATCTATGTGGAGAGAGGCACTTTCTGTTATTGTAGCACGTGTATTGTGATGTGGGATTATCAATTTAGGGAGTAGCCAATAAGATTCTAATGAACAGATAATATATATCATCAGTTATTTTCAAAGCAGCAGCATAGTCTTCAACTCTGAACATAGAGCTTTATTAAAACTATATGATATGAACACGCATGATATGACATTATAGATGAGAGGGATTGTAAAAAAACATAAAGGGGCAAAAGTCAAATTAATTTCCATTGATTTAGATGGGGCTATTAACACTTTTGTACCAGAAAGGTATTCAACGCATTCCTTTGCAGTGTGTTGAATACCTATCCGGCTCTCAAAGGGTTAACCCCTGAAATGCTGGGGAAGTCTCAATGCATTGCACGGCCCTGTGGTTGAATCGGCGGGAATGTATTTGTTTCCCATGATGCAGCAGATTTTTTGCCCAGAAGGAGGCTAACAATGTAAAGCATGGGTGGACAAGTTGGGACTTTCAGGCTGTTGGACTACAGCTGTCAGAATACTCAGACACCCAGTGTCAACTAACTTCTGCGCATCTTTTGTTTGGTTGGTTGTTTGCTTTTTTTTTTTTTATATCTGACTACTGTTAATTCGACCCCTTTGATGCTATAAATGATTTCCATTTCCTTGAAGGGGTTAATAAAAGCAGGATTAGGCTATAAACCCTTTGAGTGCCAGAGAGGTATCTAACGCATTGCAACGCATGTATGTTGCACAAGCATAGTGATGCAGCTACATGCTGCTGATTCACAACCACTTAAAGGGAGAGTATTGGTTGTTTTAAGCTAATTGTAATTTAGATGACAGAAGCAGATCCTGGTCCCATGACCATTCGGCAGCTCTTCAGCAGAGTCGGAATAGTGCTATCTTGAAAGAAATACTTCATTGGAATGGTCTACAAAGTGCGCCTGGCTTGCAAACACACTTTGTAGGCCATTCCAGTGAAGTATTTCTTTCTATACAGCGCTATTCGGGCTCTGGATCCCGATACCAGGATCTACTGCTGTCAGCTAGAGTCCTGACCATATTGAAATAACACTCTCCAAGGCCCAAATACTATGAAGATTAATTAGAGCTGCTTTTATTATGAAACATTACTATCCCTTTAATTTGCTAAGGAATAGTAAAACCTGCCTCTTCCTAATAAAATCACTCAAACTGAAGTATTTTATTCCCTGGTTTATTTCACAAAAAATGTTTATCCAGAAATGAAACCTTTTTAAAGGGATAGTAATACTTCATTTTAACTTTATTTTATTTTGTAGGCATTAAAAAAACATGAAGAATGATATAAGTCTTATCTCTGAAACCTTTATGGTTTAAGAGATATTCACAAACAAAGTATCCCCCCCCTGTTCAACCAGATCAGAAGGGAGATGCCCAGGTAGACTGCAGAGAGGGACAATCTTCAATTAAGATAATGGAAAAAGCTGAAAAACTTGTCAAGGGGGGAAGGGCTTTCATTGTTTTCATACAAAGAAAATTGTCCCCTGCTGTTATCTGTCCTGTCATACAACCAGACTCACATCTGAGAAGAGATGGCTTACACTAGGAAAAAGGGGCGGGGAGGGGAACTTTGCTTGTGAATATCTCATAAACCATAAAGGTTTGAGAGATAAGACTTATATCATTCTTCATGTTTTTTAATGCCTACAAAATAAAATAAAGTTAAAACGAAGTATTACTATCCCTTTAAGGAGGTAGAATAGGTCTTACAAATGATACCTACAGGGCACTCCTCCTTGCTTTGAATGCAAATGCCCTGGCTGCTGTTTACTTTGTTTTACTATGGAGATGCTCTGCATATTTCTCCTGAGGAATTATTGGGAAGACCCCGGACATGTTAAGGATTTGTGTTCTTTGGTTGTAGCCTACTGAGTGAACATTATGACCTTTCACATGCATTTCATACTGTCCTAGTGAACTCTTTTCTCAGTGTGTGTCTCTTTATTTTGTATCAAGGGAAAGAAGTGTCAGACCAATTATTATTGTTCTTCTTTCCTCATGCTCATTCAAGGTCAATACAAAGAACTAGCCAATTAATTATTTACGCAAAGAGCTGAGCTAAGAACAAGAGGTCATCCATTAAGACTAGAAGAAAGGTGCTTTCGACTAAAACAAAGGCAGGGATTCTTCACAGTAAGGGCAGTAAAGCTATGGAATTCTTTGCCTCGGCATGTTGTACTTGCAGATAATGCAACTGCTTTCAAAAAAGCAATGGATGCCTATCTAGCACAGAACAATATTGAAAATTATGACAGATGACTTCATAGCAGATAGGATGTTGATCCAGGGAAATTTCTGACTGTAATTTTAGGCAAGAAGGAATTTTTTTAACCACTAAATTAGAAATTGCTCCAGAGGTTTTTTTTTTTGACTCCCTCTGGATCAACAGGGATGTTTTTGGCATGGGCTGGACTTGATGGACACATCTTTTTTTCAGCCTCATCAACTATTTTACTATGTTACTCATACATTTGCTGACAAAAGAAAAAAATTATCATTCTAGTTACAATCCAACTGCACCATAGTGGAGAAATAAAAATCCCCATTGATTTACATGGAGGATTTAACCACTTGAATGTCAGAGAGAGATCTGTAATGCATTGCATTGGAGACCTCTCTAGCCAGTGGAATCCCTTCTCCCACTGAATAAAATGGGATTATGCAAGGAGCGCAGGAGCAATTGCACATGCTTTAAGATGTATTCAGAAAGCTAAAAAGGAGAAATTCTGGAGCTAGACAGCTGCACCATGGGGGAAAATAAAATGTTCAAAATTACCAAATTACCATTAATTTAAAGTAGCTTTTAACCCCATTCATTGCTACAGGTCTCAAACACATGTAGTAGTTGAAAAGCCCCATTTAACTCAGTGGGATTTTCATTTGGTTTTCCACAGGACTGCTTCTGTTTTGCTTCCTGCATGTCTTAGTTCCCCAAGTAAATACATTGCTATACGCAATACACTCACTCAGTTTCAAGTCTGAGCTTGAAGCAACACTAACACCTAAAAATGAACTGAGGTTAAATGCACTTAAATACCTAGTGGCAGATGAGGTTTAATATAGATAAATGTAAGGTTATGCCTTTCAGCTGCAGAAACAAACATGCTACATATACATTCATTGGGAAAGTACTTTGGGAAGCCTCATTAGAGAAAGATTTAGGAGTATTAATAAAGGTTAGATTTCACAGATTTGTGCAGTCACTCATCCTCTGCATCTTTTCATTTATAAATATTAGTGTCCTTTAAAGGCCCCTTTCATGTGAGTGACATCATGCTACTGATGTTGCGTGCAGCCCTGAATTCCATGATGGTCCGGCACGTCATGGGTCCTTATCGCTCCCCAACCCATGACGTGCCAGGACCATCAAAAGTCCTTAAGGGGTTAATGCTATTTGCATTATGTAAATTTACACTCCTAGATAGCATACCAGCCAACTGTCCCTGATTTTGGCTGTTTGTCCTTGGATCCTGCTGTCCCTGTTTTTGTTGCTGGGCTTAAATTTGCATTTCAAACCCATATTTTATGTGCTTATCATTAAAAGGTTATTAGTTTATGAGCGTCTTCACATAGCAATCTTGCTTATTTATATGATTTAATGTGGCATTTAGGTGTGGTAATGTCTGTTCAGTTGTAGAAGAACAGCTGTATGTCTGATATATGAGAGTTTTCGGCTGGCATCACTCTATTGCTGCTCTGAATTCTGCATGTGACTGACCAGGGGAAATGTGTACCTGTAAAAAATATTTTGTAGAGTTTCACTTGCCTCTCTGCTTGTCCATTATAGTTAGATTAGCCTAAATTAGTATGCATTCTTAGATGAAGAATGCATACTTACTCACGTGCCCAGAAAATAGCATCTTTCCACCATCTTAGGCTAAGTTCGCACTGGTGTTTTGTCCGAAATCGCGTATGAAATCCCAGATTAAAAAAAAAAAACCCAACAAAGTGCAGCTAGTCGCCACGAGGGGACTTGGTTAAACTAAATATTTTGTGACATGGTAGTTCTGCTTTAATACACAATGGTTTAGGTACATTATTGTCTAAAAATAAATAGCGCTCATACACTTTTAGCTTATTCCAAGCAAACCCCAAAATCTATTATAAACTTGCTTTTCCAAATTAATATGGAGGCAGTTGTTCTGTCCATTTGACCCTTTTTCTTTACACAACTGATTAAGAGCAAAGTATGGCATAACGGAGGTAAACAAATAATTAATACATAAGCATTTCAGTGAGCTGAACTTGGTGGGTTTTGATCTCAAAACCATTATTGTGGTTTATGGTTTTATCAGGTTTTTTTTTTTTTGGTTTTTTTTTGGGGTTTTTTTTTACCAGGCCTTATAAAAAGTGTACATTTTTATTTTGAATTACGTAAAACTTTATTACCAAAGGGAAAAACAGGATTTGAGTCCCTTTAATTTTTTGATGATACTGTCCCTTTAACAGCTAATTAATATACACAATTATCACTTTAGTCACTGATCATGCCTCCATATAATTATACCAATGGCCTCACATAGAGAAAGCAGAACTAGTAATTGGCAAAACATTACTGATTGTTAGATTTGTGAGTCAGGCGTTATGTGATTTCTTGTTTAGGAATGCTTATTGATTGTGCGGATATGTATTGATATATATTTAAAGAAAAGTGGAGAAATTCTGGGTTACTGCTAAACAGTATTTATTAAATTAACCCCTTGTATGCTAGAGAGGTATCTAAAGTGTTGCAGAACAATTAATTTTTGACCTCTCTAGAATTCAAGAGTTTCAAAGGGACAGGAAACCTTAATTATAAAAAAATATATATATATATGCTCTAGGGATTTTCTTGGTGAGTAAAACAAGAATACGCCCAATCTGGGAGATGGTTCTATCTAAATTTATTACAGTGCTTGCAGTTTTTCAATAGTTTGAGTTCAAGATGTGTTGCTACCATCCATCTATGGAAAGCCTATGTCTGTAACTCTCTCAGCTCTTTACAGGCAGAAATAGCAAACAGTGCTACCTGACTGAAAAAAAATATTGAACACAAACTCTCAGGAAAAAAAAATTCGTTTTCACTGTAATAACTTTTGGCAAAAGCATCTACCCAACAGTGGAAATGGTTTTGGCAGAAAACACCCTACGATATAAATAATATTTTTTCATAATAAGGGTTTACTGTCCCTTTGACCCTTTGAATGCTAAAGAGGTATACCTCTCTGGCACTCAGAGGGTTAAAGTCCGATGTTAGTGGGAATTTTGATTTGTTCCCTATGGTACAGTTGGTTTTGCCCCAGAATAACTCCAGTTTTGTGTTCAACATGTCCCCCATTGACTGAGATGGAAGAACATGCCCCAAAGACCACACAGCTCTTATTGATACAATATAAAGGTATTTCTTTAAATTTTACAGGCTTTAAATATAATGCTATTATTTATCACAGGCGCCACTGAAATAACTGTAAATGCATGCAGCAGCCGATCCATGCATTTTGTGGGCAAATCTTATTTGAGCATTAACACGGCTGTCTGTTTAGTGCGGTATAAAGGATTTAGACTACGAGATAGGTTTGTTTAATCTTCAAAATCTCTCACTGCATGAGCAGCAATTCTGACATTGTTGTCTCAGTTGCACAGTATACCTGATCAGGGAAATTGCTTTGATATAGTTTGTAAGGTTGGGTTGGGCAATCTGCAGACTTCCTTCTGCTGATGCACTAAAATTCTCATCAGACTCTTGTTAGCCAGGGGCGTGGCATAGGATGACTGGAGCTGTAGTCCAGCTCCAAGAGGATTTCGATTTACCAACTCCTTTTATACGGTAAAACCCTTTCTGTAGACTTTATACACATTCAAAACAAAGGAACTAAAGGGGCATTATCACCAAGAATGAAAAGCATTAAAATATTTTGTACTCCTACACAATTTATTTTAATGTATTTTTATTATTTATTTTTGTGATAAAGTTCTTTTAATATATAAGAAAAAAATTGCCTCTTTTGGCCGCTTTTTGTCAGGTCTGTTAAAAAACAGATAAAGCTATAAACATAATTATTTTGAGATGAGAACCCACCCAGTTCAATTGTTATCTTGCATTTATTTGTTTACATTTTGTCAAGCCATGCATTGCCCTTGTACAAAAGCGGTGACAAATTGTTATAATACGCAGCTGCCTCTAAGATGAATAAAAAAAAGCACAATTATAATAGATATTGGGGTTTCACACCTAATATTTTCTTTTACAGATGCTGGCTAGAACATGATATTTTAACACTTTGAGTGATAAAGGGGTACACAACGCATTGCTCTGGTACTCAAAGGGTTAAAGGGTATGAACCCAATTTTATTTTAAGTGATAATGACCTTGAAATAAAGGCTTCCCTCACCCAGTGCCTGTTGCGCCACTCTCCTTACTGATTACTTTGTTAAAAGAAAAGCTTGGTTAAAGGGATAGTAATGTTTCATAATGAAAACAGCTCCATTTAATCTTCATAGTTTTTGGGCCTTGGAGAGTGTTATTTCAATTCTGTCAGAGTTGTAGTTCAAGAGTAATTGAATGATAAAGTATCCCCCTCCTGCCACTTTTACTGATATAACACTGCTCACCTCAGAGCAGCAGGGAGTGTCCAGGTAGATTGCAGAGAGGGACAATCTTCAATTAAGATAAGGGAAAAAGCTGAAAACCTGTCAATGGGGGCAGGGTTTTCATTGTTCTCACAGTAGAATATTGACCCTTGATGTGAGTTGTCCGGTCTATGGACTGGATTCCACATCTGAGGAGTGGGGGTTTACACTAGGTAAAAGGGGCGGGAGGGGGAAACTTTATTGTTCAATTACTCTTGAACTACAACTCTCACAGTACTGAAATAACACTCTCTATGGCTCAATTGCTATGAAGATTAATTGGAGCTGCTGTTTTTGTGAAACATTACTATCACTTTAAGTGATGTTTTTGAGTTCAGGGATTCCCAACAGACTTACTTGTTGCTATACATTAATAGAACCCGGCACCAAGTTTATAGATGTTTTCAAGACACTAAAGAGGGAAGCAGTTCTGGAGCAAACCAGCTGCACCATAGGGAGAAAATGAGAATTCCCCTTGATTTAAATTGAGATTTTAACCCATTGAATACTAGACTGGTATCTAATTCGTTATTTTGTTTGCTGTAGTATCCAAGAGGTTCAAAGACCCATTTAAATTTATGGATATTTTTATTTGTCCCTGTGGTAAATTTGGTTTGATCCAGACTTGAAGAAATGTGAATTTGAGAGCCAGAGGGTTGTCCAGTGCATAGGGCAGCTCTCTGGCACTCAAAGGGTTTACAGGCTTTGGGAGCTACGGCAGTGTATGTGTGGAAACACTTTGAGCTTTATACCAAGGGTTGTGAATTGTTCACCCTCCAGCTGTTCAGGGACTACAACTTCCATTATCCCCAACCAGCTGTTGCTTTGCAATACGTTGGACACCACTCTGGCACTCAAATGATTAATAATAACATTTGACTGCTCCTGTAAACCTTTCACTGCCAAAGGGGTAGTAATGCAATGCGTTGCGTACCCCCTCTGGCACTCAAAGGGTTAATATCATATGGTAATAAGGATTATGGGGGTATTAAATCCTAGAGCAGGAGGTTTTTCGTCGTCGGCCTACACCATCAGAAAGACATAAGTGTAAGATTTTTTTATTGATGATGATCGCGAAGTATAGCATGTCAGCTACTGAAAAATATGGATTTATGTATTGATCAAGACAATGACAGAATTTATTTTTAAAGCAGAACTACCACCTATTAGAAACATGGCCCCAAATAATTAATAATTTGGCGACTAGCTGCTCAGTAGCACTAGTCTCCAGAAATATTACCACATTCATGAGATTTATAGACTGCTCAAGGAATGACAGGCAGCAAACCGCACAGACATCTTTCCACAGTGACGTTTGCGTGCCTGCGCTGTCAGTCCCTTTTGGAGCTGAATGGCTCCTAGCAACACCTCTTGGAGCCGGCTGGGACTGACAGCACAGGCGCACAGATGTCACTATGGAAAGATGTCTGCGCGGTTTGCTGCCTGTCATTCCCGGAGCAGTCTATAAATCTCATGAACGCGGTAATAATTATGGTGACTAGCGCTACTGAGCAGCTAATCGCCAGATGGTTAATTATTTGGGGCCATGTTTCTAATAGGTGGTAGTTCCGCTTTAACAGACATCCATTCTTGAACTGTACAGTACAGGCAAGTACAGGGTTGTTACTGCTTTATATATGCGCTAGATAAATAGGTATAAAAATAGACTTTTAGAAATTTCAGGCGGGCCAGACCCTGGAGTCAGGAGGGCCGCATTTGGCCCTCAGTCCGCACTTTGGACTCCCCTGTCCTAGAGCAGGAAAAAAAGTCTCAAGGCCAACTGACCTCTGCTCATGATCTGTTACACCACCTTGCTCCAGCTGTGTAACTGAGCTTTTAGGTTTGATGATTGATATGTGTGGAATTTGATAGACTCTATATTTGTTTACCATTCAGCCCATTATAATGGGTCAAGGCACCTGGAAAAAAAGCAAACTCTTGTCTCATGGAAAACAGGAGGGACTGAGTGAACATAACAAGACACCTAGGAAAGGGCTAAAGTACATGCATGTACATTGCAAACATTTCTAAACAAATACACATTGTATTCATAGACAAGGAGTATAAACATGTTTGTCTTCTAGATCAGGGTTTCTCATCATTTTCCATAGAAAGAATCCCTGCAGTTTTAAAACATTTTAGTAAGTACCCCAATACTCTCTCACTTTTTACTCCGTATTTACAAACTAATGAAATCCCATCAGGAGAGCTGAAAGGCCAAAACTGTTATTAGGGCAATCTGTGCTATTGACAGAACAACCCTTGGGCACACAGACACTCGCTCACAGACCCCCCATACACCTACTCATAGACAGGCACTTAAATTGTTTTTATTTATTTTTTTTCTTTCAAATAGTTATTCTTATATTTTATCTCAAAGCTTTTGGAAAAAAAAGTACACATACAATATAGAAGCAAATTATGTGCTATATCATAAGAGATATGGATACACAATCTTCTTAAAAATTGATATCCACCTGAGAGAAAAATGATGCAAGATATCGATGTGAAGTCTTTTTGCAAGCATACAGAGCATTCAAAGACAAGCAAAGATCAATACAGATCTAATATCAAGTCCGCTCCAGTGTACTATGTGTTGAACATATTAAAACTATACATGGTGGTTGTGAACCTGGACTAATTATTACAGATAGATACTTAAAGGGATAGTAATACTTCGTTTTAACTTTATTTTATTTTGTAGGCATTAAAAAAATATGAAGAATGATATAAGTCTTATGTCTCAAACCTTTATGGTTTAAGAGATATTCACAAGCAAAGTTTCCCCCTCCCGCCCCTTTTTCCAGTGTAAGCCATCTCTTCTCAGATGTGAATCTGGTTGTAAGACTAGACAGATAACAGAAGGGGACAATCTTCTTTGTATGAAAAGAATGAAAGCCCTTCCCCCCTTGACAAGTTTTTCAGCCTTTTTCCCTTATCTTAATTGAAGATTGTCCCTCTCTGCAGTCTACCTGGGCACCTCCCTTCTTATCTGGCTGAACAGGGGGGGGGGGGATACTTTGCTTGTGAATATCTCTTAAACCATAAAGGTTTGAGACATAAGACTTATATCATTCTTCATGTTTTTATAATGCCTACAAAATAAAATAAAGATAAAATGAAGTATTACTATCCCTTTAAGTGAAAAGAACACTGTACATGCAAATGTGAAGATCTATAATGTCCTGGTGTCTTGGCATATAAGATAACATAATAGGAGAAGGGTGTATGCACCCTAAGGAGTGATATCTTAATTCACTTTGATAGGACTTAATCCACAGTACAAGCATGGCATAACAAGTAACAAAAAATATAAGCAGAAAGTCCTAACGTAAATCCAGCTGATAACTAGCTGTCAAAAACTGGTAGACCGAAGTCAGCAGTGGTCACCTATAGCAGAGAAACTGCGAGGCATGGGGGGAGGGCGGTAAATAAGATACTAGTAAAAACTAGTAAATAAATAACGGACAAGAAGGATAGGACCTGCTTGCCCTAAAGTAATGGCCCTGAAGATGAGAACATTAGCAGGGAGAAAAGAAGCACAGGCACCAGACATCAAAATACCAAGGAGGATTGTGTTTCCTTATAAGAGAAGTAAGTGCCATATAGCTGACAGGACCTAGCTACTCCTAGGTACAAAGTGTCATGGATAAACCCAACTAAGGAAAGCAGGAGGAAGGGAACTCTATATTGTCAACCCCAACTTAGGAAGATGGTTATAGTGGGCACAGGGAACCTGAGAGTATGGTCAAGTGAAGTGGAGATGGTGACTGACTATGTGGATGCGGGCTCAAGAGAGAGAGAGATAAAGAACTCTAGAGTGAACATCACCAAACAGGTAATGAGCAGTGTGGAAACCATAATGAACACAAAGTTTCATAAGGAAACAGTACAGACCCATCATCCCCAAGCGTCCCAGAGTCACCGGATCCGATCCAGACCCGTTCGCTGGATCGGAACCGGCACCGACAAGTCCCACAACACCCAGAGGAGGAGGTAAAGTAATACAAAAGTTATAGCCTCTACCCCAAACAGAGGTCATTGAAGCGATATCCCCAGTCACTAGAACAAGTCCAGTAAGGACTGGAGGAAGTACCAGTAAGCCATCAAGAAATCAATGCACACCCCCACCAAAGCCCACCCTCCATCTCCGCAATACATTCTCACTGTCCTAAAACAGCTATATATAGCGAAACATAGACAATCCCCCTGGTCCACATAATGAACAGTAGGGAAAATAGTAGGCAAGGCTTTACAAAAATACTAAACGTGCCAAAACATTTCTATGTGCCTATGATGAAGCTTGGCTGGTCCCCCCGGGCCCTAGGGGAACTGCACTTACAAGAACGGGACAGGCAGTCTTTCCCGAAGCGAGCCAAGCCAACCCGGGGGGGGGTTAGTGGTGTCCAAGGTCCTCAATAGAGAAGTGTACAATCCGCAGGGATAGAGGGATGACAAAGCGGAATGAGCAGGTACATTAGTCAGACAAGCATCCAGCAGTCCTGCCAACAAAGCCTAGATGCAAAGTAATGGCCATCTTATAAATTAGAGCAGAAGCGCCATAAAGGGAAGTCTGGAAGGGGTTCCATGTTAGGCAGAGCTGGAATTCCTGGGTCCCATGGGACGGGTCTCCCAACCAACCACTTCACAGGCCATGATAACAATCAAAGGGAGCTGGCCCCTTGTTATCCCGTTATAGACACAAGAGGGCAATTTTGGAGTGATCTTCAGAGTTGACTTAGTGACAATGACACTTCAAACATAAACCCCATGATCTTTAGAATCTCGCACTTAGCCTAACTGTACTTGACACTTGACTGGATAGACAGCCGCGGCAAGCTGAACACACATAGATTCTCGTATAGTACCAGGCTGAGGAAACACTGCCTCCTCCATTCGTTCGTCAGCCTTGGTGCATGGCTCCCGCTGCAAAGTTTCAGTGCACCCACTTACAAATTCCTCTCACAGCGCTGATAAGATTTCGCATCGAAAGGCATGGAGATCCGCCTTGGAAGGTAAATGCATAATATCAGCAAATGCTGATATTATGCATTTACCTTCCAAGGCGGATCGATTAAGTAAAGGGATTATGGGCTGTAGTCAGTAAGCTAAGCACATTAATAAAGTTAATAAAAGCAAACCATTTGCACCATAAGAAAGAAATTAAAATGTTCAGTGTTTTAAATGGGACTTTTTTCAAGCTGCGTTCTAGAGGTCTCCAGTACTTTACAATGCATTGGGGACCTTCTATCATTCATGGAGTTTAACGTCCCTTTACCCATTTGAGTGACAGAGGGGTACTCAATGCTTTTCGAAGCAATGCGTGGATACCCCACTGGCACTCAGTGGGTTAATTCAGTGGCAATTTGGAAAGTGTTATTTGTCCACTGCAGTGCAGTTGGTTTGAATATGGCCCTTTGTGCTTAGAGAAATGTGTCTTGGCATGTTATATAGTCTCATTGTCCGTTGGAAATGGTTTATTTTAATTTGCAAAAATGGGTACTTTACACGTGAGCCATACTAATCCATCCTGGGATACACTTGTAAAATGACTTATTCATGTAATAAGAGGAATTTAGTTGGTCAATTATGTGCATAGCTACAAGATAGCTTTGTGGCCTTGTAAATAGTGGTCATTGTGGAAGATAAGTGAGTCAGCAAGGCTGAGGCAGATTCTCATTATAAAATGCAGCAAATGACATCAGCTGTATCTATATGCCTTATTCATCAATATTCATCAAGCTAAAGAGATGAGTTCTGAACCAAGCCAATTGTACCATAGTGTTGAAATGAAAGTACAGCCAACTATAATTCATTGAAATGGTTAGTTTCACTTCTTGAATGCTTGGGAGCCTTTGCAATGCTTTGGTGACCTCTGTTATTCAATGGGATTAACCCCTTAAGGACCCATGCAGGACCCTCAAGCTGGTCCCGGCACTTAGGGACCGATGACAGTCCTTGCACATCATGGAATTCTGGGATGGAAGAGTGGCTGCACATTGCTCTACCATACCAGAATACTATGCTTAAAAAAAAAATGGAGCATTCACTGTGTTTTGAAAGCCATAAATTGATGTGCTATTTGTGATTTCCCATGTTTTGATGCAAGAAACATACTAACACCTTGATGCTGAACATGCTTCTTAATGGCAAAGATGGCATAAATGCCTAAATTAATGGAACAGGCAATACTCTTAGCCTATAACTTGGAAGGACAAAAAAAAAAAAAGCTTTAACCCATTGGTTGCTAGAGAGATCTCCAATGCAAAGATTCACAATGAGTTGGAGATCTCTTTAGCAGCCATAAGATTAAAGGGATAGTAATACTTGAAAATAATTTTATTTTAGATTGTAGCCCTTAAAAAATCATTAAAAATGATATAAGTCTTATCTCCCAAACCTTTATGGTTTGGGAGATATTCACAAGTAAAATGCAGAAAAGTTCACTTTTCCTGGCTGTTTCAGCCAAGTCTGCGATCTAGTAGACAGTTTTGGAATCCGGTCCACAGATCAACCGGCAGCTGTTTAGCAGTGCCGAGTTTACGATCTTTTAAAAGAACTACTTAATTGGAACTGTCTACAAAGTGTGCCTGGCTTGCAAGCAAACTTTGTAGACCATTCCAATGAAGAAATTATTTTTAAAGATCATGATCTTGGCACTTCTGGAGAGCTGCAGATATCTCCCAAACCATAAAGGTTTGGGAGATAAGACTTATATCATTTTTAATGTTTTTTAAGGGCTGCAATATAAAATAAAATTATTTTCAAGTATTACTTCCCCTTTAAATAATAACCTGTAAAGAGGTATATAGACTGGTGCAAAGACATTGACATTACTGAGGCTACATCCGCAATTTAGAATATGGATGTAGACAGCACATCTGAAGTGACTTTCAAAATGTAACACTCTAGGCCGTTTCTTACTGTGTCTAATGAGAAATCTGGCCCTGATATAGGCACATATGTGTGTGTTTAGTTAGTGGAGAAGCAATGTCTATAGTTTGGCTACATGTACAAAAAGAAAAGTATGCATATCAGATCCTAACCATTATAAATAAATAACCCGTGACTTACTACAGATAATTAGCAGTGTGGCTTAGTTACATGTTTTCAGCCAGAAGCATGAGTAGCTTGCCTGGCAACGTCAAGGCTTCTCAGATTGGGTAAGTCATTATATGTCTCAATTCTGCAGTAAACATGCATTTAGTATAATATAATTAACAACGCATTATAGTGTGAGCAAATAAGGAAGGCATTTAAATGTTCCCTAATGACAAATGCACCTGTGTGAAGGGAGCTACTAACCAAACGGGGGGAGGAGCCAAACTTGATGTAGACAGGTATTGCTTAATCTGTGTAATAACACATGCAATACATTTCACCACTCTGACACTCAAAGGGTTAATAACCTTTTTTGGCTCTGTCATCTAAGTATGTCCAGCACTGCACATTGTTTATATTACCAGATATTTTTATCTCATGAAGTATTACTGCATGTTTTATTACAAATTCAAATTAGGGTGCCAGAGGGTTGCAGAACGCATTGTGAAGCAATGTCTTGTGCACGCCTCTGGCACTCAGTGGGTCTTGTGCACATCTCTGGCACTCAAATCAGGGGTGAGCAATCACAGGAGCCTGGGAGCCCAGGCTCCTAAAATGTTACTCATAGACCCTAATTTGGGAATTAATTGTATATATAAATATACATGCACACCCGTACAATGGCTCCATAATCTCCTAGCTGATTCCTAAAACTTCTATATAGCTATTAAAAGTTCATTTTATTTGTGTCCTCCCCTATTTAAAAGTGGACCTGTCGCCATGTTTTATAGAGAATTACAATCTGCCTATCTGTTGTAATAACCATTTAGTAGATATGCGTTGCTCACCCCTGAAGTACTTAAAGGGTCAGAGTGCAATGGACACTTTATACCGGCTTTCAAAATCACCTCTATTTGTTAGCCTTATTTTTATTTTAAACCATATGTTTAGAGATATTTAGCTTTGTTTGTCAGTTCATGCAAATTAGATGTCACTGACTGACACAACCTGATGTGTCAGATGCTAACATTCTACTCATCATTCAAACTGCCGTTGCCGCTTCCTACCAGGAAGTACTAGATAATGTTCCAAAGCTGACAAACTTAAATATCTTGTTAAGTGTAGTTATAGATAAAGAACAGCTAACATAAATTATAGATGATTTTGAAAACCCTTTCATATTTGCCCAAGTCAATATAAAGTGCTTGCTCCACTTTAACCCCTTAAGACCCAGTGATCTTGGGGTTGTATTCCCCTTAAGGACCGCATGGACTACATTCCACGCGCGTGCACACACAACCAATTTCATTACTAAGTTTAGTGTCCCTTTAAAAGACCCATTTAAATTAATGGAAAAGTGAGAATTATTAATTTTCCCCCATGGTGTAATTGGTTTGCTCTATAATTGTTCCTCTTTAGCTCAGTGAAAGGGTATAATGTGTATAAAACATGCAGTAATATGCCATGTGGTAAAATAGTCATGAGAGAAAAATGTGTGGTAAATGAATACAGCCCATTTCTTCTTATTTTCATTGTCTACAGTAAACTTTGTGGGATAAAGTAAGAAGCAAGGTTAGTTTTCTCTCTAAATTCTGATTGATTTAAAGGGATAGTAATACTTACAACGTAAAAAAAAATATGTTGTAGGGTTTATCCCCCTGAGTAAAACAAGAGTACTCCCACTGCTGAAAGGTGTTTCAATCAAAAGTTATTAATTTTCAAAGTTGAATTTTTTAGGTGCAATGTCACAGTGGCCTGAAATTGTACAGTGACGCTGTTGCTACACCACCCTATGGAGATTTATGGTCCCGGGACCAGAGCAGTCTATAGGATGGTGTAGCAACAGCTCCACTGTACAATTTCAGGCCACTGTGATATTGCACCTAAAAAATTCAACTTTGAAAATTAATAACTTTTGAATGAAACACCTTTCAGCAGTGGGAGTACTCTTGTTTTACTCAGGGGGATAAACCCTACAACATATTTTTTTTACATTTTAAGTATTACTATCCCTTTAAACAAGGCTTTTAACCCATTGGATACTGCCAAAGTTTCCAACAAATTGTTATAAGACCACTCTAGCATTTAAGGGGTTAAAAGCCCCATTTAAATCACTGGAAGTCTTCTTTTCACTCCTATGGTGCAGTCAGTTTGCTCCAGAATCAAATCTCTATTGATGAATGTAACGGATCCTACCCGTTACAATGAATAAATCCCTGTATCTTTTAATGGGAATAACACATTTTGGATTGATACAAGTATTCCACTTCTCATTTTAGCATTGAAATATTTTGTTCTGTGGACTTTGTTTTTCAATGAAAGAGTTAATAGTGGATGGGAGCTCTGTGCTGAGTCTTGAGTTTTTCAGGGATTACATGCCATGTGCCATCACTGTGCGCAGCAGTGCCAAACACCAGGAATGTCACAGGATGGGCTGAGTACAGCCAGTAGTTAATGAGCATTGATGGTGATCCAGCCAGCAGAGTTCTGACTCAGTATAAGCATCTGACTAATAAGAGCAGAAATATCCGGAATCTAAACCGCCATATTTATCAGATTATAGGCCATATCCGCAAAAAAGTGGAGCAATCCATTTGGACCAAAGGGGACAACTCAAAATTCCAAATAATTAAAATGGTTCTTTTAGTTTCCATCACATTCTGAAGCAATGCTTTGGAGTGTTCCATGGCATTCATAGGGTAAAAATACCAATTTTAATCATTAGGGTATCTTTATCTGGCCCCTGTGGTGCAGTTGTTTTGGCCAAGAAAAGCTCCAATTTTCCTATGCACAATTTGTGCTATCTCTATTAAACTTTTTTGTACTAGTGGGGTGGGCACTAAATAGTACACCCCTCTGGCATTCTAGTAAGCTGACCCAGCTTCACACTACTTCCAGAAGGAGTTTGAATGGCTGATTTCTTCATAACTAGCCCCCAGTATGAATGTAGTGCATGATGTTGTCCAGGGACAGGACCTCCTTCCAAACTGAAGTGGAGGAATTCATCTTGAAACTACAATACAGCACTGCTGGTTGTCAGACAGGCATAGTATTAAAGCATGCAGCATGTGCTTTAATACTAGCAGTGGTGTTTAGATGTGTGTGTCCATTTAAATTTCTCTGTACAAAAATGGTGCTGTCTGAGGAGAATATATATCTTTTGAATTCATGTATCATAGTTCTGGTCTCTCTAATCCTTTCCTTCTCATTCTGTTTTTATGTAGTGCCCCAAGTCCTCCGGAGCTGCACTGAGTTTATAGAGAAACATGGCATTGTGGATGGAATCTACCGTCTGTCAGGAATTGCTTCCAACATTCAAAAGCTACGGTGAGGAAGCATCATTACTGGACCTCTGTGGAACCAGTACCCAGAGAGTTATCACTATAACACACAATTATTAGTTTACTTTGACACTCTCAGCCACATGCACCATTCACCATATAGGAATCTAAAGTGGAAGCAATTCTGGCCAAAACCAACTACTCCATGGGGGACATACAACATTTCCCAAAATTCCCATTGATTTTAACACCTTTTTATACTAGAATGCTGCAACACATTGAATGGGTTAATATCCCTGTTCCAGTCAATGGAAAATTTAGTTTGTCCCCTTGGATGCATTTGATTTGCAGCAGAATTGCTCCACTTTGTGTATATACCATATAACATTTAGTATGCAAATTAAACTAGTTGTCTTTCTTTTCCTGATCCAGACATGAGTTTGACTCTGAGCAGATCCCAGACCTGACAAAAGATGTGTATATCCAGGACATTCACTGTGTCGGCTCGCTGTGCAAGCTGTACTTCCGGGAACTTCCCAACCCTCTCCTCACATATCAGCTGTATGAGAAATTCTCGGTAAGTTAAATCCAATTTTACCAGCCATGTGACACCTATGCTTCCGTTTCATACTGTCACATGCAGATAATTTACTCCTTAGGGTTGACATTTTTCTCTAAAAACATACTGCCTTCCATTGTCTTGCCATACACTTCTTTTTGGCTCCAAGCAAGATTTTAGTCAGATGCTAGTATTTTACCCTCTAGGTGTCGACCCATATTCCTCTTTCATTCTCAGAAAGGACATAGATCACAGAGATAGTGAGTCTGATGTGCTAAGAAGAAGCAGCATTCAAGAAATTCTGGAGCAAACCCAAATGTGCCATAGGGCATAAATGCAAATTCCCAATTTGTTGCGGATCTATCTAGCAGTTAAGGGGTTAAAAGTCCCACATAAAAACACAGAATTGTAATTTCTTTCCTTTTGGTGTAGTTGATTTCATCCAAAATTTCTCCTCTTTAGCTTCCCAAAAATTTACTTATAGAATGGTAAAAGCACTTCCCTTTCAGCTAAGTGTTTTCCTTAATGGTGCATTGCCCTACTTGTTCCATGGAACACTGTATTCAAATGCTGGTATCGTGTATTGGTATGCTAGTGTGATAAGTGTGTATTTACCTACTGTTTTATTGTCATGTTGAGCTCCTGTAATGGTGTATTTCCTTGTTAGTCTTTTGAAATGGTGTATTGTCCAGCTTAATCTTGAATTACCCCTGCTAGTCTCACGTAGTGTTACATTACCCTGCTGGTCTCTTATAATGGTGTATTGCTCTGCTCAACTCTTGCAATGATTCATTAGTCTGCTTGTATCGCTTAATGTTCTGTTGCCCTTCTGGTCTCCTGTTGGTTTGTTGCCATGCCCTGATGATGTCTTGTAATGGTGCATTTCTCTCCTGGCCTCTGTTTTGTTGTGTTGCTTTGCTGGTTTCCTGTATTGGTTTATTGCCCTGCTGGTCTCTCTTAACCCCTTAAGGACCGGGAAAGTGGTTTGCACTTAAGGACTGGAGAAGTTTTGACCTTTTTGACTTTTTGTTCAACAGCGTTTTCCCTCTAAGGCTTTACAGTTAGTCAGTGTAATTAAAGCACTTTAGTCTTACTCAAATTTAGTTAAAAAACAACAACAACAAAAAAAGTTTGCTGTCACTAGGTCATAAAGGTACCTACACGTAATCCTTCCACCAGCATTGAAGGGGTTAACACCACTAACTCTTTCCTCTTTCTATTTGATTTGAAGTGTGCTCTCTGCTTATCTCTTCCTTACTGTCCAGTAAGGAAGAGAGAGGCAGAGAACAGTGACAAAGGCAATGTGTAAAACACATTGCCTTTGTCAATGAAAAAGTCGTTATATGTGACCACTGTAATAGTGATCACATGTACTGGCAAAATGGGGAATGAGTGAAACTGAGTGCCCCTGCCTTGGAGCTCTCAGTTTCAGCCTCCCCAGCATGATAGCCCACTACTATCTTTTAACCCTTGACTTGCCAGGACAGTTACTTGGTCCCTAACCCTTTGAGTGCCAGAGGGGTACACCTCTGGCACTCAAAGGGTTAAAGACCAGTAACTGTCCTGGCATTGCTCTGCAATGCATTGCGTATCCCTCTGGCACTCAAAGGGTTAAGGGAAGTTTAATCATGATGGTCCTGGCATGTCATGGGTCCTTAAGGAGTTAATGTACTATTGCTTTGCTCAGTTAATGCCAGAATGCATTGCCCTGCTGATTTCCTATAATCATGAACTGCCATAATGGTCTTATTTTTTTAATGGTCTGTTGCCTTGATGGTCTAGTGTAATTGTGCATTGCCCTGCTGGTCCCATGTAACGTATATTCCTCTACAGGTTCCATATAGTACTCTTGGAATATGATAGATAATCACTCTAGACAAGAAGGGGAACAACATTGCACGTTGAACATTGATCACTTTTATAAGTACATATTTTTAAGGCATCATGTAGCTAATTGCATCCCTCTTCTCTTCAGTTTATAATTTTGCCTTATACAGTTCTGACTGTACAGTAACATAGCATTACTTACAAATTGTGACTGTCCTTTGTCTCATGGACAATACAATTTCCTTTCCATACAGGATGCTGTATCTGCTGCCACAGACGAGGAGCGACTAGTGAAAATTCATGATGTTATCCAACAGCTGCCTCCACCTCATTACAGGTTAGTGAATTATTCCCATTCACTATAAAAACCATTGAGTGCCACGTTTTAAACAATGGTTGGCAACCTGAGACCCTCCAACTGTTGAGGACTACAAGTCCTATTGGCCTGCCGGAGCTGATGGGAATTGTATTATTCAACAGCTGGACAACTTCTATTTTTTTTTCTTCTTTCCCTCTCTCATCCCACATCTCTTTTACTCTTACCCATTTTCTCTCTCCTCTCTGTTGTGTTGCAGATCCATTATATTATAATAATAAATAATCTAGCAATAGAAAAAAAATCTGCTCCATGACTCGCCCCAATGTGTGGGGAAGTATAAACTTCAAACAAAAGGACAGACACATGGTCTTAAAGAACACTTAACACCAAAACACTAAATTGGTTGATATAACTTTAAATACCAAGTACTTCTGGTTAGTGTGTGTATGTATATATATATGTATAATATAAATTTAATCGTGTGTTTAATCCTAACACATGTAAATTGTCCCAAGAGCATTTATTTGATGTTGTATTTGCTGTTGGCATTGAGTGATAGGAGCTAAAGTGTGTTACTTAGTGCATACCTTTCTTGTATTCAAAATGGCTACTATCTTATCCCATTTATAGATGATCCTGGACAGTCAATGGGAGCACTGAAAAGCAGGAATGTCTGCTTTCTTAGAATATTATACTAGATTTTAGGGTTTACTTTTAAATGAACCACTTAACATGTCGCCTGAATAAAAATGTCTACATGAGAATCTCGCACTGCATGGCAGCGCAAGATTCTCATGTCGCGTATTGAAAGGACGCTTCACCATTTAACCCTTTCAGTGGCATTTAAACATGTAAAACATACACATGTAATACACTCCACTGCACGTAAATACCTGTAGCATCTGCATCTGTTCTCTGGCTGTTCCACAACTAGATGGTTAAAGAAGGGATAAATCCCCTCATCACAGAGCTCCAATAACTGTCAGTTGTTTGAAGAGGCTCAGGACAGGCAACAGTGTCCAATATAGAGACAGACACAGGTCTCTATGGGTCTTGAGAGAATGGCATCTTGCTTCATTAGGAACAAAAACAGTACAACAGTATTGCCTTTATCGTCTATAGTTCTTATAGTAAAATAGTGTTTTGAAGATCTATTCTGCACATTTAACCCTTTCAGTGGCTTTTAAAAAGCAGCTTATATTTCAGATACCTTGCAGGAGAAGGCACACGCTTGAAGATCTGTTTTGCACACGGAGCGCTTCCTGAGCCACATGGCAGTGCTTGAGTGATCAATTCTGCACAAAGGGGCGGTCCCTGAGTGAACTCTCTGGCATTCTGTTGTGCAGAATACTGAACTACATTACTGGCATGCGGCTCAGGAAGTTCTCAGTGTGCAGAATAGCTCTTCAAGTGGGCACCTTCTCCTGCAAGGTATTTGAAATATAAGATGGTTTTTAAATGCCACTGAAAGTGTTAAACGGTGAAGCGTCCTTTCAATACGCAACATGAGAATCTTACACTGTGATGCAGCGCAATATTTTCATGCAGACATTTTTATTTAGGGGACATGTTAACTGGCTCATTTGGACGCATGCTCTTTTTCGTGCGACCATTTAGAGGGATACCAGATTTTAGGCCTCCGAAACCAGAGAAATTTTAAAGATGCTAGAGTACTTAAATATATATTACCTTTTCAAGGTTAGTGTTCCTTTAATAAACTAACAAAAGTTTAGGCAAGAGGACCCTCTTGCATTCATGGGCTGAAAAGCTACATTTAAATTGGTGGATCCCTATAGTGCAGTCGGTTTGCCCTAGAATTGCTCCAGGTCTATATATTACATCAGCCTCAGTATGTTCATCTCTCCCCCTCTTTGTACTGGGCTGCAGAAATATGTTGGAGCTCAATAAAAATGTGATAATAATAAAATATTTGCACAAGCAGAGTTTTAAAAGCTCTTAACAGCAGCTGTGTTAACCCCAGCCTCCCTACATGACACAGAAATTAATATTTGCATGAGGCCCCTCTTGAAAAGAAAGGTACATGAATACATGATATATGTAGGAATCAAGATCTAGATCATCACCTATACTACAGTAGTCACTCTACCCAGACATTTTTGCCCCTCTTGGCATGAAGGAATGTGTAGGAGGGAGACTGTCATGAAAGAACATGATTGCGGAGGTTTACTGTCTGCATCTGCAGATGTTTTGACTATAAATCATGTTGGTTTTACTCAACATGGAAGGGAATTGTTTTGGGAAGGTCTGTTAAGTCACATATCCTGTGCTATAGATTACGATATAAATTACCTTTCATCCTTGAACATATATTTATTGTATTTTAGTGTAATTATATACAGGGATTCATATAGATCAGGTGTATTTGTTTGCTTTACCCACAGCTTTTGGGGACTACCTACTTTCCATCATCCCTAACCAAACAACTGCTGGTTAGGGATGAAGGAATTTGTAGTCCCCGACAGCTGAAGGTGGAACAAACGACTATCATTTATATAGATGTAAACAAAACATAGGTTACCTAATATTTAAAGTGACCTGTCAGTCTAAGACAGGGATGACCAAGATTGGTCCTCAAGGGCTATCAACTGTCCAGTATTTGAAGGAGCAGTGTACATTTTTATGAAAACCTTTACCTTCTGAGTAAAACAGTGTTACTATCACTGGATATTGTTTTATTCAAAAGTTACAGCAGTTCAAATTGTCAGAAAGTGATTGACAGATCCATTACTAAAAGTTCAAACTGACTGGAAGTGTCCCAGCATTACTATCACATTCTATAGCCAACTATTTTCATTGAGTCACCTCTCCCATAGAATGCAACAGAATAACTAGCCTAAATCTGGCCACTAGAGGGATGTAAAAAACCAACATTTTAAACTTAAATAACCCTGAAAAGATGCATCTCCATTAGTGGAAGTACCTTTGTTTTTCTCCTCAGGAAATAACATACAGTATGTGTGTGTTTTGTTAGAGAAAAAAGTTTACTTCTTTAACCCTTTGGGTGCCCAAGGAATTATAAAACAATGCCTTGGGCAATCAAAATATTAAGAATTTCACTGCGCCAGGAAAAATGAATGACAAACTGATTCTTAATCAGTGAAATCCTTGAACATTAGCCTTTTAGCTGTATATAAATAGTGTTTGAGAAATTAACCTTTATTTTTTTGGTGGCAAAATTTGGTAATTTATGCTAATTTGGTCCTGTGCTCAGCCAATATTACCACACACAGCTAAAGATGAGTTTGGCCTCAAATGATCTAACTAGCGTAGTGCAGGGAATTAGCGTAAAGTGCCACCATGTGTCATCAAAGTATAAATGTTAATTTCTCAAAATCTCTTTATTTTTGAGAAAAATGACAAGTACAAAATATAGGCAGATTTTAATTCTCTAGAAAACAAACTAAACTTGCCTTAAAGGGATAGTAATAATGTTTAGTTAGTAAATTAAGATTGAGTTTTCTTTATATATTTTTATAACAATGTGTAGCAGTATAACCTTCTGCAACTTTGCCTTTTTACCTTTATTCTAAAATAAAGTTTCCCCTTTCCGCCCCTTTTACATACGTAACGCAGCCCCAGCAAGCAGGTCTGGTCTAATTTAGACAAGGGGCAATCTTCTTTCAGCATAAGCAAAAGCCTGCCCTCCTTTGTCAACTGTAAGAAAGAAGATTGTCCCTCTCTGTGATCTGTCTGGTCCAATGACAGGATTCCAGATCTGTGGGGAGACTGCTTTACTTATGTAAAAGGGACAGAATGGGAAACTGTATTATAGAATAAAAGTAAAACAGCAGCGTTGTCGAAGTTGCACAGCTACACACCGCTATAAAAATATATAAAGAAGACTCAATCTTACATTCCTAACTAAATATTGCTATCCCTTAAAATGTGGCAGTCCCATTTTGATAGCCTGTTTCCATGCTTCCCAGCTACCTTCCTTACGTAGTGCAATAGACAAGATGCTCTTCAATCACAAAAAAGGAATTATTACAAATGTAGACATGTAATTTATCAGTCAGGGCAATAGACAGCAGCTGGTGTTATCAAGCCCATGAGACTAAGCAATTTTTAGTTTTTTTTCTAGATCAGTGGATCATTATATAGAAGTAGAACAGGTTTTCTTAGATGAATATAAAAGCTGAGGGATGAAAGTCATTCTTCATTGTAAGATCCGTGTCAGTACTTGACATTTTGTCTTGGAACAGTACACAAAATTGAATTTGCAATGCAAAATGTCTGTTTACCTCAGGATGCCAAGCTGGGAACAAGAATAGAATAGATACTAGGAGACCAATTTACGTGAAGGGAAAATAAATGCTAGGTCTTATTCACGAAAGAAAAGAGAAGCAATTCTGGAGCAAACCAACTACAAAGGGGACAAATAAAACTTTCCATTGATTTAAATGGTGCATTTAACCCCTTGAATGCTTTGAAGACCTCTCAAGCATTCAAGGGGTTAAAAAATACCATTTAAGCAAAAGGACATTTGTGGAATTATTTCTCCCCTTTGGTGCAGATTATTTGCTCCAGAATTGCTCATATTCATGAATAAAGCCCATTGTTCTAATACATAAAGGAAATCCACCTGTTCTGAGGCTGATGCACTAAAGACAGTGTAGCAATAATGAGGACAACTATCCACACCATTGGGAACAAATTAAAATTCCTATAGATTTAAATGGGTCTTTTAAAGCCTTGGCTGCTAGAGAGGATGCTTTGCAATACAGTGGAGACTCCTCTAGCACCCAGTGAGACAAATGCCCTATTTAAATATTTGGGAATTTGTTGCATATTTATTTCAGCCATATAGTGTAGTTGGCTTGTCCCAGAATGACTGCATTTTATCTTAGTACATCAGCCTTACTGAAGCTGGAGCAAGCCAGGTGCACCCCATAGATGTCAAAAAGATTCCCCAAAATTCCTGTTGCTTTTAAATGGAGATTTAAACCCTTGGGGGCAATGCACTCATTTTAGAGAGAGAGTTGATAAAGCAAAGATGACTTCTCCAGTGATATCACTTCTCCAGACTCTGTTATTCTATGGAGCCTATGTACTAAGATCTCGCCCAGAGACCTCTTCGTGCATAGGCTCAATAGAATTACATAGGAACTGGAGAAGTGATATTATTGGAAAAGAAATGATCTCCACTTTATCACCACTTTATCACACCTTAGTGCATACACCCACTGGAATGTTAGAGAGGTCTACAAAGCATTTATTTACAATGCGCTGGAGTTCTTCCTAAGATTCAAGGGGTTAAAATCCATATTACGATTAATAGAAATTGATACTTGTTCACTTTTGTGGTTGGTTTGTCCCAGAACAGGAGATGTTGATCTGGATTCCATAGCAGGTGATAACATTATCACAGGTGCAATATCCAAATGTCCTCATAGTCAGTAAACCTTTGTGTGATAAACCAGTGATAAATGTTATCATTGGTTTTATCTCACACAGCTTTATTGAAATCTGCAAGGACATTTGGATATAGAACAGGTGATAAAGTGATCACCTGCAATATAATTCAACCCTTTGTTCTTTCTTTCTAATCTGGAGGGTCCAGGTCTATTTGCTTCTCCATGACTTAGAAACATAGAATTTGAAGGCAGACACAAACCATTCGTCCAGTCTAGTTTGCCAGTTTTTCCTACCATAAAAAGATCAAACCTTATTTGGTTCTTGGTCTTAGCTCCGGATAGCTTTATGCCTATTCCATGCATACTTAAAGGGATAGTAATGTTTCATAATAAAAGCAGCTCTAATTAATCATCATAGTATTTGGACCATGGAGAGTGTTATATCAATACTGTCAGAATTGTAGTTCAAGAGTAATTCAATGACACAGTATCCCCCTCCCGCCCCTTTTACTGATGTAACACTGTTCAGCCAGATCAGCAGGGAGTGTCCAGGTAGACTGCAGAGAGGGACAATCTTCAATTAAGATAAGGGAAAAACCTGAAAAACTTGTCAAGGGGGGCAGGGCATTCATTGTTCTCATAGGAAGAAGATTAGCCCCTTCTGTTATCTGTCTGGTCTATGGACTGGATTCCACATCTCAGAAGAGATGGCTTACACTAGGTAAAAGGGGCAGGAGGAGAAACTTTGCTTGTGAATATCTTTCAAACCATAAAGGTTTGAGAGATAAGACTTGTATCATTCTTCATGTTTTTATAATGCCGACAAAATAAAATAAAGATAAAACGAAGTATTACTATCCCTTTTAAATGCCCTTACTGTATTAACCATTACCACTTCTGCCAGTAGGCCATAACCTCTGAATTAGAATATTTATGTTCCTGGGAGAAAAGAAAATTGGTTGTAGCTAATAGTGGAGATTAATAGTTATCACAATAGTTTTTCCATTCATGGTTCATAGAGTTTTGAAAGCTTATATATGGGGTTTTTTTATCACAAGAAGCTTGTGAGAGGGAGATTCATGATGGTGAGATAAATGTCAGTGCATTAAACACTCAGATTCTTAGGTTATTCTTTGGAGCCTATGGACTAAGATCTCTCAAGTACTTGAGAATGGGCCATATTTGATAAGCTAAAGGGGTGTAATTCTAAAGCAAGCAAGGAGTTGGACATCTCCCTATCACTCGAGGTTAAATAAATGGGAATTTTGGATTTTTTTTTGTGCCTGTATGTTGCAGTTTGTTTGCTCCACGATTGTATCTCTTTAGCTTATTGTATATAATCCTTAGTCTTCATAGAATAACACAGGAATTTGGAAGTTTATCTCACCTTATTAAATCCCCCCCTGTTGTGAACTAATGATTCATTGTATTCAGCATGTGCACTGGGTATGTGTTTGACATACATTTAGTCATAATGTATATCGTGTATGAATGCAGCGTATAATTATGTGTGGGTTTAATTATAAATAATTAGACACTGACATACTGTGTTCCACCTTTCCAAAATGCATAATTAGATATTTATTGCATTTGTTATGATGAGTTATTCACATACTATGTAGTAGTACATCTATGTAGCTTTATTTCCCTTCTCTTGCAAAATGGTTGTTCTGACAGTTTAAAGGGATAGTAATGTTTCATAATAAAAGCAGCTCTAATTAATCATCATAGTATCTGGACTTTGGAGAGTGTTATTTCAATTCTGTCAGAGTTGTAGTTCAAGAGTAATTCAATAATAAAGTATCCCCCTCCCGCCCCTTTTACTGATGTAACACTGTTCAGCCAGATCAGAAGGGAGGTGCCCAGGTAGACTGCAGAGAGGGACAATCTTCAATTAAGATAAGGGAAAAAGCTGAGAAACCTGTCAAGGGGGGGGGAGGGCTTTCATTGTTTTCATAGAAAGAAGAGTGTCCCCTTCTGTTATCAGTCTGGTCTGTGGACTGCATTCCACATCTAAGAAGAGATGGCTTACACTAGGTAAAAGGGGCAGAAGGGGGAAACTTTGCTTGTGAATATCTCTCAAACCATAAAGGTTTGAGAGATAAGACTTATATCGTTCTTCGTGTTTTTTTTAATGCCTACAAAATAAAATAAAGAAAAAACTAAGTATTACTATCCCTTTAAGGGGCAATATTTGCTTGTGGAATAACTTATGGGTCTTTTACGGGCCTAATGACTCATTGTTCTCCTCTTCTTCTTACACAGGACACTAGAGTTTCTTATGCGGCACTTATCCCAGCTTGCAACCTACTGTTCTATTACCAATATGCACACCAAGAATTTGGCCATCGTTTGGGCCCCAAACCTGCTCCGGTATGGGACCATTACTTCCGGGTATGGTGCATGAAGAGATGCGTGAGGACACTCTACTCCTCTGATCTTCTTATTCTATTACTATAAGAACTAATTTCCTTATTCTTCTATACTATTTCAGACAAATCGTTCCAGAGTGTCTTGATGCATACAAGAAAAAAGTTGAAAGAAAAGGGGGATAGCATTCAAATATGACGTTAACCCTTTAAGGACCATAGAGGTGTGCAGTGCATTGTGAAGAAATGTGTTGCAAACCCTTCTTGTTCTTAAAGGGTTAAAACCGTTATCCTTTAATGTTTAAATAGTTTTTTCTTTTTTTGTAAGTAGTAAATGTTGAGACAAAAAACTTATAGTTTGCGTTAAATCCTTTGTATTAACACCTCTATTTATTTTGTTTATGAAAGAATATTTTAAAGGAGCAGTAAAGTTTTATCTTGGGGAGGAAACATATTGTAGGCTTTTTCCCCCGAGTAAGATAATGACACTCCCAATGTTGGGTGATTCTTTGTTTCAAAGTTACCATAGTTTAAACTTGTTTTTTACATTAACATTTAAACTTGATGACCAGATAGTTCTCTATAGTCTTAGTCAATAGCTAAAAAGGTGCAATTCTGAAGCAAACCAACTTTGCCGTAGGAGGGCAATGAAAATCCCCATTGATTTAAAGGGGAACTATCACCCCAAATAAAGTCCCCCCCATTAGCCATCTAGTGAATAAACTTACCAGTGGTACTGTTATCCAGAACAATTACCATTTTACTCAGAAATCCTGCTTGTGCCAAGACTGATGGCCAGGCAACAGCGCTTTAGAGGAATCTGCGAGCTTGTGCCGCCAGTCTTTTCTGTTACCTAAAGGTACCATGCAATGCCTCCAGGCGCAGGCACGCAGATGTCTGTAAGCAAATATATCTGTGCGTTATCTGGCATCAGTCTCGGCACAAGTAGGATTTCTGAGTCACATGTTAATTATTCTGGATAACCGTACCATTGGTAAGCTAGATGACAAATAGTGGGGGTGACTTGATTTGGGGTGGTAGTTCCCCTTTAAATGGGGTTTTAACCCCTTATATTCGAGAGAAGTCTCAACCACATTGATTCACAATGTGTTTGTGACCTTCCTAGCTTACAAGGGTGGAAACCCCATTTTAATTCAGTGGGATTGTATGTAATTTTCATTTCAATCCTATAGCCAGGTTCCATCTTATAAAGCACAATGAGTATTCTTATAGGGGAACTATACCCTTACAAATAAGAGGCTCTAAAGCTGTTAAGCAGATTAATTTACTTAGGTATGTGTTCATCATACCACAAATACTTAAATCTGTCTTTGTATTTTTTGCATTTTATTATGGCTTTTTTTATATATAGTGATCTATATTGAAGTCTCTAGGTCACACCTTCTCTCAATAACCTGATTCAATAGATCGAATTGCCTTGTAAAGAACTGCAGTTTTCAAATTGTAAACTGAAACAATTAGCAGTGGACTACAAGAGAGATCAAAAACAATTAAACTATTATATAGCTATAACTGACTGGTAAAGGTGCATAGGTAACACATTCTGTTTATCAAACAAAAAAATAACATATTCCTAGGATACAGTTCCCCTTTAACTTAATGAAAATATTTAAATGTGGGCATTGTGACTATAATTAAAGATATTCTGCTTCATCTGTTGTGGACAATCTCTGACCACTATTTCATTATATTTCTTTAATTATTAGTATGTTGGTTTAAAACAAATCCATTTTAATGTTACAAGCAGTTTAACTCGAAATTTTAAATCTTAAAAGTGCTGAACCAAAACTTTGGTCTCAAATTTGTTTTCTAATTCCGTTATCTGCCTGTGAGCCAGGATCTCCTAATTTTAGTGAAACATTTTCTGTTTTTTGGAACAATGAACAACTTTAAGAACATATAATTAGGTCTCTTCCTATCATGGTCTAAATTACTTAATGGATTATCTGTATTTAGTGTTAATTACTAGATGCATTTGCCTTGCAGTAAGGTACAGGCTTAATTTAGACTGAATGGGTAATAGGTTGAATTCTGTTCAGCAGTGACCTCTGTAGCACAAAGCCTCTTTGGGATTACATTCTGTTATCTCATTGATGATCAAATGTTCGTTTTAATTATTTTCTTTCTTCTTTGTAGATCGAAACAAATTGAATCCGCTTGTTTCAGTGGCACAGCTGCTTTCATGGAGGTGCGCATCCAATCTGTGGTAGTTGAATTTATATTGAACCACGTGGAAGTACTTTTCAGCCCCAAACTTAGTTCTGTGATACGAGATGGTGCTGGTAAGTGCCCCTCAGCATTATGGAATTTTATTTGTTAAATATTGCGTACAGTGAGAAGGAGTTAGTCATTGGGTACATTCCTAAGATATGAAAATTATTTTCATAACAGTTTATTTAGTTGTACAGCGCTGCGGAATTAGTTGATGCTATATAAATAAAGAATAATAATAATAATTTAGTTAACATCTCAGTATTTGAATCTGAGCTTATGCAAGACTAGTGACCAAATGTTGACTGCATAAAACCACTACTGATCTGGATTGTTATTCATCGGGCTGCAGGATGAACAGCATATCAGATACACTGCTCTTCTACATGGTAATGACAGATACTTATGGGTATTTATCAAAGGTCCATCTTATCCCCCTGGCATCTATATACATGGTAGGGAAATATGATTTAAAAAATGACATAATTGTTGTCATTCCACAGATACATATGCATACAGTTTCTGTGTGTCTCACACCATAAATTTCTATGGCATCCACAGCGCTGAAACTAGTGGATCTTTCTGACAATTGCTTATTGATTAATGAGCGACAATCCGGACATTGATCAATTTGTAGATGTTTTAGTTTCCTTGTAGATTCAGCCATTCTGCACTGGATAAATCCCCACCTTGATCTATGTGTCTAGCGATTTAAAGGGATAGTAATGCTTAAAATGTAAAAAACAAATATGTTGTAGGGTTTATCCCCCTGAGTAAAACAAGAGTACTCCCACTGCTGAAAGGTGTTCCATTCAAAAGTTATTCATTTTCAAAGCTGAATTTTTTAGGTGCAATATCACAGTGGCCTGAAATTGTACAGTGGCGCTGTTGCTACACGATCCTATGGACAGCTCTGGTCCCGGGACCATAAATCTCCATAGGATGGTGTAGCAACAGCGCCACTGTACAATTTCAGGCCACTGTGATATTGCACCTAAAAAAATTCAACTTTGAAAATTAATAACTTTTTAATGAAACACCTTTCAGCAGTGGGAGTACTCTTGTTTTACTCAGGGGGATAAACCCTACAACATATTTTTTTTTACATTTTAAGTATTACTATCCCTTTAAAGGGCTGTTTTTGTGTTTTCTAACTCTGCTCCTAAGGGAGCAAACTGAGTAGCGCTTGGGATGCACTATTCAGTCCCAAAACAGCTTCCATCAATCTTTTAAGGGAATGTGGAACTAACTCCCTTGGTTGGAATGCAACCCTGAAGTATGTAGCACTCGTCCACAAACTTTGTCGGCTGCGTGCACAGCTCCATGCACTCACTGTATGGGGATTTCAAGCCAGATGAAGACAGTCTATGGGGTCTACACTGCACAGGTCAACAAGAATGAACTGCAAAGCATCAGTCTTGCAAATCGGCCTCTTGTCACAGGACCAAAAAGGCAGCCCTTTTGTTGTTTTTTTGTTTCAGAAACCTGATCTGCTCCTCCAGAGATCTCTCTGGAAATCAAGGGATTAAAATAGCCGCTTAATGCTGTTGGAATTTTAATTTGTTCTTTTTAACCCTTTGAGTGCCAGAGGGGTATGCAGCACATTGCAAAGCAGTGCTTTGCATGTCCCTCTGACACTCAAAACGTTAATTTAGTTGGTGTTTTCACCTCTAGCTTATTGAATATGACCTTGTGTTTGTAATAGCAGTACATAATGTATGTTTGTTTTCAGACCTATTATACTAAATGCAACCGTAGTAGCTATCAGTTCTCACTCAGTGTATACTTTGGTCACTCCATGTTTCCAGAATTCCATGCCACTCCATGAGCCTGTCATTGACGCACCACGTATTAGAAACAGGCAGCCCTTGTTTCAAGAGTATCTGATTGTGGAAGTCATCTGGTTACAGATTGCACTAAAGAACTGCAGTTCTGGAACAAACCAACCCATAATAGGACTGGAAATAAAATTCTGCAAATTCCTATTAATGCAGTGCATTGGAATGCATTAGGGACCTCCGCATTCAGTGGGTTACAACCCCATATCAATCAATGTGAATTTTAATTTTCTCTTATGGTGCTGTTTTTTTTGTTTGTTTGTTTTTTTTTTTAGTTCCAGAATTGCACTTCTATAGCTAAATGAAAGGATATTTGGGTGGCATGCAAGAAAGTGGCGCAATAGCTGTTTTTGAAAGCCATACATTTATGAGCTACTAGTATTAAAGCCCATGTACACGGGCCAACACTGGCAGCGCTTCAGTCATGCACAGTACTGACTGCCTGATCGTGCTGTGGCTGATATGGAGCGGGGCGCTCCGAATTCAGACCAAGTAGTCCCAGCAAGGTGCGCAGAGAGGACTCCGGTCTGAAGTCAGAGTGCCCTGCTCCGTATCACTCGCAGCGCAGGCAGTCTGTACTGCACATGACTGCAGCGCACGCAGCCATCTGTACTGCGCATGACAGCTTCTGACATACATCCTTAGCGAATTATAATATAGGATTAATAACTGTTCATGTTTTGATGCAACAAGCATAGTAACCTATTGATGTTGATAAGCACATGCTCCTAGATTAACTCCATGGTTGCTTGAAGCATGAAAAGGAGTTCTAATTGGTTTGCTTAATTAGGTATAATCGCTAATCCTTTCAGAAAACAGAGGCCCTTTTAGTGCATTGCGCCCACTATACATGGTAATTTTAACTCTCTTAAGGACCAGAGAGGTATCTTGGTAATCATGGAAATAGCGCATTGAAGTTTCTTAAGTGCCAGCATGATTTGCAATCATAACTTCTTATGAGACTTAAATCAGCAGGACAGTACAGACATCTTGGCGAAGTGGGATCTGTGTGTCCACTCTGTCCATCCCTTCCTGTACCGTACGGTACAATACAACTTACCCGTTGGCATATAACCTATGAGTGACGAGACAGGGAGGAAAGCACAGGTGCACGGATCCATCTTCACAAAGATGTCTGCGTTGTCCTCTGGCTGTAAGTCCCATACGAATTTATTAATGCAAATCATGCTGACACTTAAGAAACTTTAGTATGCTATTTCCATGATTACCAATATGCTAACAATTAATTGGGGGTAACTTATATATGCATGAAAGTTTTGCTTTAAGTTAGTTCATGCACGCTACCTGTTTCGGTTTAAAAAACGAAACAGCTGTCAGGAACTGTCTGTGAACATGACTTTGGGATTGGTTGAAGATGTTATCTCTTGAACAGTGGTACAAGGGCAAATTCATAGGGGCCATTAGGAATTTTGGCTGTATTAACATTAGTGGAGGGTTATTATTAGGAGGGATTAGTTCTCATTTAAACATAACATTGCCTATAACCATGAAGGCGTTAACCTTTCCTACAAACTTGCCCAGCTGCCACACCCTGGTATCATTTAGGAATAGAGCATACAGTACACAGTATAGTTTAGGGTCAGCCTTTCCCTGCAGGGACGACATGTTTTCATGAACTGTGTGAAAATTAGACAACTTGTATGTTAGATCTGTTTATAGTAATGCTAGAATGACAGGCTCAGTTTCTGTGCGTGTTGTGTTTTGCTTTACCCTTTGTGTATGAGTGTGCTTTGTGCTTTTGTCTCCTGCATTTACATTCATGTCATTCTTCATCTGAAATCTCAACATTGTCTGTGTGCAACCTTAGTGTAATCCTCCTGTTTTTGTAAAAGCAGCATCTATCAATCTGATTCTCACCAAAGGCCACATATGAGTATGGAGTACACCTGAGGGCCACACATAATGGATACAATTTCTAAATAGGGGTTTAAACCCCCTCCCCCCCCCCAAAAAAAAACAGATTAACCCATTGGATGTTAATGAGATCTGTAGTGCATTACTTCATGATATGCTGTAGATCTCTCTAGCATCCAAAAGGGTTAAAGGACCCTATTACCTAAAACAACATTAGTAATTTTGTAAGACTATTTTTTTAGCCTTTTTTTGTTTACATTTCAAAGATCTCTGGGTGAGTTAATTTCAAAAGTTCTCAGGTATGGACATTTAACATTAAAGGATGATGGGAATAGGTTTTGAAATATTTATATTTATAGATTGTACTAATTATAGGCATGCCATGCAATCACATTGTGTCGTAGCCCTATATTACCTCCCTCCCTTACTGACATTTAACCCTTTCATTGCTGTGGGCAATTCCTTGCACACTTTTTTGGTTCTTAAGGATTTAGGTGGAATAATAATGGTAATGGGAAGTCTGCTGTGAGGCAAGAGAGAAAGGTGTGTGTTTTGGTATGAAAATGGTGTGTGTGTGTGTGTGTCCTCTGGTTTGCCTTGCCTGTTTTTTTAGCATTGAGATCACATTGTATTATACCAGCAGCTAAAGGAAAACCCTAGAAATAAGTGGTACCCTAGAACACTGAACACTAGGCACATGTTTTAGACCATTCCAATGAAGGGATTCCTTATAAGTAATGAGATCCCGGCACTTCTCAAGCGCCAGCGTGTCGACCGACACGGATCTCCTGCTGACAGCTTTACAGCTGTCAGTAGGAGAAATCAAACTTTAAACGCCCGTATCTCTTAAACCATAGCAGTTTGAGAGATATGGGTTTTTGCATTTAGATCAGCTTTTTAAGCTCTTCTAAATGCAAAAAAGTTTTTTTCAGACATTACTAACACTTTAAGAGCTCATACTGTGGAGTGTATTTAAGTATATCGCATTTAGAGATCAGAAAGTTTGCTCTGTGTATAAAAAATGTATCCACAGAAATAAAACACATTAATGTTTGATTAAGGTTCAGTATATTTATTTTTGTTGTTTTGTGTAAATAAAATAAATTGGTCTTGCGCTAAATTTCTTATTCAGTTACACAAATACGTCATGAAATAACCTAAAAATTATTGATAATGCCCCGCATATCAGCCTTCCCCCCCCAGCAACACCACATAAAACAAAGTGTCCCTCTTTGGTCATTTGAAATGTTAGGAGGTTATGTGTGTATGTCGCTCTTGGCCACAAACTTTGTGGGTGGGAAGGCCTACACTAGGGTCTGTAGAGACTGCACATGCTGCTTGGCAATGCTGAGCTGCGAATTCAAAGTCCTGCAGTTTAGTCTCTCTGGTAGGATTAATGAACAAGCACCATGGGCCCCTTTTCAGATCCCTGTTCTGCTCTCTCATTGGTCCAACAGGGCTAACAATGTGGCAACAGCTTCATATGCAGTTCTGCTTACAGGGGAGCTGATATGGGACCGTCACCATGATATTTCTTTATAATTTGTTTAACAGATTCACCTACATTAGGCAGGTTCCTTTCTATAGCAGTCAGGTACCTCTATTTTTTGCATTATATTTGCAGTTTCATGTATACAGTGCTGTCTATCAAAGTCTGTGCCTCCTCACAAACAATGGGTTTTATGGTCTTTAGTGGCTCGTAAGGGTCTTTAATTTGTAAATCTGACATGATGTTCTTCAACTTTCCATTATTAGGCCACACTTCTTTGTCTCGGCCCAAGTCTCTGTTGGTGTCTTCTCCGTCCACTAAGTTACTCAGTCTTGAGGAGGCCCAGGCACGAACACAGGCACAAATTAACTCCCCTGTTGTGGCAGATAGCAAGTACATTGAGGTGGGAGATGGACCAGCAGCCCTGCAGGGAAAATTCCACACAGTTATTGAGTTCCCTTCTGAGAGGTAAGAAAACAGACCATTGGTATGATACATCACATTTCCTCCTTAGATATTTGAATGAAAGCACATTTTGCTGAACTTTCATATTCATGCAAGTATAATTGTAATTATGTATGTTTTGTAAGACACAGGTATCCTTGCAATATCCTCATTCCCATACCAGGGAATTCTCTGGATCTGCCCTGGAGACTTCATTTTTCAGATTTAAAGGATCAGTAAACGTTTTTATGAAAAAATAAATATTGTAGGGATTTTCCTATTGCGTAAAATAAGGGTATTCCCACTGCGGAGAGATTTATATTTCAAGAGTTATTACAGTTTAAACCCATGTTTTTTTACATTAACAGTGCCCTCTAGTGGTCAAATTCTAATTAGATTTCCTGTTAGATTCTAATGGAGAGGAAAATCAGAAAGGTCAGAGACATACAGTTCTCCATAGAATGTGATAGAAACTGCCTGTCACTTCCTGTCAGTTAGAACTATCAGGAAGTAAACCACAGAAAATTAACTTCCTGATTATTTGAACTGTTATACATTTTGAATAAAACATCTGACAGCAATGGGAGTGACCTTGTTTTATTCAGCAGGAAAAGCTCTATACAATATGTGTTTTTATAAAAAAAAAAAAGTTTACTGCTCCTTTAATTATCTGGACTCTGGGGATAGAGTATGATTCTCCAGTGTGCTGAGTTCCCTAGTAACTTAACCCACTCCCAGCCTGTTTCCTCCATCTCCAGCCCCATTCCACCTATTGCCCTGGTCATTTAAGGGCAAGCTCTGCTTTCCACCTCCCATATCCTTCATGCTCCAGGGTGTTTGGACTTGAAAATTCCTATGTATGCCCATGCCTTGTAAGGACCAGAGGGAGTGAGCAATGCACTGTAACACATGTTAATTGTTACAGTATAATTTAACTGGGAGACATGGATACTAATGAGGATTTGAAGTTAATTATCCCTGTACTTAAAAACTTCATGTCTGGAACGGTGGTATTTATGCAGACATTTTAATACCAGAATATTGTGACAGTAATTTAAAGAGTAAAAATTGTAGTTAATACAATCAGTTTTTTCTTAAACATGTGATTTGTTTTGTTGAGGTTTGACCTCATCAATATTTAAGTTTCTTTAATACCCCAGTAAAGCAAAACTCCCATCTTGTTACTCTTGCTCACTCTAGTAATAGGGATCACATCTCCTGATAAATAAATGAAGGCCAGTGGGTCATCCATTAATCTCAACAAATCTGTGGACACTTTCAAAATATCTATAAACTTAACTGGAGATGCTGCACTGCATACCTCCCAAGTGCCCTCTTTGAGACCCAAATCTCTCTGTCCCTCTTCCCACCCTGGTGTCCCTCTTTTTAGGAGATCAGACTGTGTGGTGTGTATATATGTACATCACGTTGCTCCACAACAATACAACTCACATTAATATTTGTTTAAACTTCACTATATGTTTATAAATTAGTCTGTGTAAGTAAAACACTTTGGTTTTCCTCTAAATCATGTATTCAGTTACACACGTCCCTCTTTGGTCATTTGAAATGTTGGGAGGTGTGCATTGTTGTCACATCAGCTCTGCTAATAAAGGCAGGTGGGTCAGAAGTTTATCTTCTCCATCTATGCTAGTAAAGGTAGGGGTTTTTTTGCCACAAAGGGGAACACCAGTTGATTTGTTTGATTCCTACAGAATAGGGAAGCTATTTCCATTTTGTTTGAAGCAGAATCCACATGATCTGCTTCAAAATTGTTATGGATAATTTTCTTTTCACTGCCTTGTAGGCTGGGGAGGTTTCAAAGATGTGACTTCTCAATATGTTGGAAGCCTCTGGCATAGGTATAGGCAACCTATGGCCCTCCAGCTGTTCAGAACTACAGTTCCCATCATCCTCAACCAGCCATCGGCTGGCTGTGCATGATGGGTGTTGTAGTCCTGAACAGCTGGGGGCCTCAGGTTGCCCAGCTTTGCACTAGTATGCAAGTGCTTAAAGTGGATGTGTCACCTATGGACAACATCCCATAAATAGTTAGGTGACATAGCCAATACCATAAAAATGTTTTATTTTTTATTTTAAGCTTCAATATTGTTTAAATTTAACTTACAAAAGTCTGTGCCGCAGCCACTTCCGTGTTGACTGCGGTTAATGTGGTTACAGAGCTCTGCCTCTGCTCTCCTCCCTCCTCCGATGACAGAGGCTTCTGTCGGTAAGCTGGAGCAGTCTCATTGGCAGAGATCGATATCTGGCCAATGAGAGTGCTCCAGCTTACAGACAGACGCCTCCGTCATCGGAGGAGAGCAGAGGCAGAGAGTCGGGCTGCAGTCTATGCGGAAGTGGCTGCAGGGCCGACTTTTGTAAGTTAAATTTAAACAAAATCGAAGCTTAAAATAAAAAATAAATACCGTTTTTATGGTATTGGATGTGTCACCTAACTATTTATGGGAGGTTGTCCATAGATGACACATCCACTTTAATATATTGTGTTAAAGGGATAGTAATACTTATGATGTAAAAAAAATATATGTTGTAGGGTTTATATCCCTGAATAAAACAAGGGTACTCCCACTGCTGAGAGATGTTTTATTAAAACATAACAGCTCAAACCTGAATTTGTTAGGTGCTATATCAGTGGCCTAAAAAATTACAGTGGCGCTGTTGCTACACCGTCCTATGGAGATTTATGGTCTACAGACCAGAGCAGTCCATAGGATGGGGTAGCAACAGCGCCATTGTAAATTTTCAGGCCACTGTGATATTGCACCTAAAAAAATTCAAGTTTGAGCTGTTATAATTTTTTAATAAAATATCTCTCAGCAGTGGGAGTACCCTTGTTTTACTCAGGGGGATAAACCCTACAACATATATTTCTTTACATTTTAGTATTACTATCCCTTTAAATGCACTTGTACATTTACAACGCATTGCAAAACAATGCATTTCACACCCATCTTCTTCTCAAAGGGTTAATCTAGAAACAAATTCTTAACGGATGAAAACACTTCAGATATATTTCAGGAATTTTCCTCAAGAATATATAGTTCAAAAGGTTTTAGTCAATTGAAAGAACTCAGTAGTAAAGGGATTTGTTTTCTTTTTTTTTAACCTGAGTTGGTGTTTGTTTTTGTTTTTTTTTAATTTGCTCTGAAAACACTATTACTGATCACAATGGTGTCGCTCATAAAAAGTAGCTGTTTTATAGCATGTGTGGTCTCGGTTTAACAAAAGGGGTAAGTCTGGTTTTACTACAAAAATGCTGCTGTCCTCAACTTCACATTTTTTTTTAGTTAAGCCATTTAGATCTGACTTGTATGGTGGTCTTCATTTACTTAAAGGAACACTAACACTAAGGAATAAATTGGTATATGTATTTAAAATATAATGTACTGTAAGACATAGTTATATTAAATCCCTAAAACCTAATTCTAAATTTGCATTTTTAATACATGTGTAGACTAATGTTTAGACACCAGGCCTTAAAAGCTGAAGTCCTTTGCTACTAGCCAAGCCTGAAAAGTTACTCACCACTGCAAGCTATAGCATACCCACCAGGGCTGAATTTCTACTCGCCCGGGGTAAATTTTCACTCGCAATTTGCTAGTGGTGAGTGGAAATTTTGAGCCCTGTAGACACAATCTAGTTGATTGCTTGTACCCTCTCATCTTCTGTTCAGAAAGGCTGATCTCTTTTATCTCAGGCTCTTTAACAGACAAAAAAACACTATCACTTCTGAGACACCTAGCAAGACTGCTGTTTATATAGGAGTCCTGGAAAAAGAAGAAAGGAGAGCCTGCTGGGAGCATATCTAAGATTAGATTTTAGGCCTCAGGAAACAATAATATAATGCTTACAGAGGCTAGCTTGGAGTACAAGTTCTTTATCTGTGCATAAACCTGAATTGTTTTAGTTGCTGGCTTTCCATAACACTTTAAGTTTGCAGCAGGGGATCAAATATTTTTTCCCCTCACTGTACTTTGGGTCTTTTCATCATCTTTACAACCTCTCACTGTCTATTTGTTCAGGAAAAGGCCGCCAAGCAAGATGAAGAAGTCTCCAGTCGGAAGCTGGCGCTCTTTCTTCAACCTCGGCAAATCATCATCCTCGTCGTCTATGTCTAAAAGGAAGCTACAGCGTAATCCAAGCGAGCCATCAGAAATGAAGGCTATGGCATTTGCAGGTGGGTGCTCACTGCTAACCTGCATATAAGGAGCAAAAGCACCATTTAACAAATGGAAATATTTTAGTTATCCCCTCTGGCTCATTTACTTTGCCCCAGAATTACTCCACTTTTATTTCAAAAATAAAGGCCTAAGACTGAAAGGGATATAAAGTGATGAGAAATTGTACAACTGACAATAGGTGGCTCTAAAGCAGGGAGCATCAAGTCCAGGGGGTTATGATTTGAGGTGTGATAAAGAGGTGATAAAGCGGACATGACTTCTCCAGTGATATCACTTCTCTAGTTCCTATGTTATTCTATAGAGCCTATGCAATAAGATCTTCAAAGTTGAGAAAATCTTAGTGCATTGGCTCCATAGAATAACATAAGGCTTGGAGAAGAGATAGCACTGGAAAAGTCCTCTCTGCTTTATCTCCTCTTTATCATGCCTTAGTGTATAACCCCCAGGTCTTCATGAGCTGCCAACAGTGCATGGTTTCTGGATATCTCAGCTCAAACACTGGCAGCTCAACCAGTAGCTCAGTCACTTAAATTGATCCACCTATTCACAAGCAGTGATATCCTGAAAACCTGCACTCTGGGAAGCTCTTGAGGACCAGGGTTGGCAATCTTTTCTGTGCAAGGTACGGCAGAGGTGGATGGATATACAGTACTGAAAGAATAATATTGGGGGACTGTAATGGGTAAAGAATGTGTATGCTAACAGCAGGGCTTAAAGGGATAGTAATACTTCATTTTAACTTTATTTTATTTTGTAGGCATTAAAAAAACATGAAGAATGATATAAGTCTTATCTCTGAAACCTTTATGGTTTAAGAGATATTCACAAACAAAGTATCCCCCCCCTGTTCAACCAGATCAGAAGGGAGATGCCCAGGTAGACTGCAGAGAGGGACAATCTTCAATTAAGATAATGGAAAAAGCTGAAAAACTTGTCAAGGGGGGAAGGGCTTTCATTGTTTTCATACAAAGAAGATTGTCCCCTTCTGTTATCTGTACTGTCATACAACCAGACTCACATCTGAGAAGAGATGGCTCACACTAGGTAAAAGGGGCGGGGAGGGGAACTTTGCTTGTGAATATCTCATAAACCATAAAGGTTTGAGAGATAAGACTTATATCATTCTTCATGTTTTTTTAATGCCTACAAAATAAAATAAAGTTAAAACGAAGTATTACTATCCCTTTAAAACTTGAAGTCCTTTGCTACTAGCCAGACCTGAAAGGTTACTCGCCACTGCAAGACATAACATACCCACCAGGGCTGAATTTCTACTCGCCAGGGCTGAATTTCCACTCGCCATTGGCTAGTGGTGAGTGGAAATTTTGAGCCCTGCTAACAGTACAGTGTAGGGAGTCACTGAGCAAAAAGATCTCTACTGCAGTTACTGACTTAGAGTACTGTACATGTGCCAGCACATTTTCTATGGCTCTACTGCAGCACTACAGGCACCTAGACTTATGTATACTGATGATATAAAGACGCAAGGGTCTCAGACTAAGGTCCTTATGCAGGAAGCAAAATATGAACATTTCTGGAGCAAACCAACTACTCTTTGGGAGGGGGCATTCTACTTGGGACAGGCTTTTTAAAAAAACATTAAAAGCCATTTAAATCCATAAATGGCCAAATTTTACGGTCTGCCTTAAAGCCATATTTAGAAAAAGTGCAATTCTGAAGCAAATCACTAGTACCGTCTGGGACAAACAAATGCCCCCTATTTGTATTTTTCCCCTATGATGCAGTTGGTTGGCCTTAGAAGTGCACCTCTTTAGCTTCCTGAATAGGGATCTGAGTATTTTATTCATTCCAGTTTGTAGTGACTAACTATACATGTGTTTTTGCTTCCTCAGGTGGAAGAGGGGACAGTGGCACCATGCGTTCAGCTAAAAGTGAGGAGTCACTCAGTTCTCTGCATGCAGCAGATGGTATGTGTGGTTTATTATGAGGGATCCCCATACATTTCACTGCCAGATGGAAGGAGGGCAACTCATTGCTCTTCATTGCACTGCAGGGGATTTTAACTCCTTGAATGCTATAGAGGTCTCCAACACAGGTACCTCTTTAGCAATCAATTGGTTAAAAGCCCCTTTTAAATCATTAAGGAGTTACATTTTCTCCCCTAATGCAGCTGGTTTTCTCCTGAATTCCACCCATTTTGTCTTTATAAATTTGGCCTTTAAAGTCTTATGTACAAAGTAAAAGAGATGTAATTCTGGAGTAAACCAACTGCACCGTAGGAGACAAATCAAAATTCCCAACATTCTCATAGATTTAAGTGTCTCTTAACCCCTTGAATGCTTTGTTGGAGGCATTCATGGGGTAAAAAAAAAGACACATTTAAATCAATTGGCGTTTTAATTTGTCTCCTATGATGCAATTGGTTTGCTGCAGAATTACTCTCTTTTTTTTTTTTTCATTCATATGGTCAGAATGCTTAAAGGAGCAGTAAACTTTTTTTATGAAAAATTATATATTGTAGGGATTTTCCTATTAAGTAAAATAAGGGTACTCCCACTGCGGAGAGATTTATATTTCCAGAGTTATTACAGTTTAAACCCATGTTTTTTTACATTAGCAGTGCCCTCCAGTGGTCAAATTCTAATTAGTTTTCCTGTTAGATTCTAATGGAAAGGAAAGTCAGAAAAGTCAGAGACATACAGTTCTCCATAGAATGTGATAGAAACTGCTTGTCACTTCTGGTCAGTTAGAACTATCAGGAAGTAAACACAGTAAATTCACTTCCTGGTTATTTAAACTGCTATAATTTTTGAATAAAACATCTCACAGCAGTGGGAATGACCTTGTTTAATTCAGCAGGAAAAGCTCTATAAAATATGTGTTTTCATAAAAAAAAGTTTACTGCTCCTTTAAAGCGGAACTATCATCATTATAACACTGTCCCCCAATCTATTACTAATATAGCGACAGGCAAAGGCATACTTTTGTTATGCTGAATAAGTCCACGTTATTGAGGGAAACCAACTTCTTCTGCAGTCACCAGCATCTGTCCTGTTCACTGTTCGAATTGGTGAGTGGTTTCCTTGGTACCTCAAGTTAATGACGGCGCAGGCGCACAGAGCTTCTCTTGTAAGCTTTGTGCAGCAGATGCTTGCCAAAGAAGTTGTTTTTCTTCAATAACACAGACTTATTCAGCATAATAGAAGTATAGCTTTGCCTATTGCTATATTAGTAATGGATTGGGGGGGGAAATGTTATTATGGTGATAGTTCTGATTTAAAACGTTCTTACCGTGACATGAGTGGTGTCATCCCAGAGTATAGTAAAGATTTGTTCTTTGGCATGTTTACACAAAAAAATGCATGCGCATATAGTTTGTGTGTTGTAACAACTGGCATGTGGCTAATTTTCCAAGAGACCCAGTGCTCAGGCCAGCATACTGTATTAGTAGTGTACTAGGTAGATCAATTGCCTCATTACTAGGAAAGGCGGGTCCCTAAAAAGGAAGGTACCAGGTCATCTCATTCTGTATTGGTGTATTGCCTTTCTGGTGACATGTAATGGAATAATTTTCTGCTTGTCAGGTTTAATAACCGATTATTAAAAAAAATAAATAATAATATTGGGTCATCAACCTGACATGACCTAGCTAAACATCAGCCGTAATTACTAGTAGGGAGATTAGCACCGTTACATGCCACAAGGTGCCGACAACAGACCAGGCTTTATAGGAAGTAAACATTTATTATGAAAATAAATTACTGGAAATACAGATCCAGGGAGTTCAATACCAGAGACATAAGTGTTTAAAAACATGTGAAGATAAAAAGAAATAATAAAAATTATACGTAATTTGACTTGTAGATATTATGTACATGCAGAATAGGTATAGTCAAAATGAAGGGTTACTACCCCTTCAATCCAGGCAGAAAATACTGGCCACTATGGATCAATTCTGTATGGATTAGTTAACCAGGTTAATTGCTCATTACTGCTGGGCTGGGCATCATCTCCATGGAGACAGACATAACTTCTTGGAGGTGGATGCACTAAGGAGAGATAAAGAGGTGATTGAGTGGATATAACTTCTCCAGTGATATCACTTCTCCAGTTCCAATGTTGTTCTGTTGAGCGTATACACTAACATTTCTCATGTGGGAGAGATCTTAGCGCATGGGCTCCATAGTATAAGATGGCAACTGGAGAAGAGGTATCACTGAAGAAGTAATCTACTCTTTATCATACTTTAGTTCCTCTAACCCTTGTTGCAGGGCTCCTCAAAACCATACTCCACTGAAGACCTCCTAAGAAAACCAATGGGAAGAGTTCAGTCCAGGAGTCCTGCAGAAAGAATCATGTCTGCCTCCATGAGTGCGATACCCAGAATTAATTCAGTATTTATTTTGGAGAACCAGTTCATCCAGAATTGATTAAAAGTGGCCATTAGGATTTTCTGTGCATATTAAGTTGTGGGAATTTTTTATTAGAAGAAATATTGTATTCCTTTAAGGGAATGTGCCATCTTAAACTTAAAATGTGATAATTTAAACACAGCCCCTGGCACTTAAAGGATTAATTAAGAAGTATTTGCTTCATTGTGCCTATGGAAAGGGGAAATAATGTGGAGGGATATTTGAAACTCTTTAGTAGTTCGCCTCCTAGTCCTGCTTGCACCTGGCAGGATTTTACATTCACACACCACCTCACGCTTGGCTTATGTGTGCTGGAGCATGATGCCACGCACCTCTTGTAGTTGGTGTAAAAGGCGTCTGACACCCATGCTCACCAGCCAACTGTGTCATTGTGGAGACTGACATAAAATGCTTCTGGCATCATGCCACAGCCTGATGAAAGACATGATGAGGAACAGGAAACCTTAAAGGAGAACTAACACCACCTAATAATAACCCCCCCATTTACCATACTATGGCCAAAAAATTACAGTGGCCTCTATGCATTTTACCCCGTGCCTTTGCTCAAGGGATGACATCCTCAGTCTGTCCTGGTTATAATGGCCATGGAGGCAGACATAACATTGCTGGCATTTTTTCTAACTGAAGTTGACAAAATGAATGAGCCTACATAATCCTTTAATGACCAGAAGCGTGTGCAACAGATTGTGAAGCAATGTGTTGCACATCCCTCAGATCCTTAGCCCTTTGAGTGCCAGAAGGGCGTGCCATGCATTTCTTTGCAATACACTGCACACCCCCCTGGCACTCAAAGGGGTAACTGGTACAGTACAGTCAGCAGAGTTTGAGTTCCTGTCATCTCCGCCTTTACTGATATGACATCCATGGCAGAATGAAGATGTTATCACATGAGCCATGGAGCATGGGACAAATACATAGGGGCTATTAGGATTTCTTGGCCAGAAATGTAATTGGGAGGTTCTCATTAGTAGGGGTTAGCTTTCCTATAATAATGCTGTAATAAATCCTCTTTATACATTTGGTTGAGTTGGTTTACTCCAGATTTGCTCATATCCTAGAATGTGCTGGGTTTTTTTTTTTAATGCATTGCGTTGCGTACCCCTCTGGCACTCAGAGGGTTAAAACCGATATTCTAATTAATCGGAATCTAAATTCACTTACACTTCATAATATATTGATGTAATCTTAAATGGGAAGTAACACCTCCCAATAATTACCCTCCGGTTGCTTTACTATGGCCAGAAAATACGAATGGCTCCTGTGAATTTTGCCTTCATACCTTGTTTCAAGCGAAGCCATCTTCAATCAGGCCTTGATAATGTGTCTGTGGAGGCAGACAAGACTGTTTCTGGCAGGTATTTCAACTGTAGCAGGCAGAATTCATGAGCCTACATAACAGAGTGGCACGGAATGCATTGCAAAGCAATGTTTTGTACAACCCTCTTTTCCTTAAAGGGTTAAGAATACCAAGGGGTGGGGTCCTGCTACCAACTGTCATGTATCTCCATGAACATGACATACAGAACTGAATGTTATTATCTTTTGAGTCAAGTTGCATGGAAACAATTTAGAGGGGGTGTTAGGATTTAATGGTCATAGTACTGGAGGAGGTAGTTGTTATTAGGAGGTGATTCTTCCCCATTAAGTATAAAAATAGAAATGGAATTATTTGATTCTGTATTGTCTTTCAATTTTAGTAAGGGAGGTGAAATGTACATTCTCACAACAATGTTGTCATCCTTATTTTCCTAGGGGAGTCCAAGCTTTTTCGTCCACGTCGTCCTCGTTCAAGCAGTGATGCCCTTTCTGCCTCATATAATGGGGATCTTCTGGATAGCTGCAACCGTTACAACTCTTACGATAACCTTCCCCATGATCAAGATAGTGATGGTGATGAAGGCTTGATCCATGTCCCTGCTATGCTGTCTGGTCGCTCTCCTGAAGATGAGGATCTCAGCCCACCAGACATTGGTGTTGCCAGTTTAGACTTTGATCCAATGTCATTCCAGTGCAGCCCACCCCAGCTAGAATGTGAAGCACCGGATATCAATAATGTGTTTCAGTTAGATACTACTGCAAGCAATGGCAAAGAAAAGGTGCTATATAGGTCTCAAAACCCAGGCAGTGGTCCTAGCTCTGAACCAATGTCCCCTTTCCAAGAGAGACTTGTTAGTCCATTCCTAACTCCTGACAGAAGCCCTAGTGCAGATAAAATTCCAAAAACCTCTTCGTCCTTTGCAGAGAAGGTGGTGCATGCTTTCTCACCTAAAGTGGGGCGCAAAGCAGTCCGCTCTCCTCCAATGACCATCTCAGATCCTGTGACCATCTCATTGCCTAGCAGAGTTTCAGAAATGATTGGTAGCATACAAGGGACCACTAGTGTTACCCAATCACTGAATTGGTGCAAGGACAGCAGTAGCAGTGCCAGAGATACTGGAAATATGCAAGACTCCCCCTGTAGACTAGGGGATATAGGAGTTGTCCATATCCCTCCATCAACTATGGCAGAGTTTACAGGCGCTACAGTTACTCCATTGACTTATCAGTGGAGCCCAGCTGGCAAAGAGACAGAGGATAAAGCAGGAATAGGTTCTCAAGGTTTATCCCAAACTCTAAGAAGTAGTGAGTTACAATATGCAGATAGTTGGAATAACCAGGAGCAATGTATCAAGACTGAAACTGGAGCATCCCAAAAGGAGGATACAGATATGCCAAGATTAGATCAGAATAAATCAATCACCATTCTGCCATCCCCTCCAGGTAAGTACAAATCTTCTTACCAGTACCTCCAAATGAAACCCACACTTCCCTCAATCTGGGCAGAAAATCCTAATGGCCACTATGCATAAATTCTATGTGGATTGGTTCTAAAAAAATTATTTAACCCCTTAGCGACAATGGACGTACATGTACGTCCTCTGTGGCTGTCACTTAGTGACAGAGGACGTACATGTACGTCCAGGAAATCCGGATCCCCGCGCGGCTGCACGCCGTTCGGGGACTCCGGATTCTAATGAAGAAAAAAAAAAATGTTAGACGGGAGTTAAGTGACGGCCGCGTCTGCACGCGGCCGTCACTAAGGGGTTAATTAGTACTGCATGTCATCCCCATGGAAGCAGGCATGATTCTTTGATGCAGGAGTGAAACCCACCCCAAATGAAGTCTTCTTGAAATCCACTACTTAAAGGGATAGTAATACTTAAAATGTAAAAAAAAATATGTTGTAGGGTTTATCCCCCTGAGTAAAACAAGGGTACTCCCACTGCTGAAAGGTGTTTTATTCAAAAGTTATTAATTTTCAAAGTTGAATTTTTTAGGTGCAATATCACAGTGGCCTGAAATTGTACAGTGGCGCTGTTGCTACACCATCCTATGGAGATTTATGGTCCCGGGACCAGAGCTGTCCATAGGATCGTGTAGCAACAGCGCCACTGTACAATTTCAGGCCGCTGTGATATTGCACCTAAAAAATTCAACTTTGAAAATTAATAACTTTTGAATGAAACGCCTTTCAGCAGTGGGAGTACTCTTGTTTTACTCAGGGGAATAAACCCTACAACGTTTTTTTTTACATTTTAAGTATTACTATCCCTTTAATTGGCTGGTTGGGGATAATGGGAGGTGCATTTCCCAACAGCTGGAGTACAAAAATTGACTCCCCCTAAAGTAGAACGATATTTAAATATATGAAATTTGTGACATTAGCTAAAAGAATTGCATGGATCAATTATAAGATACTAGCTGAACAGCCCGTTACACGGGCCACAGTGCCACTCCCACCCGGTCGCGGGGCAGTCACGCGCAGTAGAGACTGCCCCGCGCCGTGGCTGATACAGAGCTGAACGCTCCTTCGGAGCGCCCACCTCTGTATCATTCGCGGCGCGGGCAGTCTCTACTGCGCATGACTGCAGCACGCGCAGCAGTGCCTACTGCGCATGTTGCGCCGTTACACACGAATTAGCGAATTATTATATAGGATAGAAGGAAACATTTACATTAGCAGGATAATATGTATAAAGTGAACAGTATAGAGAGAGAACACACACAAGAAATGGCTAAGAAGTGCATTGCAGTCCCCTCTGGAACTAAAAGGATTAAAGGGATAGTAATACTTTGTTATAAAAATCTTGAAAATTGTAGATATTAATAATAGAATTAGAATAAGCTACTTCCCATGTCTCGAATTCTGCATCTGTCAGCGAGATCGCTGACGTATGAGAAAGGGGAGAGAGGGGGGAGTTTAAATGCTACAAAGACAAAAACTATGACTTTTTGAGACATGGGAAGTAGCTTATTCTAATTTTATTATTAATATCTCCAATTTTAGAGATTCTTATAACAAAGTATTACTATCCCATTAAAGTGAACCAGAACAAATTATAATTTTGGACTGGTTCACAGGAGTATACAATTCCGGGGCAAACCAGATGCATCATTGAGGACAAATAAACATTTCTATTGCTTTAAATAGGGGTTTTAACCCTTTGAATGTTAGAGAGTTCTCTAACACATTGTGTCACAATGTGTTTTGGAGCTCTGTAGCTTAGGTCAGTGACAATCTTAGAAAAGTTTGTCCCCTACAGTGCATTTGGTTTGTCCCTAAATTACTCTGTGCACATAAGGCTCAATGTTACCTATGCAATTTTTTCTACCTAACTTGTAAATGAATACAAACACCTCCATTTAACTCTCTGCTTACCTTTGTGGCAGAAAACCCTAGTGGCCTCTATGGATTTTGCTCTTGCGCCATGGTGCATGAGATATAACATCTTCAGTCTGCCTGGATAACATCTGTGGGTTCATACATTCTACCTGCTACAGTTTGAGTGAATAAAACACAGATGATCCAGTGGGCGTAGATTCGGAAGATGTTCTTAAAGGGGAACTTTCACCTCAGAACATTTTTTTACTAACTCATTAAACAGTGTTGGGAAAGGTGCTTCTTTTTTTTTTTTTTTTTTTTTTTTTACATACTTAGTAAGATATTTGATGTCCAAGCCGCGCACTTCCGCATTCTGCGGCTTAGTATCTGCGGCACAGCTCTAAGAACAGTTTCACTCTCCTCCCACCTCCCTCCCAGCTGCCCCGGGGATCGCATTTACGATTCACTTCGGTGTTCTGTGAACGGCTCCTAACGTTACAACAAGAAGCGATTAGCATTATACTGAGGTTGCACCTTTCCCAGCACTATTTAACTGTTTAATGAGTTGGTAAAAAATGTTCTGATGTGAAAGTTCCCCTTTAAACCAGAGTTCAAGGTTAACAATTGCAGTAGCTATTAGAATTTTTTTGGCCATAATAATGTAAGTGGGGTTATTATTAGGATGTGTTGGTGTTCCTTGAAGTAAAAAATAAACAGGTAGATAGGATAGATGGTAACTTAATAACATAGTAAAATGGTAAATTTGGTTGAAAAAAGACACATGTCAAGTTCAACCTTCGCCTCATAACCTAGTAAAATTAAATATATAAGTCTTACTGCCTCCAAAATGAGTATTTGATTGTTTACCAGAATTTCCTTTTTTACCTACTAATACTCAGTATAACCCTGTATGTTCACTTTTGTAAGAAATGCATCTAATAGTCTCTTAAATGTATCCATTGTATCTGCCATTACAACATCCTTGGGCAAAGAACTCCACAATTTAACAGACCTTCCTGTAAAAAAAAAAAAAAAAAAGCATTCCTCTGTTGAAGCTGAAACTCCTTTCTTCTAATCATACATGGTGGCCCCTAGTTATTTGATCTGGCCTTGGAATTAAATGCTAACCAGAAATATCCTTGTATTGACATTCTGTATAGTTACAGAGTGTAACAAGATCCCCTTGTAGGCGTCTTTTCTTTAGAGTGAATAAAAAAAGTATGGCTAGATGTTCTTCATACTTCAAATCCTCCATTCCCTTAATTAATTTTGTTGCTCTTCTCTGTACTCTATCCAGTTCTAGACTATTCTTTTTCAGAACTGGTGCAGAAAACTGAACTGCATATTCAAGGCAAGGTCTTTCCAACAATTTGTCCAGTGGCAAAATTATGTTATCCACTGTTAGTTCAGTGCTTTTTGACACTAATCACTGTTTCCAAGTTTACAAGCACTCCCAGATCTTTCTCTAGCAATGAGTCTTAGAATGACTCCATTAGGTTCATAAGTATATTATAATTTGCTCACCTGAAATTCATAACTTTACACTTTTCTACATTAAACTTCACATTCCATTTGCTTGTCCAGTCTTCCACTTTATGTAAATCCGTCTGTTGAGAACAAACGTCCTGCTGTGAATTTATTACTCTGCATTATTTAGTGTTGTCTGCAAATATTGAAATTTTGCTTTCTATACCTATTTTCAGGTCATTTATAAACATGTTAAAGAGCAGTGGACCAAGTACTGAACCCTGAGGTACTCCACTCTCAACTTTAACTGTATTGGAAGATTTTCCCTTTACAACATGTGCTGTTCCCTGTCATTCAACCAGTTTTCTGTCCAGTTGCAAAGTTTTTCCCCTACCAGCAATTTCCTTATTTTATGCACCAGTCTCCTGTGTGTGGCACTGTAGCAAGTACAAAATCCAGATATACTACATCTACTGCTTTGCCGTTGTCCAGGTTAATACTTACTTCATAGAAGCTCAAAGATTTGTTTGCCAATATATATTCCTTAAAAACCATGCTGCTTCCTGCTAATAGTTTTGTTCTTTTCAGTGTAATCCTGAATATAACCCCTTATTATCCCTTCAAGCAGGTTTTCTACTACTGAGGTCAAACTCATAGGTCTATAAATCCAAGGTTCTGTTTTAGTTCCCTACTTAAATAAAGGCACTACATTGTCTATACACCAAATTTGTGGTACCGATCCTGTAGAGAGTGTCTTGCTAACACTGCACTGAATTCCAGAAGAGCCCTTGGGTGTATGCCATCAGGCCCAGATGCTTTGTTAGTCTTAATTTCTGAGTTGTCCATGAGGGATGCAGGAACCATGGAGTAAAGAGCTTTTCCTTTTAGGATTCAGGGAACTACAAATGAAACTCCTCCCACACCTTGCCCTCTATACCCCTCCACCAATCAACTCCAAGGTAATGATGTTCAGGAGGTGCAGGGCCATTTCCTTATTTTCCTTTTTGTTTTTTATTGTTGACTAGCTAATTGGGCCCTCACTTTGTCGGGAGAGTCCCTGGGACCCTTTTGTTCAGTTATCCCATTGGGGCTTTGGATCTAGAGACAGTGTTGATTCTGGTTCCAGATCTGGCCTTTGGCTAGAGGGCTTAGCTTGAGGCTTATGCTGGGATTCAGAGTCTGCCGATCACATCACAACTCTGGTGCTGAGTTATGGATAACCAGAGGCTGGTTGGGGAAGTATTATAGGAAGATCCCCTGTTGGATCCTTCTTACGGTATGCACTATGTGGTTGCTTTTTCACCACTTAATCCGGCGAGCCTTCCAGCTCAATCGGTTGCTGTTTTAGCATATTGCGCTTCTTTCTGCTAGGCTTATGCTCCCTTTATCCCATATGTGTTATCTGGAATGCTCTTCATTGGCGTCACTTAACAGGTTTCAGGCACATTGCATATCTAGGTTATCTTCTCCTGTATGCTGCTTCAAGTTAGGGGTGATGTTCGTACCAGTGGGTGACTAGGTTTTTTCTCTGGACACCGTGCTGAAGCCTATCGACAGGTATTCTCTTGGCTCTTATACTTCCTGTGTTTCTACCCTGTTAAGTGCCCAGGTTTCCAAGAGCTTGAATTTTTCCATAACTGCTGCTTCTAGGGATTTGCCACCAGTGTTGTAACCTGAGTCTTTAGATGGCTCGATTGCCAACTTAAAGGGACCATAATGTCCCAGAAAAAAATCTTTATAGTTTTGTAGTGCTTAAAAAATTCAACTATATGCAACAAATCCTATCTCTCAAACCGCTATGGTGTGAGAGTTATTCAGCACTAAAGTTCCCCCTCCCTCCCCTTTCCCGGACGTCAGCACTGTGCTGACAGCAGGGGAATCCTGTCCGGGGACCAACTGGAGGCTCTGCAGCAGAACTGAAATCGTGTTATTGGAAAAATAATTACTTAATTGGAAATGTCTACAAAGTGTGCCTGGTTTGCAAGCACACTTTGTAGACCATTCCAATGAAGTAATTTGTTTTAAATAACGAGATTGTTGCTTTTCTAAAGAGCCTCCTCGTGTCGGCCGACACAGATCTCCTGCTGTCAGCTTTACAGCTGACATCAGGAGAAGGGGAGGGAGGGGAGAACTTTGAAAGTGAATACCTCTCAAACCATAGCGGCTTGAGAGATAGGATTTGTTGCATATAGTTGAATTTTTTTAAGCACTACAAAACTATAAAGATTTTTTTCTGGGACATTACTGTCCCTTTAATTGACAAAGTGTTGGTCAGATTCCTGGAATCGCCCTGCAGGCCAGTAAAACTAGGTAATTGCCTGTCTCGATAAGTTGCGATCCCTCTGTCCTCTCAGTCCACCCTTTCTTTGATGATGAGGGGGAGATAACAGTGAGGACACTGATCTTCCACATTCAGTCTCTGATTGGTCATCCAATGATGAGGAGGACACCAAGTTAGTGGAGCCCTTAATTAGGGCCATTCTGAATGTTTTGCAGTAGAACCTTTGGATGTATGCCATCAGACTTGGTGCTTTATAAATCTTAATTTTATCCAGTCCTCCCTTGACCTTTTCTTGGTTAACCCTATATCTGATAATGGTTGTAATTGTTATTATTTATTTGTTTAGGAATTTTTTTACCAGGGAGAATACATAGAGATTTCTCTTGTTTTCAGCTATGTCCTTGAGAGTGTTTATTAATTGAGGCTCTTCTACCATTTCTTCTCCCCTGGTGTAAATAACAATGAAAAGAATGTGTTCAGACAATGGATGGACAGATGGATGGATGTGTATACAGTTTATGCATCTATTGGTTTTCTAAGTGAAAAGAAGTTAGCACAACCTCTGCAGCAAAGAAACTTAAACTTGACATATTTCTGCAAATTATAATGCACAGTTACAAGTTATTTGCTAAATTTAACAAATTGAGTAAAATAAAACTGGAAACGTGGCATGTGCATAAGTTTAGGTATCCTGTCAGTCAGTACTTAGTAACACCCCTTTGGCAGAAATCACAGCATTCAAACAATTCTTGTAGCTAACTAACAGTTTTTCTGTTCTTCCTTTAGGATTTTTTTCCCACTCTTCCTTGCAGAATGCTGCTAGTTCAGAAGTAGTCTTAGGTTGTCTTGCATTCACAGCATGTTTGAGATCTACCCACAAATTTTTTAATAATATTGACGTCTTGTGACTGTGAAAGCCATTTCAAAACCTTAAGCTTTTGTTACTTGAAGTAGTTTGTGGTTGATTTTGAGATGTTTTGGATCATTGTCTTGTTATCCAACATCCAACCTGTTTTCAGCTTCAGTTTCTTCACTGACTGTGGTACAAATCTTCCAGGATTTGTTGATGAGTAGTAAAATCCATTTTCCCTCTATGCTCACTATGTCCTGTGCCACTAGCTGCCACACAACTCCAAAGCATAATTGATCCACCTCCGTGCTTAAAGGGATAGTAATGCTTCATTTTAACTTTATTTTATTTTGTAGGCATTAAAAAACATGAAGAATGATATAAGTCTTATCTCTCGAACCTTTATGGTTTAAGAGATATTCACAAGCAAAGTTTCCCCCTCCCGCCCCCTTTTCCTAGTGTAAGCCATCTCTTCTCAGATGTGAATCTGGTTGTAAGACCAGACAGATAACAGCAGGGGACAATCTTCTTTGTATGAAAAGAATGAAAGCCCTTCCCCCTTGACAAGTTTTTCAGATTTTTCCCTTATCTTAATTGAAGATTGTCCCTCTCTGCAGTCTACCTGGGCACCTCCCTTCTGCTCTGGCTGCACAGGGTGGGGGGATACTTTGCTTGTGAATATCTCTTAAACCATAAAGGTTTGAGAGATAAGACTTCTATCATTCTTCATGTTTTTTTAATGCCTACAAAATAAAATAACGATAAAATGAAGTATTACTATCCTTTTAACAGTTGGGAGAGTGTTCTTTTCTTCAAATGTTTTTCCTTTTTTTTCGCCAAACATACCTTTGGTGATTGTAGCCAGATAGTTCAATTTTAACTTTATCAGACCACAGCACTTGCTTGCAAAATACCTCTTGCTTATGTAAGTGTTGTGATGCATACTTAAGATGTTCACTTTTGCGATGCTATTGACCTATAAGTTTCCTTCTGATGATCGTGTTTATGGAAACGATACTGCACAGTCAACTGGTGCACCACTACTCCCATACCAACTAAATGGTTTTTTTAGGTCCTTTGTATGTATATGGAGGTTTTGCTTTGCATTCATGACAAGTCTATCAGAGATTTTTCTTGGTCTTCCAGATTTTGTTTTGACTTCAACAGTTCCCCTTAAAGGGATAGTAATGTTTCACAATAAAAGTAGCTTCAAATCTTCATAGTATTTGGGCCATGGAGAGTATTATTTCAATGCTGTCAGAGTTGTATCTCAAGAATAATTGAATGATAAAGTATCCCCCTCCCGCCCTTTTTACTGATTTAACACTGCTCACCTCAGAACAGCAAGAATGTCCGGATGAGGTACAATCTTCAGTGAGAATAAGGAAAAACCTTTCAAGGGGGGCAGGGTTTTCCTTATGCTCACAGTAAGAATATTGTCTGTTGCTGTGAGCTGTCTTGTCCTAGACCAGATTCCACATCTGAAGGGAGGGGGATGTGGCTTGCACTAGGTAAAAGGGGAGGGAAGGAGGTAATTTGCTTTTTTTTTGTGAAACATTACTATCCCTTTAACTTCTATTATTTTCGACAGTGGAAATTGCAAGCAGGAAGTGTTTTGATATCTTTTTTTTATGGCCTTTTGTAACAGTCCATGGTTATTAAGTGTAAGCACAACACCCTGAGTGGTTCGGAGAGTCAGGGTATTTATTACACTCCAGAATTGTCATCAACTTACTAGATTAAGGCATAATGAGTCAATTAAGTAAGAGGGAGACCAGTTGTGATCGAGCATTTTATTATCCATCTGCTAATTATTTAAGCCTGACCCTTATTATATCTATGGCTGTAATTTTTTCATAGAAATATATTTATTACATTGGCTTGCTTTTTGTCGTTTAATGTGGGGGGAAGGGGGCAAGGTTCATTGGTCTGTCCCCAGGCACAGAAATTACTAGTTTCCAATTTGCCTGTTCTTTTGTTACTTGCAGTGATGAGCCAATGAATAACATTTGGAGATATTTTCTAATTGTTTGAGGCATCTAGACCAGTGGTTCCCATCCCTATCCCCAGAGACCCCCAACGTGCTATTTCAGTGATTCTGAGATAATGTTTTCAGGGTACAGATCAGGATTTCAGCATATCCCTAATTAAGCACAGGTAGCACACTGACACGGACTTAGCCACTGAATATCTTCAAAAAGCTAACCTGTTGGTGTGCACACTGGGGAGTTTTCTTTCAGGATTTCTCAGCTTGTGAAAAAGTGAGTTAATAAAATAGCTGATGCTTTGATAACTTACCTGTAATTGGCCTGTTAGGGGTGCCTGAGTTCAGGGCTGGGAACCATTGTTCTAGCACATAGTGCTTGTGACACCCTGACAAGCTTTAACTGGTGTAGACATTAGTGAGACTGCTGCACTAAGAAAATCTGGGACAATTCTGAAGCAAACCAACGGAACTGTAGAGAACAAATACATTCTTAAAAAATAACCATTGATGGGGCATTTAACCCTTTTACTACTAAAGAGTTCTACAATACATCACAGTGTTTTTCAGACTTCTCTAGCATTCATGGGATTAAAATTCCACTTAAATCAAAGGGGCTTTTAAAAACAAAACAAAAACAAAAAAAACCTTTTCCCTATGGTACAGTTGATTTGCCCCAGAACTGAAAACTGGAATCCATTAGTTAATTTGCACAGCATTCTTACTCATAGACATACTCAACCTGGTAAATCTTGCACTTAAACAATCTCTCCTTGGCAGTCCTGCACATAGGCAATCTATTCTCTGCAATCCTGGGCATAGTCTTTCCCCTTCTCAGAGTTTTCCACAGAGTCACTCATTCTGGTAGTCATATACACACAGTCTTCAAGCCTGATACATCTGCATCACACAGGATAAGAAACTGTCCTGCTTGATGCAGCAGAATTAAAACTGGAGGTTTCTTTTTTTTAGGACCCCCCCCCCCCCCCCTTCTGGTCTCCTGTTGTTTCCGCAGGGAGCTCAGTGCAGCCCTGACTTAATCAGCAGGTCTTCTCCCAAGTGAAGAGATCAGATGATAGTTGCCCTTTAGGAAATATTGTTCAGTAAAGCTTTTTAAATCACATTTACATTTTATCGAGACATCAACCTGTCCTCAAATGTAAATGCACTGCTTAGTGTAGGTTACTCTCTTCACTGTAGAGAACAGAAATTCCCCTGTTGCTTATGGGACAGTAAGTACAAACCATTTTTGGCCATCCTTTTCAGGAAGGCTCAGTGAAATAGCAGGATTTTGTGGTCTCACAGCGAGAACTGTAGGCTTGGCCACAGAATGATGTATCGCTGAGTTTCAGATCCCACATCAATGATACACAGGGAAGGATTCACAGCACATGTGAGGTGTCCTTTAGCTGTTTCCTGCAGGCTACAACTACAGCAGCTGCTTTGATCAATATAGGAGAAATGCTGTTTTTAAGACTTTGTGCCAGGGACGTTGCTAGGTTCCCAAATGTCCTGAGGCTTGGATTATTATTGTACATCTCAATCCAATTATCTCTAGAGAAGTTAGTACAATATTCCCTGTTAATGAAGCCGATGTTATAAGCACAGCTGGACCAGAGTAACTGCACCATTGGTGATAAACAGAAATTCCCATTGATATAAATGTGACTTTGAACCACATGAATAGTATAGAGGTCTTCTACACATTGCAAAACAGTGCGTCGGAGACCTCTGTAGTATTCGGTGGGTTCAAAGCCACATTTAAATGGGCATTTTTATTTGTCCCCTGTGACGCAGCTGGATTGCATTTCAAACCAGTTATGCTGAAGGTATCCAAAGGGTTGAAACAAGAGAACCAATCAGGTTGGATATCTTCACATAAATAGATAAATGACAATATTAAATAATTTTGAGAACTTTACACAATACTAGGTATTGACATGCTACTTTACAGTAAAGAATTGATTAAAATAATCAAACCCGCATATTTGTGCAAATATATATATAATTTATTTAAGTACAATATACTATAAATATAAAAAGTGTAAGCAACAATGAAATAAATGAGTGACCAGCAATTATAATAGATATACAGTAACTCAAACCACAATTATCACTATTAGGATTACCAGCAATTAAAGGGTTAACCGCACATAGGTGTATTCAGAGCTATTAGATATCCATAATTGCACTCAGCAGCATAGAAAATGATAATTGATCCTTACAATTAATAAAATACAGTTGGCAGCAGTGTATATGAATACATCTGCCCTAGAAACTGTATAAACTATGCTAATTGTGATTTAAGGTATGTTGTCAGGTGAATCAACTTTAACCCCTTAGTGACGCGGCTGTCACGTTAACGGCCGCCGAACATTTTATTTTTTTTTTTTTTTTTTTTTTTCAAAGAAGTCCTGAGTCTCCGAGCGGCTTGTAGCCGCACGGAGACGCCGACTTCCGTGACATACCAGGTACATCCTCTGTCACTAAGTGACAGTTTCTGCGGGACGTACCTGGTAAGTCATCTGTCGTTAAGGGATTAATATAAAGCTAGATCCTCTGACAATTTTCCTTGTACCATATGCAATAGCAACATTTTAGAGAAACTAACTGGAATAAAATCCCAGATAATGATCACTATAAATTAATAATGTACTGATTTCAAATAGTGTATACCTTATGAATAAAACATATAAATTGCATTTAATATAGTCAATAATAATTATACCAAGAATAGACTTAGAATCAAATCTAATAATATAGGTCTAGACAGTATACCAACTTCATACAGCATATATCATAAACATGACTATAGCAATCCTATGTAAAACCTATAGGGTATTTCAAGGGTTAATCCACTTAGAAATATATGATGCCACACCCAAGATGGCTACTTCTTTTGTTTAGTGAGATGTTTAAAAACTTTTTTTGCTGTGCAAAAGTTTAGATCCAAAACCAATACATAGAAATCCAAGAAACACCTCGAAGTAAATAGACAAATAGCAGTTAAAGAGTTAATAAAGGAATTCAAAGAATTCCCCAGATCAAATATTGGCTATTATAACATTTCCAGAAACACAAAATATTATTCTAGAAATACCAAGAATTATATTAACTAATATATAAACCAAGCTATTTATATATCTACTGCTATAAACTATTTTTTCTTATCTGCCAAAATATGACAATTTACCAATAAATAAATAAATTCTGCTTAATTCCAGAAATTCTATAGCTAATATAGTTTATTATAATTAATCCCAAATGGTTGGCCAGTCCAATTTAGACAAATTATAAGAAAAATTATGTTTCACTGTCGTCCAATACAGGTCACTGGTACTCTGGGAGGCGTAAGTCCCCTTTAATAGGCAGGAACAACTATGCAAATGATTTGCAAGGGGCGGAGCCTCCCCTCTTACTTAAGCCACCTTCTGGCCAGAGCCACTTTAGATTGATTTGTTCCTGGTGTGCTTGCACACCAGGTAGAGAACATCTATGCATCTTAGTATTTTATTATTTTTTTATTCAAATATAGAATACCACCATTAGGAGGGTGACCATGGCTGTGAATTGCCCTCTTTAAAGTGGCTGGTGCAGCTTCCAGGGATTTTCTGTGGACCTTATGCCCTGAAGAGGGGACAGCTTGTGTTAAGCAGCTCCCCTATTGGGGAATTTACCTCTGGTTCTTTCCCTCCTTATCATGGTCACCTGAAGACAGAAGTCCAGCAAGGAAGGTGAGTCACCCATTGAGTGCTGAAGGTCCACTTGTCCCCACAGTGTCCCTTTGATGGGCTTGTATTTGGGAGTTTTAATACACTCCAGCACTCATAGGGTGTTTTTATTGCATTATTACTGTTTATGCAATTTCTGTGTTATTCTCTGGGTTTTGGAGCATTGGGTATTCATTTATTTATGTTTCTCATGTGTTTCATGCTTGTTTGGGCACTTTTTAATGTTTTACTAAACTTTATTAAAAATGGTGTTCCGCGCCTTTAAGCGCGGCTTTTTCCCGCTCAGACGCAAGGGCTCCTTTACTCTCTATGAGAATTCACAGTATGGGACATATCTCTGGAACCGCTTGTCACAGCAACTTCAGAGAGGGCTCATTTTAATTCTAGGCTCCTGCTCTATCATCCGGAATGTGTTTTATTCATGTGGGGTATTCAGGGGGGCTTCGGGCACTGTTTGGGGTACTTGTAAAGGAAAACTACATTTCCCATGAGCGCTTGGTTCGCGCTCGTTTCTGACTGGCTGTCATGATAGGCGAGTACACTACGCAGGGACCGAGCCTTCTCTCTCCTCAACAGATTAACCCTTCGCTGGCCAGATAAGTCCGTTTTTAGAACATTTCTGGGGTGAAACTTTAATCTTTCACACTTTTCTGGGTGATAGTGTTATTAGTGGGGTATATTGACGCTGTGAGCAGGTCTACTTCACTGGAGCTAGGGGCTAGACCCAAGTCTAAGGAGGATGGGGGGTCTGCTACCCCCATGGCGTTTTGCTCCTCTTGCCACATTGGGCTGGATGGCGATAATGTGGGGGATCTATGCCCTAATTGTACTGGTCAAGATAGCAACCCTGGGCTTCCCAGCCACGCTATTGAGCCATCTTGGGTGAGGGAGTTTAAAGCTGCCACTAGGAATCTCAGATCCACGCTTCAACTCTTTCCCTCTCAGATACAGGGGGCTCTCCAGGTCTGGCAGACCCCCTCTACTATCAGGACCTCCCTGCCTAAGCCACAGGGAGCTCCTGATATCACTGATTCTTCTGAAGAAGAACTTTTACAGGATTCTGATGCTGAGGAACGTACTGTTATTGAATCTAACAGGTCCATTGGGGACCCCTATGAGTGTGACCCTGAAGTTTCGGCTGAGGGTCTGATCAGAGCGGTTCTGAATACGCTCAACCTTCCTCTGACTCAGGAATCCACTTATGATCCTACTGATGTTTTTCAGAAAAAGCCATCTAAGCCAATTGTTTGTTTTCCAACTAACCCTACTCTTGCCCGTCTGGTTTCTGAGGCATGGAAGAATCCTGATAGATCTTCCTCTGTCTCCAAAAAGTTTGCTAAACTTTACCCTTTTCCTGAGGCGGAGCTGGCAAAGTGGGTTCATCCTCCCAAGGTGGATGCTCCTGTGTCTAGACTATCCAAATCTACCGCTTTGGCTGTCTCAGATGCCTCTGCCCTGCAGGACTGGACGGATAAGAAGCTAGAGCTCTCTCTTAAGTCTATTTTTGCCTCCATTGGCACGGCCATGCGCCCAACCTTTGCTGTGGCATGGGTTAATAGGGCCATTGCGGCCTGGACTGAACGACTGACTGAAGCAGTTCGCCAGGATGCGCCAGTATCTGAACAGTTGCAGCTACTTGCTAATATCACTGAAGCTCAGAACTATGTTGCTGACGCTGCTTTTGATGCTGTGCGCATGATGGCGAGGGCCTCCACTTCTTCTGTGGTGGCTAGACGCGCTCTTTGGCTGAAAATTTGGTCTGCTGATACAGCCTCTAAGAAAGCCTTGCTTTCCTTGCCCTTTCAGGGGACTTTACTTTTTGGGTCTGAACTCAAAGAAATGATCAGTGAGGCTACTGGCGGTAAAAGTACTCTTCTACCCTCAGTCTTTAAGAAAAAGTTTCCAGCCAAACGCAATCGGTCCTTTCGTTCCTTTCAGACTGAGACACGCTCCTCGGCCCAAACGGGTCCTCCCACTACGCGCTCCTCCTCCAAGCCCAAACAGTCCTGGAGGCCCAAAGTTGCCTCCAAGGCCAAGACCTCCAAGACTGCTTCGGCATGACTCGCCGAACCCGGGTCCGCATCCGGCTGTAGGCGGTCGTCTCCGCATCTTTCGCCGGACTTGGGAGGAGTCAGTGGCGGACCCATGGGTTCTTCAGGTGGTGTCAGAGGGATTCAGGATCCCTTTTTCTTCCCTTCCTCCTTTTCGGTTCCATTTTACTCGTCCTTCTCAGGAACCCACAAAAAGGCGTCTGTTCGACGACGCTATTCAGGATCTCTTGGACAAAGAGGTCCTGGAGGCGGTTCCTCAAGGGGACACAGGTTCAGGATTTTATTCCAACCTGTTTGTGGTAGCCAAAAAGGACGGAGGAGCTCGTCCCATTTTGGATCTCAAAGATCTCAATGCCTATGTGGTGACTTCCCACTTCCGCCAGGAGTCCCTGCGCTCTGTGATTGCAGCAATGTCTCCAGGGGAGTTTCTTGCCTCCCTGGACCTTCAGGATGCTTATCTTCACATCCCTATTCATCCAGAAAGCAGGCGGTATCTCAGGATTGCCTGCCACAGGGGACACTTTCAGTTTGCAGCGCTCCCCTTCGGGCTGACTTCAGCCCCTCAGGTCTTCCAGAGGGTGTTGGGCTCCTTGATAGCGGTGCTCCATCAGGATGGGATCAGAGTGACCCCCTACATGGACGATCTTCTTCTGAAGGCCTCCTCAGCGGAGCTTCTCCATCAGCAATTACAGATGTGTATGCACACCCTGAACCGTCATGGTTGGATCCTGAATCTGGACAAGTCGGACTTGATTCCATCTCAGAGGCTTCTGTTCCTGGGTCTCCTGTTCGACACTCGCCAATGCATGGTGTTTCTTCCAGAGGACGTGGCTCACCAGATAGCCGTCAGAGTGGCTGGGATTCTGGACATGGACGAAATTCCAGTTCCGAAGTTGTCGTCCTTAGTGGGGAAGTTCATTTCCACAATCGAAGCAGTACCATTTGCCATGGCCCACTCCAGGGATCTTCAGAGATTTGTGATCCAGACGTGCAGGAATCATCCGGATCATCAACATCTGTCTGTTTCTCTTCCTCCTCATGTCGAGTTGAGTCTACACTGGTGGTTAGATCTCTCACATCTCCTGAAAGGGAGATCCTTTCTAGTTCCTCCTTGGACCACAGTCACTACGGATGCCAGCCTTCGGGGCTGGGGTGCAGTCTGGGGTCGCTTCAGTGCTCAGGGGAAATGGGGCCTGGAGGAATCCATGCTCTCCATCAATGTTCTGGAACTTCGAGCTGTCCGGCTGGCCCTGAGGCACTGGGAGTCTCAATTGACCGGTCTTCCGATCAGAGTGGAGTCCGACAACGCCACGGCGGTGGCTTACATCAACAGGCAAGGCGGCACAAGAAGCGGTTCCGCCTGGTGGGAGGTCAAGGATATTTTGTCTTGGGCAGAAGATCACGTGCCTGTCATCTCTGCAGTTCATATTCCAGGCGTGGACAACGTCATGGCAGACTTCCTCAGTCGTCACACCGTCGACAGCGGAGAATGGGCTCTTCACCCAGAGGTGTTTCACATGCTCACTCAACGGTGGGGGATGCCTGTGGTGGATCTGATGACTACCAGACACAACAGGAAGGTTCCGGTGTTTTGCTCCCGGTTGAGGGACTCCCTTGCTCTAGCAGTGGATGCCTTGTCGAGCCCTTGGGACTTCCCCCTGGCTTACATCTTCCCTCCTCTTCCTCTGTTGGTCAGAGTTATCCAGAAGTTGAAGAGAGAACGTTGTCCTGTCATCCTGATTGCTCCAATCTGGCCTCGCCAGTCCTGGTTTCCGGAGTTGATGGCCATGTCAGTGAAGGATCCGATCCCACTTCCCGCCCGTCCGGACCTACTTCTTCAGGGGTATCTGTGGAAGGAGGATGTTCACTCTCTCCATTTGATGGCATGGCGGTTGAATCCTCGATTCTAGCAAAGAAAGGATTTCTCCTTCTGTGGTATCGACTATGCTCAGTGCTCGTAAGCCTGTGTCTTCCAAGATCTATCATCGCATATGGTCAACCTTTGTGTCATGGTGTTCTGACAAGAAGCTATCCCTTGACTTCCATCTTCCCACTGTCCTGGCCTTCTTGCAGGACGGTGTGGATAAGGGGCTCAGTCTGAGTTCCCTCAAAGTTCAGACTTCTGCCTTGTCTGTGTTTTTCCAGGAAAGGATTGCCATCCTTCCTGATGTGAAGGTCTTCTTCCAAGGTGTGACTCATGTTCGACCTGCCTTCAAGAGTCCTGCTCCCCAGTGGGATCTCAATTTGGTGCTGGGAGTTCTTCAGCGACCACCGTTTGAATCCTTGGCTTCCATTCCATTACGTCTTGTGACTTGGAAGATGGCCTTCCTTTTGGCTATTGTGTCAGTGCGCCGGGTGGCAGAGTTACAGGCCTTGTCTTGTAAACCTCCTTACCTGGTGTTCCACAAGGATAAGGCTGTGCTTCGCACTACCAAGGAATTCTTGCCCAAGGTTGTGTCTGAGTTTCACATCAATCAGGAGATTGTGGTTCCCTCTTTCTGCCCTAATCCTTCATCTGACAAGGAAAGAGATCTCCATTTGTTGGATGTGGTGCGTTGCCTCAAGTTTTATGTTCATCGCACCGAGTCTATCAGGAAGTCTGACGCTCTATTCGTCATTCCTGAGGGGCCTAGAGCAGGGAGACCGGCTTCCAAAGTTACCATTGCCTCTTGGATTAAGGCTACCATCCGTGAAGCCTACAAGTTGCGGAATAAGCACGTTCCCTTCCGGGTGACTGCCCATTCCACCAGATCTATTGGGGCCTCTTGGGCCTACAAGAATCAAGCTTCTGCTGATCAACTGTGCAGAGCGGCCACTTGGTCCTCTGTGCACACTTTTTCAAAGCACTACCGAGTTGATGTACTGGCGTCGGCTGATGCCAGTTTTGGAAGGAAGATCCTGGAGGCAGTCTTGCCTGTGTAGGTCTTCCGCTCTGTGATCCTTAGTGCTTCCTTACTGTTGAGCCCGGTTGGCTCTGGTTCCGTGTGCTGTGTTAGTTCAGGGATTGTTCCCTTGGTTGGTGTCCGTTGACACTTACAGTTTGGGCTATGTGATTAACTGGGTCATAGCAGTTCTAGTGACTTGGGCCTTGCGCCTGGTCCTTGCCTTACTTCCCGCCTCTGGATCAGCTCAATGTTTGTACATCCCAGAGTACCAGTGACCTGTATTGGACGACAGTGAAAATAGGATTTTAGTCTTACCTGTTAAATCCTTTTCACTTAGTCCATACAGGTCACTGGTCTCCCACCCTGTCAAGGGACCAGTCTTGGCTCTCCTGTGGCATCCAGTGGGAGACCGTTCGGGCATGCTCACAGGAGTCTTTCTTTTTGCTTACCTGAGGTCAGTTTTAGGGTCTCAAATCAATCTAAAGTGGCTCTGGCCAGAAGGTGGCTTAAGTAAGAGGGGAGGCTCCGCCCCTTGCAAATCATTTGCATAGTTGTTCCTGCCTATTAAAGGGGACTTACGCCTCCCAGAGTACCAGTGACCTGTATGGACTAAGTGAAAAGGATTTAACAGGTAAGACTAAAATCCTATTTTCTTCAAATATAGAAGAAATATATATTTGATTCTGAATTTTGCAGACTTTAAATAAGGAAAGATATATATAGTTACTAGTCCAATAAGTGTGGATTTCTTAGGATTTCTTTATCAGCTAGTCCAGAATACTTCAAGAAAACACAGCAGAAAATGAACAGCCAGTAACAAAGAGGAGAAAACCAGCCAATAATCAAAAGGAAAAAGCCCCCTTTCTCTCTAAACTTGCACATTTATAATATGAAATTCCTCTTATCAAAATCTGCTCTGATTGGTTAAAGACCCATCTCATTATGCTGTGACATCTGAATAAATTATGGAAAAATTCCAAAGCATTAGTAATAACACCATGTAATCTATAGATGGCGCCATTACTCTACATTAAAATTCACACCTAAAATGATACCTGTCTGGGTTCTGTCAAAAATTTGGAATATGAACTTTGACCCTACGTCACATAAATATGTCACCCTACTAGACTTTCCCATATGGGAGTATGTCTCTGTTTTAGACTTTTGAGATTTTCTTATAAGATACTGCTTGAGACTGTGGTTGTCTGCAATCCTATATCAATCACCATTAAAGTCTCCCAAATATCCCCCCTACATTGAGGAAGAAAGGTTCATTGTCTCTGTTACATGAGGTAATTTAAATACATTTTAAAACACAGATTTTTAGAGAATTTGGTTTAAAAGAAAAATTAACCATTTCCTCCCCATCATGGCAGTGTCTCTGACAGTCATACAATTGCTTCAGCACTACTCCATACACTGGCCTTTTTATTCCTCGCACTTAGATCAAGATTTTCCATTTTAAGTATTTGTAATGGGGCTTTAGTCCCCTTGGCTAGTATCTGCCCTGTTCTGTTCCTTTAAAATACCATTTGTATTGATAAACATCTCCCAAATGTACTCAGGAAGCAGAGTCATGCACTTCATTTAATATATAAACAAAATGAAATCTATGTGATATAGTTTATTAAAATCGTCTTTGTAATGTGGTTTTCCCTCTTCCATAGGACCTTCTGGATTAGCGTCTCCACAGGAATCTGTCCCTGTTAGTAGTGTTTCTTTCATTCCACCACCACCTCCTCCCAAAAATCCTGCACGTGTGCTGGCGTTGGCCCTGGCAGAGTCTGCTCAGCAGGCATCGGCTCAGAAGAGACCTCCCTATCTCCAGTTTATGGATCTTCCCCTGCCACCACCACCACCACCACCACCAGAAGATAAACCTCCTCTTCAGATCTCTCCAGAGAAAGTTTCTCCAGCACCAACAGCACCTTCGTCTGCAACTCCAGAGACCAGCCCTGTCATAAAATCCAATAAGACCTCACCAGCCACCGCTCACAGCACATCATCATCCTTTACAGTCACAACCATCCATCACAGTCCTGTTAGCAGCATTAACCCATTGACAGGACATACGCCTGCGGCAAATACTCCTGAACTCAGTCCTTCGAACCAGGTATTGAAGCAGTAGAGTTTTTTGTTTGTTTTTTTATTATTTCTGTTTATTTATTGTAACCGTCCTAATAATAAACCCTCATTTACCTTTATCTGGACAGAAAATTCTAATAACCACTGGATGAAAATGCATATGTTAGTTCTCCAAGATTATTCTTTAATGATGGCTGGTTATCATGTCCGCGGTAGAAGATATTATTTCATTTACAGGACTTCAGGACCCTGATCTTTTCATATGACAGTTTTCCTAGGAATATGTCTGTGGATGTAATTGGGGGAACCTGGAGTCTGGCAAAAAGAGGTATGTCTACTTCCAAGAAGATGCTATCCATGGAGAACCAGTTCACAAAGAATTAATCCACAGTGGCCTTTGGGATTTTATGTCCAGGTTGAGATAAATGGGCATTTATTAGGAGGTGGGAGTATTCCTTTCAAAGAACACCTAAATTGCAATTTATATGAATTTAAATATCACAAATTACTTTATTTTATGCTAGATAGCTGATTATAATCCTTATTTTTTTGTGTGCTCTTTGTAGTGACAGAATAGCTAAGCCAATTAATTTATTCAGATTAATACCAGCAGCTCTTGTGTTCAGAAAGGCCCTCTATCATGATTTCTATGTTGATGGTAGCCATGGAATCCTGCTAAAGGCAAATGAGTGTCCCCTAGTGTATGTAAGAGGAGTAGATTTCCAGCCTCTAACATGAAGTACATGATATTTAACTCGCATTGCGAACCCCTCTGGCACTCAAAGGGTTTAATGCGTTTATAACCCCAGATCAAGGGGTTTGCAACACATAGATTTGTAATGCATTGCACATTGCTGTGGTCCTTAACCCCTTAAGGACCGGACGTTATGGGACATTTCCGTCCCATAACGACCGCATAGGGGCACTTTGAGGCGCCGGTACACGTGACCTGTCACGTGTATCGGCGCGTCACTATGGGGATTGAAACAGATCGCTCCGATCTTGGAGCGGTCTATTTCATGCCCTATTTTTACTTACAGCGCTCCCGGTAGAGAGCTGTAAGTAAAAAGTATGTGACGTACCAGGACCGTCAAGGGTCTTTCAAGCAAATTTACCCTTGATGGTCCTGGTACGTCAAGGGTCCCTAAGGGGTTAAGGGGTTAGGTTGTGAATAAATGCAGATACTGCATATATTTGAGTTCCAGTTGCCAACACAAACAGGAGTAGAATGTTCTAGTGAAATGTCAGACCTCTGGCTGTTGGCGATTGCAAATAATCATCATCCCCAACAAGCCAATGGCTGGTTGGGGATAATGGGAGTTGTAGTCCTCAACAGCTGGAGGTCCAACAATTGACTATCCCTGTATTGACTAAGGTCCAAGTGTTCAAAAGATAAGGTGGACAATTCTGGGATGAACCAACTCTAATGGAGGGGCACACTTCCCATTGATTTAACTGGGGCTTTTAACTCTCTGAATGCATGAGAGGTCTTCATCGGATTGTATAGCAATGTACTGGCCAAACCCCTTTAGCATTCATGTAAATCAGTGGGTAAATTAAGAAAGTTTATTTCTCCCCCAGAATGACTCCAGTTTCCTTTTGAATACACGGACCTACCAAGAAAAATCAGACAATTCTTGGGGCCAAATGCACAAAAGTCATAGAGCAGTTATGGGGGTATACAAAATGCCCTGATAGGGACAAAATAAAAATGCCTCATATTTCCATTGTGATTTAAATAAAGCTTTTAACCTCTTGAATGATAGAAGTCTACAAAGCTTTATGATGCAACATTACTCCATTTTAGTTTGTGCATATTCCCCTTAGGGCCTCATGGTAAGAAGAAAACTGGAGGAATTCTGGAGCAAACCAACTGCACCATAGGGGAGAAATAAAAATGTCTCAAATCCTCAGATATAAAGGAGATGTTTCACCCCTTTAAAGGGATAGTAATGTTTCATAATAAAAGCAGCTCTAATTAATCATCATAGTATTTGGACTTTGGAGAGTGATATTTCAATACTGTCAAGAGTTATAGTTCAAGAGTAACTCAATGACAAAGTATCCCCCCCGCCCCTTTTACTGATGTAACACTGCTCAGCCAGAGTAGAAGGGAAGTGCTCAGTTAGACTGCAGAGAGGGACAATCTTCAATTAAGATAAGGGGAAAAGCTTGTCAAGGGGGCAGGGCATTCATTGTTCTCATAGGAAGAAATTGTCCCCTGCTGTTATCTGTCTGGTCTATGGACTGGATTCCACATCTGAGAAGAGATGGCTTACACTAGGAAAAAGGGGCGGGAGGGGAAACTTTGCTTGTGAATATCTTTCAAACCATAAAGGTTTAGGAGATAAGACTTATATCGTTCTTCATGTTTCTTTAATGCCTACAAAATAAAATAAAGATGAAACAAAGTATTACTATCCCTTTAAAGGCATCTCTGATGCATTACAAAGTAATATGATGGAGACTTCAGTAGCATTGAAGGGATTTAAAGCCTAATTTAAATCATTGGGAACTTGTATTTGTCCCCTTTGTTGCCATTGTTGCCCCAAAATGTCTTCACTTTTACTCTTCCTTATGCACTTTTCTTAGGCCACTGTCTGTAAAGGTTCTGGAGCAAACCAAACTTTACCTCTGGAGACTAATAAAAATAATTTGCTTAAAGGGTGCTGACTTTTAGCCACTTGAATGCTATAGAGATGTCCAACACATTGCAAAACAATGCATTGGAGACTTCTCTAGCATTCAAATGGTTAAGCAGCTCCATTTGACACTTTGAGTGCCAGAGAGGTACCAATGCATTGCAACGCAATGCGCTGGATACCTCTCTGGCACTCAAAGGGTTATTAAATGAATGGAAATTTGGGGAATTTTTATTGTACCTCTATGGTGCAATTTGTTTACTTCAGAATTGCTCCACTCCACTGTTATATCTATGGGTTTTAGTGTTTTGCTGAGTACCTTTATTATTATTCCATTCAGAAGTCTATGACTTTTATTCTCTGCCTATGCATGCAGACGTTTTCGTTACTTATCAGTGAAATTCACATTGTAATCTTGTCTACCTGTTTTTTTTCTACATTTTTCTTTTATTCCCTTGGATAATAGAGGCAGGGCTCAAAATTTCCACTTGCCACTAGCCAATGGCGAGTGAAAATTTAGCCCTGGCGAGTAGAAATCCAGCCCTGGTGGGTATGTTATGGCTTGCAGTGGAGAGTAACTTTTCAGGTCTGGCTAGTAGCAAAGGACTTCAAATTTTAAGCCCTGGTAGAGGCATCTCCAATGCACTAATTCCCAGTGGATTAGAGACATTTTTTGCATCCAATAAATGAAATCATCTTAGCTGAGTGGTTCTCAAGTTTGTTTGGTTTTTTTTTCTCACAATGGGACACTTTAGATTGAAATGAAGGTCCCATGAAGCCATAATACCTGTTTTACATGAGAAACATTGTCGTAGAGACAGAAACACATGAAAAAAATAATACAATGTGAATCCTTGTGCATTCTTGGAGGCAATCAACTGCACCATATGGACAGATAAAGGAGTTAAGGAGCCCACTGCTTTATATTTCGGCAAGGGCACAGTAGAGGCTTAAAGGGATAGTAATGTTTAATATGGAAAAATATGTATTGTGGGGTTTATCCTGTTGAGTAAAACAAGGGAGCTCCCACTACTGAGAGCTGATTTATTCAAAAAGCATTACAGACTTGAACTTTATTTTTTTTATGTGCAATACCACCATGGTCTCAAATGTTTCTACAGTGTCTCATGTAAGTTTATGGTCAGCTGACAAAGCTGTCCATACACTGCTGTAGACCATACTGTACACAAAAATTGCACGGTGGAGCAGCAATACCTTTTAAAGTAAACCTCAGTCAGCAGTGGGAGTTCCCTTGTTTTACTCAGAAGCATAAACACTGCAATATTCTCAATATTAAGCTTTACTATGCCTTTACAATGGCCCTGGACAGCACCTGCCTCTCAGATGTGCTTTCCCATATGTGCGGTATTAATCATTGTAACACTGCTTTTTGTGGTTGCTTTTTTATTTGTATGTGTGTAACCTGAAATTTGTTTCCTTTGCTCTAGGTCTCTGTATTAATTCCCCCTGATGAGATGCAACCTACTGAACCAAATGAAAGAAATTCCACCTTTCCTAGTGAATCATTCTCTGCAGGGGTGCCTATCACTCCACCATCTCCCTCAGATAAGCCCAGAGAGAGCCCAAGACGTCCGCATCTTCACCAGCGGTCAGAATCCTTCCCATCACACCCGTCATACAGCACTGCACCACCAGCTCCACCAGTCAGAACTATGGACAGTCGATTAGCCACTGCCATGCACTCCAACTATAATGATGCTATCACAGCTAATAATTACCATTCTTTCCTCAGCACCATGATACTCCCTTCTTCTCTGGAAGATGCATTACCTAGACACAATTATTCAATGCCTGCAAAGTCTGAGTGTATTATGGAACAGGGTGCCAACTATAGACATCCCTATCCCTCACATGCAAAACCAGATGACCCAGCTGAAGTTGGAGACACATACAGACAATCTTACCCATCCACTGGTAAGTCAGAAAATACTGAGTCAGGAAATACTTATCGGCACCAATACCCTATACATGTTGAATCAGAAAGTCTGAATGAGCCTTTTGACACTTTTCTGCACCACAAGCCAGCAGTCGTACCCAAGACCTACAGAGCAGACAATGTTCTGCAACATATGCCCCCACAAGGTTACAGTTCACGATGTGAAACTCCAAGTTCTGCACTCTATGGAACCTACATAAACCAGAGCAAACACCCTCGCACTCGCAACCGGCCTGAATACATGGCATCTATGAGCCCAGGTCTTCACAATTATTCAGAAGAAGCCCCTCCATATCCTACCATCCGGCGGGTACAGTCGCTGCATGTGCCTATGCAACCTCCACCACCACCTATTCGCACAGTACCTATATCAAGAACAGAAGTCCCTCCAGATGATGAACCTGCATATTGCCCACGTCCGCTGTACCAATACAAAGCATGTTCACCCTTCACTTCTCAGTCAGATTATCATGTCACCCAGCTGCAGCCTTACTTTGAGAATGGACGAGTGCATTACCGCTACAGCCCCTATACAGGAAGCACTACATACTATGCTTCAGATGGCACCTTCTATGATATGGACCCCTATAGCACCTTGCGTTTACGGCATCTTCATCTCTACCCAAGTCGAGACTTTGCTTCCTATACCACAAGGCTGCAACCCAAGACCAGATACCGGTCACAGGGACTACCTCCGTATCCCAGAGGTACTCTACGGGAGCACAATTTTATCAGTCGAGATGTCCCTCCTGCACTACCACCTGATCATCCTCGGCCACTTCACATCTCCTGGGACATGGAGGATATGGACAGGTACAGACTGCAGTCCTTGCGACGTGATAACAGAGCCCGTCAGAGAGCTAAGGGTCCCGTAATGTCTCAGTATGATAATGTTACCCCTTCCATGGTAGATGATATACCGGGGTTGGATGTGATTCATCTGCGAAGTCGGTCTGATCCTGGAAAGACTCCTGGTCTTCTAAGTGTCGCAGAGTCTAAAGATAGCCGCTACCCAGGAAGAACAGAGGCTGAGGAACGCACAGCATATCCACCCCCTGCTTATGGAAATGGGCATCAGGATAAGCCATCTCTCCCACAAAAACAAAGTGGAGCGAGTAAGGGTCGAATCCAACAGGATTTGACCTCAGAGCACCGGACTCAAGCTCACCAGGATCCTGTACACAGGCAGCCCACAGAAGGAAGGAATGGTCCACCATTTCCACCTATGGAATACAGCTCCAAAGGAATGCCAAATCCCTCTGAGCTGACATCATATCACTCCACAAGCAACAAATATAATGTGGTCCCACAGGAACCCATGAGGCTTAATCATAAAGAGCTTAGGCATTCTGAGGACATTGAGCGATCACATGTTAGGCCAGCTGACAACCAGCATCGTGACTGTTACAGGGAGGAATCAGCTCAGTTTTCTTCTGGTGCAGCTCCTCCCAAACCAGAGAGGAGCCACAGCCTCCGAGGTCATAATACTGAGGCTTTAGAAAGGGACCCTGGTATCTTCTACCCCTACCAGACACTTCATAGCAAACGTCACACCTCCAGTACTGCACTGTCCCAATATGATAACCTGGCTGATTACCATTCTATTCCCCACCATCGGGCCACCAACCAATCTACCCCAAATGCCTTCCCCCTCCCGCATGGACGGACCTATGCTACTGCCTTGGGCCAGGGAGCTTTCCTAGCTGCTGAGTTGGCCCTTCAAAGGCCTGAGACAAAAATACATGCAGAGTAATGTGTTGCCAGCATGGGGAAGGTTTTAGAGTTTAGAAACTGAGAGGATTAGAGATGGAATGAGGACTTCATTCTTATTAGGCAGACCCCTGCTGGACAGTGGACTGTTTTATTTTTTCAAAAGACAAAAAAAACACAAAAAAAAGAAAACCAAATCCTAGATGCAACACAAAATAACTGACACACATACATCTAGCAATATACATGGACATCGTTACATCTGCACCCCATTCCATTGTTAGAACTGTTTTTATGTTGTAATCAGTGATGTCATATCCTGTACTATTTGTCTCCCTTGGTGTCCTTCCTAAATGTGAGAAGGAAAACAGAGAGGAATAAAGGACTCCTATTTAATCCAGATCTGGCTTCTTGTGTATATACAAAAAAGAGAGAGATTCTAAAGCAAGTTTCAAATTAATTATTTGCTTCAGTGCAGCTTTATGTAGACCTATAACATTAAATTAAGTTTCCATAATTGCAAACTTAAGGCTGGATTCAATTATAAACATAAATATTTGCCAAATGTGTTTTTAGCTTTGGAAGATATTACCAGGGGGTTAATTCTTCAATCCGATTCTGACAAAGCACCACAATTGGAATGCCAAATTCACTTTTTGGGGGGTTTTCTCCTTAAATCAATGTCATCTTTGTAATCCTTTTTGAGCACTGAAACAATACACCAAAATGACCCCAGATAGGTTCAAGGGGAATGGCAGATGAGCTCAGGATGTAGAGTGTGAAAAAAAAAATATGGGCTGCAGACATCCTTATTATTTTTTAACTACAAGAATGGGACCCCAAAAAAATCAATATGGGGCCAGGACCCCCATGTTACTTTAAAATAAAATCCTGGAGGGGGTTGCCAGGACCCACCCAGGTATAGTGTGTGTGTACATGCAAGATAAAAGCTATTCTCAGTTGGATGTTGGCATTCCAGCAATGTATGCAATGCCCTGGTCCACGGATTCAGATAAAATATAAAAGAAAAGCACTTAAAATAAACCTCTTTTGCAGCCATTACAGTGAAACCCCCCATAAAATCCTTCTATGCAGCAAACCCCTGTGTAAATATTTCCTAAACTCCCATTGGTTGGGAGTTTGGGTTACACATGGCCTGGAGTAAACTCACCTCGCGGCCAATCACAGAAAAGAAGAAAGGGTCGCGCATTCACAATAGATGACCCCTTCTTCTGGTTGCTGGTTTGCTAGTGGAAGTGGTCATGTATTCATGTGTGATCCTTTCCACTCTCACCCATCATTGGCTGGGAGTTGAGGTCACTCCAGGACACTTCAGTGTCAACTGGTCATGGGATAATATTTAAACAGGGTTTCCCTGTATATAAACCAGTGCCTGTTTTGTTTTTTTTCTCAGTGCTCTGGGCAACAACCCAGGCAGCGCTAGATGGTATTTGTTTTTTTAATTTGTAGCAGTAGCAGCACATTTTTAGGGCATTCTTTTATCTGTTTAGATATCTGCATTGGGGAGACCAGGTTGTCACAGACACAGCTAGACTTCTGACATCCAGTTGTGTGTGCACACACATGTTAAAGGGGTCACAGGAATCCCTTTAAGGTTTTTTAAAAATTAAGATGAGGCCTCTGGGCTCTCCTTTAAAAGGATAAGTGAGGCTCTATTACCAAAAGCTTTCCAAATCACCTGTATGTTTCACTGGCCGTGTTTTATTTAGAATACTGGTTTTTAAATTTAGATTATAGATTATGCTAGTTAAGGTATGACATGCAGCAACGTCTTGTCTTAGCCCTATATTATCTCCACCACTTACTGACACTTCTTCCTTTAATTGTTAGAATAAATGGGCAATGCATTGAGTAGAGGAGGTAAGGACTAAGACAGGAAGTATTTGCCCAGCATACCTCAGTAAGTACAATCTATCTAAATAACTAAAAAAGAATAAAAAAATAGTTTGCTTAAAAAATGGCTATTGGAACATAGATATCACTTTTAAAGGTATCAAAATCCCCAAAGTGTTTTCTTTTAATTGATAGTGTTCCTTTAATATCTCCTGAACCATACATCTGCTGTTGACTAACACTACTTAAGGACAGTTTTTAAAGGAAGATTGCGAATATGCAAACTTAATTCAAGGTGATAGGTTCCCCATGCCACTAACATGCTATAGCAGTCTCCATCATAGAGCTTGGAGACCTCTCTTGCACCTAAAGGGATAAAGCACTGATATATTTCATGTTGCCATAGAGTAAATTCATTATTTAACTACATAATTATGAAATGATCAATCTGTAACCTTGAAGGTTCATGTAATATCATTAGCCAATTGAGGTACAGAGAAGTGTGTTTTGCAATGCATTGCTCACCCCTTTGGTCTCTGTGAGTGCCAAAAAGGTATACAGCACATTGAATTGCAATACGTTGGACACCTCTCTGGCACTTAGACTGTTAAAACAGTTACAGCTAATGATAATTACTCCATTTGATAGTGGTTTCATGCTGGCAGTGGTGTTGGGCATAAGATGAAAAAAGTGTGAACTAGAAAACTGTCCTCCTGGTCTATGATGAAGGCTCATAAATAGAGGGAATTTTATTCAGAATTGAAGCCCCTTTGTATTTAAAAGTTTGGAGTAGATGTTTCTTAAAGGAGCATGGAAGAATTACAACCATTGCCTATCAAAACAACTACTTCTGAATAAAATTTCCTCACAACGAATGGTAGCTGATGCATGCAATTTCCCATTTATAAAGGGAAGTGTACCCTATCAATGAGTGGCTCTTAATTTGTTTAAAACCTTTATTTACCTTGGCAGGTATCTGTCATGCAGCATTATAATATAGTCATGTATATAGTTTTTTGCATTGTATCTACAGTTTCCTGTATATAGTGATCTCTATTGATGTCTAATTTCACAATAAACCGTTGTCTTCAACAGACTTGAATGGCTAATAAAAGGCAATCGTCTTATCAGGTTTTAAATTGCAACAATCACTAGCTGACTACAACAGAAATCAAATGCAAATAAAAAAGGATATAGATGTAACAGATTTCTGTATGAAGTACACCTGCTTAAGTAAGTCCTTCTTTTTAACAAAATAGAGCCACTTACCCTTTAAAGGGCATCTATACACTAGAAACAAGTGGCTCTTAAATTCTTTAACAAGACTGAATTTAATTGGCTTCTTTCAAACAGCAATTGATTATATCAATTTATTTTTCTTAATTTGCATTTGTTCTATGTTGTAGTCCCCTGCTAATTGTTTCAGTTTACAGTCTGAGGAAAACTAATGTTCCTTATGGGCAAATAGGGACTATTGCAGCCTCCTGTTTGTTGTGAGGAGGTGTGAGGTAGAGGGAGACTTCAACAGGAAATTGCAGATAGTTTGCAAAATAAATTGATATACCTCACTTCTGGATAAAGGTCATAAGATTTATTTCTCCTTTAGATTTTTTTCACACCAGTAACATTATTGCAACTACAGCAACACGTGAAAAAATGCTTGAGTTGTGAATCGTGTTTGATGGGTCATTTCATGCAGGTGACAAGTGCAGGTCATGTTGCAGGGAGACACATTGCCTGCTGCAATTTCCTCATGATAGTGTGATATCATACCTACAAATATGCTATATGGGTTTCTATGGATTTGTACAACTATTGCAGGGAGCTGTATTTTCCCTACGATTTTCTCACTTCAGTTTATATTGAGAGAATGGGATGATAGGAAAACCTTCCTACATTATTACACTAAATACTAGCCAGCATTTTCAGTTTCTACAAAAAAAGTCATGCTACAAAAGGTACCCATGTGAAAGAGCCTTTTGGACCCTTTCACCTGGGAGACAACACAGACATCAGGCCTTGGTGATGTCACCGTGAAAGGTACCAGTGGACTATGGTGCTTTTCACATGGGTGATTACTGACTCTTGTGTACCCACAGAAGTCAAACAATGCAATGCATTGCAGCAAGGAAGGTCTACACAGAGGTCTGTAAGACTGCCAGCACACCTTACAAAAAAGTGATTCTGGTGGTTGTGATGCTTATCGCTATTTCTACCAGGTTGGGGCCAGCCTATATTTGGCTGGTGCTAACATGAGACAACTTTGAGAGCACTCATCCTGCATTCAGATTGTCATCAGAATGCAGGAAAAAGGTGAGTTGACAATACTGGCAACATAACTGTAGAAGGTGCTGCAACAGTTCTGTTACTATTGTGAAAAGCCTTAATGACTCTTTCATATGAATGACTTTGAAGCCCTACTTTTTTTGTAGCCGGACATATTTTTAGCAAGTGAAAATGTTGGTGAGTTTTTAGCATATACTATGTGTATATTGTGAACTGCATCTGTTGTCTATACAACAGATCATTTGATATAAATTGTAGGTGACATACAGTCATATAAAAAGAAACTACACCCTCTTTGAATTCTATGGTGCGTTTTTAGCATATACTATGTGTATATTGTGAACTACATCTGTTGTCTACACAACAGATCATTTGATATAAGTTGTAGGTGACACACAGTCATATAAAAAAGAAAGTACACCCTCTTTGAATTCTATGGTTTTACATATCAGGACATAATAACAATCATCTGTTCCTTAGCAAGTCTAAAAATTAGGTAAATACAACCTCAGATGAACCAGAACACATGACATATTACACCGTGTCATGATTTATTTAACAAAAATAAAGCCAAAATGGAGAAGCCATGTGGGAAAAACTAAGTACACCTTATGGTTCAATAGCTTGTAGAACCACCTTTAGCAGCAATAACTTGAAGTAATTGTTTTCTGTATATCAGTCTCTCACTTCGTTGTGGATGAATTTCAGCCATTCTGTTGTAGATTTGCTGGTGTGCTTGGGATCATTGTCCTGTTGCATGACCCAATTTCATGGTCGATTCAATGACTGCAAGGTTCCCAGGTCCTGTGGCTGCAAAACAAGCCCAAATCATCACCCTTCCACCACCGTGCTTGACAGTTGGTATGAGGTGTTTGTGCTGATATGCTGTGTTTTGTTTTCGTCAAACGTGGCACTGTGCATTATGGCAAATTAAAAAGTAATTAGCACACGGATCCAATATAAATACGTGGAGCATCCATGACATAAAATACACCAACCTTTATTCTACAATGTTTAAAAGAACAGACATGTAAATGCACACACGTAGCAGTAAAAGGATAGGGAGGAGGCATAAAACAGAGCTTCTGCATGGAAGGTTCACAGACCCGACATGTTTCGCGCTGGCTAGTGCTTATTCATGGATAACAGTTGTTAGCAATTAACCTACTTAAGTAACCTCCCCAGTCTAATGATAGGTTAAAAATACAAGTGTAACAGGAATCCCCAATAGGGGATTGTCCCATACAACAAAAACACCTACCATACATATTAACCTCTACCCTGCCGGAATAATCTGGAAAAGAGGCAAATCATAAACGGAAGAAAGAAAGGGGAGACCCATATGGGGGTGTCATGGGGTTAAAAAATATGACCTATGTCCCATTCAGAATTCAGACCAGAAGGAACACGTGTACCAAGATGAAAAATCCAAAAAGCCTCGCGTTTGGCAATAAGGGATGACACGTCACCCCCTCGCCAAGGGAGTATGACCCTTTCAATGCCCTGAAACTCAAACGACACCAGTCTACCCCCATGACACTCCAATTGCTACTGCTACGTGTGTGCATTTACATGTCTGTTCTTTTAAACATCGTAGAATAAAGGTTGGTGTATTTTATGTCATGGATGCTCCACGTATTTATATTGGATCCGTGTGCTAATGACTTTTTAATTTGCCAATTTGCGAAATTTTCCATGTTTGGAGAGTGGGATTCATTTATGCACCGAATTATGCCAGCGCTGGTTTATATGTTTTTTATTTAACAGTGTTTGTAGCGTGCATCTATATATCGTACTGTGCATTATGGACAAACCTCTCCAGTTTGGTCTCCTCTGTCCAAAGGACATTGTTCCAGAAGTCTTATGGTTTGTTCAGATGCAACTTTGCAAACCTAAGCCGTGCTGCCATGCTCTTTTTAGAGAAAAGACGCTTTCTCCTGGCAACCCTTCCAAATAAAGTATACTAGTTCAGTCTTTTTCTAATTGTACTGTCATGATCTTTAACATTTAGCATGCTGAGGCCTGTAGAGTCTGAGATGTAACTCTTGGTTTTTTTTTGCATTTTCTCTGAACATTGCACGGTCTGATCTTGGGGTGAATTTTCTGGGAGGTCCACTCCTGTGAAGATTGGCAACTGTCTTGAATGTTTTCACTTTTGAATAATCTTTCTCACTGTAGAATGATTGACTTTAAATTGTTTGGAAATGGCCTTATAAGCCTTCCCAGACTGATGGGCAGCAACAATTGCTTCTCTAAGATCATTGCTGATGTATTTCCTCCATGGAATTGTGTTAACACACACCTGAATGCTCTAGACCAGCAAACTGCTAAACTTCGGCTTTTATAGAGGTGGTCACACTCGCTGATGTTCAGTTAATCACGGGCATTTGATTAGCAGCACCTGTCTGCTCCTTAGCATCTTAATTCCTATGGAAGTAGTAAGGGTGTACTTGGTTTTTCACACATAGCTTCTCCATTTTGGCTTTATTGCCACAGTGTAATATGTCATGTGTTGTTGTTCATCTGAGGATGTATTTACCTAATTTTAGACCTCCTAAGGAACAGATGATTGTTATTATGTCCTGATATCTAAAATCCTAGAATTCAAAGAGGGTTTACTTTCTTTTTCACACGACTGTAATTCTGGCTATAGTCAGTCTTTGAAATAACTTGGGGACGTATGTTCAGTAGGAGGAATTATGGGGCAAACCAGCTTCATCATAGGGGAAAATTAAAATTCCAGTTGGTTTAAATGTCAGTTTTGACCCTTTGAATTCTAGGTCTCCAACACATTGTAAGGCTTTCAAAGGGTTGAAATATTCTATTAAATCAATGGGGATTTTTTGTTCCCTCCTATAGTATAGTTGGTTTGTATTATAATTACCCCACATTTCTTTAGTCTAGAGCAATGGTTCACAAACCTTGTGCCTTCTTTTTTATTGAAATAAATGTTACCTTTTACACACGTATTTATAATATTATACATTTTCATGTTGTGTGTTTTGTAATATATTTTGAAGGAACCAACTCATTAAACATCCTTTAAATTGGAGCAGAACTTACTACAAACCAAATGTATAAATGTATACCTATATCAAATACAAACATGGCAGACTGCTATTCACAACACTGAAGCAGACTTTCACACACTTCTGACAATAATTACTTTTGAGAGTAAGGATACTGTTATGTGGCAAAACAAAATGGAACTCTGGGGCGAAACAAAGCTTTGCATCCTGTTAGAAGAATCTCATGGCCTCTCAGGGTGGCATGCCACCCCCTTCCAGTTTGGGAATCACTGCTCTAGAAACAAAGGGGCTAATTGTATGATATTGTGCTGTTGTTTGCCCCATGATTGCTCCACTTTGTCTTCACACCTTAAGGACCTGTGATGTGCCAGGACCATCACGCTGGTCATGAAGTAAAGAACAGGAGACAGTCCTGTCACATCATGGAATTCTGGCATGGCTGCATGCTGCTCTACCATCCCAGAAATAATTGCCCGGGAATGAAAGTCCTGTTTAAATCAATTGGAGGTTTTCTTTGTCCCCTATGGTGGTGCAGTTGGGTTGCCTCAAAATTGTTCCAGTTCTACTTAGTACATCAGACTCCGTATTATTCCAATGTATCATCTTTCATCAGAGTTCCACCAAGGTTTGTTTTTACAGTAGGTGTTTCACTAGCAAGCTTTTTTTAATGAATTAGTAAACATTGTTTTAATAAAAATGTTAAGGGATTTTCCTGTAAAGCAAGTTTTTTTTTCTAATTAATTTTAATAAAAACCCTGTAAAAATGTCTCTCTCGCTTAATGGGGAACAGAGAAACCACGGGTTAAAGTATCCTCCCCATGGTTCCTGTTTTCCACATGGACTAATAAGATAAATCCTCTTTTTTTTGTACTTCTCTGGCACTGAAAGGGTTAAACCATTCAGGATCAGAGAAACAATGTGTTTAGCATCCCTGTAGGTCCTTCAGGTTTTAAGCTACAATTTTCTGTTGTGGCCACAAGGTGATGTTATTCCAATCAGTTGCTACAAAGAGCCATAATGTATGACATCAATTGTCGTGATTACTAACTGTTTTATTCATGTTTGTTTAAGCTGTAATAACTTATGAATGAAGTATCTTCAAGACTTGGAAGTACTGCAAGACACCAGAAGAAAATTCTAAATCAAATCAATATTTGGTGTGAACACCCTTTGCCTTCAAAACAGCATCAATTCTTCTAGGTACACTTGCACGCAGTTTGTTAAGGAACTCAGCATGTTAGGTTGTTGCAGACATCTTAGAGAACTAACCACAGTTCTTGGTGTGGATTTAGACAGCCTCAGTTGCTTCTCTCTCTTCATGTAATTCCAGACAGACTAGATGATGATGAGATCAGGACTCTGTGGGGGCCATTCCATCACTTCCAGAACTCCTTCTTCTTTACGCTGAAGCTAGTTTTTAATGTATGTTTGGGGTCGTTATGCTGCTGAATAAATTTGGGGATCATACAGAGGCCTCCCTGATGGTATTGCATGATGGATATGTATTAATATTGAGGAGATCATTAATTCTGACTAAATCCCCAACTCCAGTTGCAGAAATGCAGACCCAAACTTGCAAGGAACCTCCACCATGCGTCACCGATGCCTGCAGACACTCATTCTTATACTGCTCTCCAGCTTTCGGTTAATAAACTGCCTTCTGCTACAGCCAAATATTTCAAATTTTGACTCACCAGTCCAGAGCACATACTACCATTTTTCTGCACCCCAGTTCCTGTATTTTCGTGCATAATTGAGTCGATTGGCCTTGTTTCCACGTCATAAGTATGGCTTTTTGGCCGTGTCTTCCATGTAGACCTCTTCTGACCAGACTTCTCCGGAAAGTAGATGGGTGTACCAGGGTCCCATTGTTTTCTGCCAATTCAGAGCTGATGGCATTGCTGAACATCTGTTGATTGGGAAGGGAAGTAAGCAAGATGTGTCTTTCATCTGCTGCACTAAGTTTCCTTGGTCGACCACTGTGTCTACGTTCTTCACCGTTGCCTGTTTCTTTGTGCTTCTTCAAAAGAGCTTGGACAGCACATCTGGAAACCTCTGTCTACCTGGGAGAGACCTTGCTAATGCAGTATAACTACCTTGTGTCTTGTTGCTGTGCTCAGTCTTGCCATGGTGTATGACTTTTCACATTAAACATTTTTCAACAACCCCACCTTGTTAGCTGAGTTTGGCTGTTCCTCACCCAGTTTTATTCCTCCTACACAGCTGTTTCTGTTTCAGTTAATGATTGTGTTTCAGCCCACAAATTGATGATCTTTAGCAACTGTTTGGTATGAATTTTTTAATCATACACCTGACTATGTGCATAAAAAATCCCTGACAAGCTATTAAAAACTAACTTTTATTATACCTAGATAAAAGAAACTGGTGAATTAAAAGCATAAACTCATACCATCCTTCATCGTAATACTGATTACTGAATGGTTTGTAGAATCAAAACGTCATGAACATGTGGCACTGTTAAATGCTAACTCTTGTGGATGTCCAAGTATCGAGGTAAGGGAAGCCTGAAGGGTAACTGACTGCATACTTTTCAAGCCAGGATAATGACAATTCATCCATTCAGCTAATGCTAACTTTTAGTTTGGCCTGTATGATCATTCACCAGTGGTGTCCTTTACCCAATGATTTTTGTGGACATAACCACTCTGGCAAGTGAGAACAATATACTTGATCGAAGAATGGTCACCTTTTGTGGCCTGTAAGAGTTGGTCATATCAATCTAGAGGCTCTGTAAGAGTTACTGATTACTCCATAGCCCACACACATTAAGACAATAACGGTACGTTTAAGGGCTTTGATTGTTAGCATCCCAATAACTAATGGTGGATAGCATTCCATAAAACTAATGGTGGATGTTTAGCCAATATAGGTGATGCCCATTAGTCTTATTTAGATCATACGGCATCTCTTACATCTTTAGGCTTCCATTTCATTGATACTTGGACAGCCGCAACAGTTAGAGTTTAACAGTGCCACATGTTCATGGCATTCTGATTCTACGAACCTTGCTCTAATCGGTATTACTATGACCAGTGGTATGAGTTTATGATTTTAATTTGTCAGTTTCTTATATCAAGATACAATAAAAGTTATTTTTTAATCGCTTATCTTTTTAATTCTTATCTCTCCTAGATCATTTACCTCTGCCCAGTGTATATACCATAATCCATATGGAATAAGGGTGGGAATAGTGCTGGACAGGGATTTTTCTTTATAGTAATCTAACAATAATTCCAGCACCATTCCCCTTAAACACTTTAGTATCTTTGATACTCTAAGTAACCATGGTGTACCTACTTTTCTTTAGTTTTCTTGAATTGGTTGCCAGTTTGGCAGTGGCCATTTTAATTCTCTCTCGTTTATCCTACAGACTCTCCTTGCTCTACTTCTCCAGATTAACCCTTGGCTTGTCAGATAAATGGTCTTTCTGGGATTTTAAGGGTGGTGTGTGTTCTGGGCATACTCCTAGTAGTTTACTAGTGTGGGACACTTTATTGGAAGTATGTCAGACTCTAAGATGTATGGGGGTAAAGCCAAGACAGAGGGCTCAGGGTCTTCCTTTACCCCCCATGTTCCTCATGCCAAATGAGACTTCCTATGGAGTATTCAGGATCTCTCTGCTCTTCTTGCGCTGTGGCCCCAACTACTCCACCGGGGCCCTCCAGCACTGATCAAGAGCCAGCTTGGGTCAAGCAACTGATGGTTTCAGTAGCCCAAATCCCCTTCTCTCTGCAGGGGATACTTGAGTCTTGGAATCCCTCTCTACTTTTAAATTTGTGGCCTCCATTCCTATAAGTATACCTCAGGTTCTGTGGAGGAACTGTCATAAGGGGAGGAGGATGATAGGGAATTTGAAGATAAATATTTTTCCCACTCCTATGGAGATTCCTATGAGGCTGATCCTCTCTGCTCTGCTTAGGGGCTAATTAGGGCAGTCTTGGAAACTCTGCCTTCTCTGGGTGTCTTCCAGTGATGTAAGACGTCTTCCCCCTTCTTTCCACCTAATGCCACTCTTGACCAAATCCTTCTGGATTGGTGGAAGACCCCTGATAAATAGCTGTTTTCTAAGCTGTATCCTTATGCTTTATCATTTCTTTAGCGCAGCAGGCCTCACCCCCCACCATGGACCATCCTACTGCTCTCCCACTCGTGGCTGCAGCAGGAGCTGAATTTTATTCTCAAGTCTTCCTTTTTGGCCACTGGGCAGCACTAAGACCTATCTTTGCCTCTGACTGGGTTAACAGAGCTGTTGCAATTTGGGGTGAACATTTGGTTGAGGCTGTTCATGTTGATCTCCCCAAGGAGGACTTGTTGGTTCTAATGGCCAACATTAAGGAGGCCAACAACTGCTTTACTGAGGCGCTGTTTGAAGATGTCCAGTTAGTCGCCAAGGCCTCAGCTTTTGCTTTTGTTGTGCTTTGTACCCTGTAGCTCAAGATTTGGTCAGTGGACCAATCTTTTAAGAAGTTACTGGTATCCTTACCTTTTCGGGCAATTCCCTGTTTGGACCTGGACTGAAACAGATTATCAGTGACACAACTGGTGGTAAGAGCACTTTGTTGCCCCAGATTCCCACCAAGAGTCCATCCATAAGTGTGTCTTTTTTACCCCTCCTGCAAACAGGGGCACAGAGGCCGCAGAGCTCGCAAGTCTCTGCAGCAAGTCCCACTGCAAAGCCCACACAGCTCTGGCAGCCCAAGCATTCAGCTGCAAGAGCTAAGTCTGACAAACACTCTTCCGCATGACTCTGAATCCTGGTCCGCTGTTACCTGTATGGGCTGCCTCCACCTTTTTCGAGACGCCGAGGAGTCCTAAGTCTTGAACCAATGGGTTTTACAGGTGATCACTGAAGGGTATTGCATCGATTTCAAATCCCTTCCTCCATATCGGTCCTTTTTGTTAAGGGTGCGATAGGAGCCAGACAAGACATGGCTGTTCCAGGAGGCAGTGGACTCACTGCTGAAAAAACAGGTACTGGAACCAGTACCTCCCCCACCCGAGCGAAGTTCAGGTTTTTATTCCAACCTGTTTGTGATTCCAAAGAAGGACAGCGGCTGTCGCCATCAGATACCTCAACAAATATGTGGACACTGAGCATTTTAAAATGAAATCTTTGTGTTGTGTCATTGAAGCTATGTGCATGGGGGAGTATCTGGCCTCCCTAGACCTTCAGGATTTGTATTTGAAGATCTCAATTCACCTGAACAGCCGGTGATACCTGCAATTTTGCTTTTGGCTCCAATCGTTACCAGTTCAAGGCTCTGCCATTTGGCCTGTCTAAAGCACCTCGTGCCTTCACCAGGGACATGGAGGCCTTAGCGGCCTTCGTCCATACCCAAGGCATCATGTTGATGCCCTACCTGGATGATCTTATGATTAAGGCTTTCTCAGAGGAGCTCCGTAATTATCATGTTCAGGAATGAACCAGCATTCTGATCCACCATGGGTGGAGTTTGAGTATGCTAAAGGTGCCCTCCCAAGTTCTACTCTTCCTGGGGAAGTGGTTCAACACCTGTCAGGGGAGAGTATCCCTGCAAGAGGACAAGATCCTTCTTGTGATGCAGGAAGTGTCCCAGGCCCTGGAGTGGTCCTTGGCCGTGATCAGGGAGTTCATGAGTGTTTTGGGCAAATTGGCATCAACACTAGATGCTGACCTTTACTCTCAGGTCCACATGAAATGTTATCTGGACTTTGTCCAGATGTTCAGAACATTCGGATCAACAGATTTCTCTCTTGTCGGAGGACAGGAGAGATCACAGTGGTGGGTGCATCAGCCAAACCTGGACCAGGGGAGGCTATTTGTGATGCCAGAGTCAACACTGGTCACCACAGACACCAGCCTGTGAGGCTGGGGTGCGGTTCTGGATCATCTGGGAGTCCAGGGCCATTGGGCACAGGATGAGAGTCTTCTGTCCATCAACATCCTGGAACTCTGGGTAATCCGATTAACTCTCATGCATTGGACCCCACTATTGTCGGGGAGTCCAGTGAGCTTGCAGTCAGGCAATGCCACTGCTGTGGCATAATCAGTCACAGTTGTTCTACCTGATTGTGCAGCATTTAAGTTTTCCTATGATAGATCTCATGTCAACCTGGGACAACAGTAAGTTGCCAACCTTCTACTCCGGGACTGGAGATCCTCTGGCCTTTGTCATGGATGTACTGTTAATTCAGTGGAACTTCTACCTAGCTTATATGTTTGCTCCGATTCTGTTTATACCTAGAGTTCTCCAGAAGGTCAGAATAAACTGGGTGACCGTCATTCTGACCTCTCCTTACTGGCCCAAGAGAGCATGGTTTGTTGATTTGGCCAGTCTCTTGATTCAGGATCTACTCTGCCTTCCTCCCATGCCGGATCTCTTACTCCACGAGGATGTGGCGAAAATGGCTTCGACAGCATGACTCATTAAGCCAACATCCTGAGGCAGAAAGGTTTCTCAGCGGAGGTAATTTCCACTATGACTGAGGCCAGGAAGCCTGTCTCTTCCAAGGCATAACATAGGATATGGTCTATCTTTCACAGGTTGTACGCAGACAGTAGGTTGCAAAGCTAAACCACTGTGCTGGAGACTAGGCCTTAGCCACTGGAAGTCTCAGCTGGAACCAGGAACATGAACTGGAACAGGAACCCAGGATCTTGATCCGAAGAGGAATAAGGTCTGACTCAGCCTGCAGTGAGATATGCGAGTCTACCAGAGCCCCAGGCCAGCACTATATTGGGTGTCTGATCACCAAGGGAAAAGACGAAAGAATAGTCAGAGCCACGAGTCAGCACCAGAGGGGGTATTCAGACAAGCTGGGTCATACACAGATCAGGTAGTCATCCAGAGCCACAAGTCTGCACCAGATTGGATGTCCACTATTAGGGGTTAGGCAAAAGAATAGTCAGACAAAGCCACAGGTCAGCACCAGAATGGATGGAAGACTAGCCAGGTCATACACGGAGCCCAATGCAACAGATCTGCTTTGAACAACAAGCAAGGGCATCTGAGTTAGGCCTCAGTCTGCCATTTAAACCCCTCCAAAGGAAATAGGAGGAGAGCAGCTCAGAGGGAGGAAGTAGGAAGTTGGTAGGAGGAGACTACAGTAAGCAAACAGATAAAACAGAGGCCTGCAGCATGCTTGAAGCCTCACGCCTGCAGGTGATGCTGAAGTCAAGGTAAGCTGTAACAGTACCCCCCTCAAAGGCCCCCCTCCGCTGAGCCGGCTGGGGTTTGTCAGGGAATAAATCATGAAACCTGCGTGCCAGTAAAGGAGCGTGGACATCACTGGCAGGTATCCAGGAGCGCTCCTCTTGAGGCCTCTGCAGGCGCTCAGCAACCGAGGGTCTCCCCCTGACTATGGCATCCACCTGCATAGGTTCGGTATCCTCTGACATAAGCCTGGGAGGCGAGGGAGGATAGGGTGGGCCAGAATAAAGAGAAGGCATTCTGTTTGAGGACCTCCGCAGGTATTTCTTAAATGAGGGTCTCTCTCTGATTCTGGTATCCATCAGAATACAAAAGTCAATCAGCCTGTCCAAGTCATTAGGTAGATCGCAAGCAGCGATTTCATCTTTCATTGTGTTACAGAGCCCTTGGAAAAACACGGCCATCAGAGCTTCGTTATTCCAGTCTACCTCGGCTGCTTGGGTATGGAACTCTATAGCACAATTGGCCACCGTGCGAGAGTACCCTGACGTAGGGTCATAAGGGGCTTGGATGCCAAGGCCACGCGGCCTGGCCTATCAAAGACTTGCTTAAACGATCTCAGAAATTCCGTAAAATCGTGAACAATAGGTTTGTTCATCTCCCATAACAGAATGGCCCATGCCAGCGACCTGCCTGTCAGAAGGGATATAAGGAAACCGACCTTACTGCGCTCATTAGGAAAGGCATATGGTACCAACTCAAAATATATGCCCAGCTGGTTCAGGAAGCCACAGCAACCATAAGGATCCCCACATTACCGCTGTGGGAGCTGAGCGGAACCTGTCAACCTTTCACCATGCCTGCATCAGGAGAGGTGGGAACTACTGGTGCCTGGGAGGGCTCGGGAGCGGCCACCAGTTGATTACAGACTTATTCAAGGCTCACAGGGCTCTGTGAAACCGTTTGCATGGCTAAAGACAACTGTTCCAGTCGCTGACTCAATGTCTCCATCCTTTCTAGGATGCTTTGAAAAACTGCATTACCATCACTGTCTGAACTCATGGCTCTTGCGTACTGTCAGGGTTACCCAGAGAAGTTCAGGAGTCAGTACGGTTTCGTTAATGCGGTTTATTAACAAATGACATACAGCGGATATATACAATATATACAATAAGAATAAGCACAGGGTAAGAGCCAGCAAGCCTGCTATCAGAAATAATAGGTTGCAAAGCTAAACCACTGTGCTGGAGACTAGGCCTTAGCCACTGGAAGTCTCGGCTGGAACCAGGAACTGGAACAGGAACCCAGGATCTTGATCTGAAGAGGAACAGGGTCTGACTCAGCCTGCAGTCAGATATGATAGTCTACCAGAGCCCCAGGCCCGCACCATAATGGTTGTCTGATCACCAAGGAAAAAGATGAAAGAATAGTCAGACAGAGCCACGAGTCAGCACCAGAGGGGGTAGTCAGACAAGCTGGGTCATACACAGATCAGGTAGTCATCCAGAGCCACAAGTCTGCACCAGATTGGATGTCCACTATTAGGGGTTAGGCAAAAGAATAGTCAGACAAAGCCACAGGTCAGCACCAAAATGGATGGAAGACTAGCCAGGTCATACATGGAGCCCAATGCAACAGATTTGCTTTGAACAGCAAGCAAGGGCATCTGAGTTAGGCCTCAGTCTGCCATTTAAACCCCTCCACAGGAAATAGGAGGAGAGCAGCTCAGAGGGAGGAAGTAGGAAGTTGGTAGGAGTAGACTACAGTAAGCAAACAGGTAAAACAGAGGCCTGCAGCATGCTTGAAGCCTCGCGCCTGCAGGGGATACTGAAGTCAAGGTAAGCTGTAACAGGAACTGGTTGAAGAGCCCGTTTACATAGGCCACAGTGACACCCAGCAACGGCCGCGGTGCAGTCATGCACAGTAGAGACTGCCCATGCCAGTGCTGACACAGAGCGGGGCGCTCCAAATTCAAACCGTAGTCTGACGGTGCACAGAGAGGACTACGCTCTGAATTCGGAGCTCCCCGCTCCGTTATCAGGCACAGGCAGTCTGTACTGGCCATGACTGCAGCACGCGCAGCCGACTGTACTGCGCATGACAGCTTCTGACACACATTTAGCAAATTATTTTATAGGAGATGGGACATACTGAAGGAAGCACAATTTCTTTGTTAAGTTGAAAATCAGAAACAACCTTAGGGAGAAAACCCACAGGAGTTTATAAAACTACTCTATTCGAATGAAAAATCAGAAAGGGAGATTTAAAGCTATTAGTTTGGTCACATGCTGAACAGATAAAATCACAAGCAATAAGGCTGTCTTAAGAGTCGAACCAAAGGGAAACAGAAGGCAGAAGTTTAAAAGGAATCCACTGGGGCACTCCCTGTACCAAGTTCAAGTCCCAAGGATGAGTGGGATCCCCTAGACTGTGGATACATGAGCCACCCCTTGCACAAAAGTCTGCACATCTAGCAATAAAGCAATATGCCTCAGAAAATGAACAGAGAGAGCTGAAATCTGGACCTTGATAAAACTTAAACTACGTATTTCTGAAGCTCATCTTGAAGAAAAGCCAAAATAGTTGGAAGACTGAAGGAACACAGCCTCAACCCCTGATATTCACACTATTTCTAAAACAAATGGCATATTTTGTGGTATGTTTTAGATGAAACTGGAATTCATCCATTTTGCAAGCAATGTATTAAGAAGATCCAAAAACCATTTCTGGTGAAGCCAGAAAAGTGAACCAGTATAACATGCACCCACTCCATCATGACTTTCCTCAACACCCTTGGAAGCAGTGGTAAGGGGGAAACATACACCAGGAGAAACTGCCGCAGAATGTCCATCACAACCACTGAGGTAACAAGAGGATCCCAAGAGCTGGAACGAAACTGGGGGACTGAGATGCCATTCGGCCCACAGACATGAGACCTCACAGTTGAACTATGTAGTCAAAATCCTCCTGCTTGCATTCCCATTATCCAGGTGTTGTACACCACTTTTTCTACTCCTGAAATGTGAACAGCTAAGAAAGAGAAAAGGGGAAGGAGAGAAAGGGGGCCTCATAGAGTAGTATTGTAGTGTATCAATTCAACCCACAACCAGTCCCTTCATGAGGGTACTCACATTTACAATTAGTCTGCCAGGCACTTATATGCAAGATAAACAAAATTAGCAGGTGAAAGGTATTCTTAATCCACTTTCACTTGGGTATGCAACTCCAGAATAACACAGCTGCTTCCACAGTCCAACAGGTATCATGCAGAGCGTTCCCATCGATGGACCCCAAAAATCAAAAAGAAAGTCAGAACACTATAAACAATGATCCAGAAATATTCCATAATGATACTCATGGAGCTAATCTCACTGGTGTCTCCAATACACCGGCATTGCATGCAGGAAGAATATGCTTGTCCCTGCTCAAGCAGCAAACTTTCAGGTCTCAGCTGTTTGCTTCCAGTATCCACTGATGATAGTGGTGAACCACAAAAGGTAATAGGGAAGTAAAGCTTCAAAGCATGCTGATCATATATCAAAAATGTATTAAAAATATACATATAGCAAATGCATATTACAAGATGTAAAAACACAAAACCACAAATGAATTTTTGCTCATTCAATGTAACACGTTTCGTAGTGTTTAACCGCTACTTTATCAAACAACCGTGTGCTTAATGAAAGTTTGCAGCTGAGCAGGGACTTGAAAGTTTCCTGCTTGAGTAGGGACAAGCATATTCTCCCTGAATGTGATGCCGGTGTATTGGAGACACCGGGGAGATCAGCTCCGTGAGTAACATTATTGAATATTTCTGGATCAATGTTTATAGCTCTCTGACTATCAAGTTCTTCTACTTGCACTGACTTTCTTTTTGAACAGCTAAGAGAACAGTCACATGAACCTCCTCCCAAGTGAGAATTAGATGAATTTCTAACCAAGTGGCTGAACTCCTGATCTCCCCCCATTTGGTAGATGACAAAAACCACATCTGCCGCATTGTTAGACTGATTCTGCAATAGAATTCCATGAAAAGTGCCTGAGGAGGAAAGGGTACCAAGACCTGCATGTCCACAAGGAATGAAATCCATCAGGGAAAAATAATAGGCTTCACACCAGATTGTAAGGGACCCTGGACATAAATATATGACAAGGAAGAAGAGCCTTAAAACCTATGCAGTACGGTTTCAAAAGTCCATCTAGCGTGAAAGAAATGCGGCCATCTTCCATTTGCCTTCTGCACACCCCTGTGAGTCATGCAGATGTGGACTTGTCAGCTGCAGGCTTTTGAATACGCTTCTGGCCTGCTCAGGCATATTTCCCATAGTAGTGGGGGTATATAACGCCATGTGTCTTCCTCAGAAAGCAGAAACGCTTGGGGTAACCTGAGGCAACAGAACACTCTTGCCCCCACTAGCATGTCTATAAAGATTTCCAATTCTAGGCCAAACAGGTGCTTGTCCAAAATGGAAAAGAATCCAAAGAAGTCTTGGAGGACTGGTTTGCCAACCAAATCTTGACTTGAGCCAAAGGGTATGTCACTCTGCAACAGAAAGCACTATGGATTTCCCAGTGAGCCTGGCAGAATCAAATGCAGCCTTAGTAAGATGCACATTATCCTCCAGGATCTTAGAAACAGCAAAAACAATGTCTTCTTTGGGCTTCCTAGTAACCCAAGCAGCAGCGAAGGTTGGGTGTAAAGCAGTACCAGAGGCCATGAAATTGATCTTAAGAAGGGAATCTAGGAGCTTATCCACCTGGTCCTTAAGTGCCCCCACAAGTGAAAAAGCTGTAAGCTTAGAAACATTAGAAATCTGAGGATCATCTGCAGAGGGGATAGCCTATTGCTGTAGAGCATCAGGAGTGAAAGGCTATAAGATGTAAAAACACCTTGGAATTAAGTATTTATTATAAGGCACTTTCTCCATTCCTTCTGGACCACCTTGTCCAAGGAATGATGAGGAGGGATAAGCATGTCAGGGGTTGAAGAACTTGCGCCAAGGCTTCAGAAACCTTCAAGGTCTCCAAAACCACTCTAATAAGACCCTCATCAGGAGACCCGGGGTTTTCCTCAAAGGAATCACCAGGAGTAAATGAGGATTCAAAATCGTTCTCAACAGTTTCCAGGAGGAGAATCCCCCTCTTCCAGTGGAAAATGGCCCCCCAACACACACACACACACACACACAAACCAACTGGATGGTCTTTTGGAGGGAATGGGACTGTCCTGGATCCAGGACTCAGACATCCTTAAAAGAGGAAGGAATATTGTTCATAGTAGAAATGAGCGCTTTAACCCATACAGGCTCCTGTTCAGGAGAAAAGGGTCCTGGGAGTTGCTGTGAAGGGGGCATAGAGCAAAAGGAACATAATGTACTGGTAATGTCCCTAGGAAAAGTCTGACATGAGGATCAGAGTTATTGCAGGAAACCCTGGTGGTCTTAGACTTGCACATGTTTCCATCATGTTCATAACCAGGAAACCCCCAAATAAAAAAAAAAATACAGGAACATTAAAAGGAATAAAATTATCTGCCCAACGGGATTAAAGACAGTGCGCCAGGAGGGAGATAACCGGGGGCCACCCATTATATAAAAGGTGGTCACCTGTTTTATGAGAGGAAATGGAGAGGTATGATACTGTTCCTCATGGGATACTTAGTCTTCCTCCTAGACCAGTAGTGTGCCTTAGACACCAGGTCAGAGTGCCACACTTTTTCTACGACAAAGACTTTGACAAAAATGTTAGATTTTTATGTACGTTATTATACACAATATGTTCTTTGTTGTCATTCTTACTGTGAGACCTAGAGATAACAATGCATTCATGTATTGTTCCCTTCCTTGCATCCTTTGGAAATTATGTATAAAATTCTAGGGGTGCCCTGTGAATTCCAGATGGCATATAAGGGAACCACTGCTCTAGACTTCTGAAAGGAGTCTCAGCTGCCTCAATGGCAAGGAAAACCCCCTGAGGGTATCACTGCCCATAGTAGTAAATTAATACAAGATTGAGCATTTTCCGGAGCATCAGAGCAGCCATTGTCCCATCCAGTATGGCCATCATCTGCCCCTGCTCTGAACTCCTAGAGTGCCAAGGCTTTATGATGTTTGGGCTTGGCCAGTTGTTCCTGTAAGAGTAAAAAAGTATGTGTTTTTTTCCTATAGCATCACTTTCTGGAAGAGCTGTGCACACTAACCTCTGGCAATAAAAAGGCAAGTGGCCTCTCATTTGATACAAGTGAATTATTACCTTCCAAAATGGAATGTGTTACCCACCTTTTCTTCATATCTGTAATGGTTATGACATTTTTAGTGCAGGCAGGTCATTTCACAAAATAAAAGTGACAAGTGTAGGTTAGTGTTCCTGGCATGTCCTGCAGTGTGTCAACCCATACCAATAGTGTATCATTTTTCTTGGGCTGGAAGAAAGTGCTAAATACAGTTGAAAATTATATAAGTTTCAAATATTTTAGCATCTTTAAGTGGTGGAAATGAAAAAAGTAAAAAAAAAATCCTTACAGTATCACCCTTTGGAAATAATTGTGCACCAGCCTAGGCATAGAAAGGCAAACAACCTCTAATTTGATGTGGGTAAATGTCTGTTTACTTTGCACAATGATAAGTCTTGCATACCTTTCCTTTATATCTTTAATATGACAATTTTAGATCAGGCAATGTATTTAAAAAACAGAAAATAGGTAGGTGTCATTTTGTGCTTCTGGCACCCCTACGGTATTTCAAGATATACCATTTTTCTTGGGGGAGTAGTAGCTAAGAAATGGTGTAATAAAGGCCATTGTTTTCAAAGCTTTTAGTACATTTGAAGGGGTGGAAATGAAAATAAAATGAGACCGCTCATTTGCGGAGGGTTGTCTTCTTTCCAAAATTGTGTATCCCTTCTTTATTTCTGTAGCTGGGGCAGCCATTTTAATACACAAAAGTCATGTTTGGAAAAAAAAATAAGAAAATGAGAGCTTGTAATGGTATAGTTTAGTGCTTCAGGCACCCTCTGTCTCTCTGAAGAGCACTAGCTAATGATTACAATGGAAATGCCATAGTATTCAAAGATTTCAGTACATCTGAAATGGTAGAAATGTAAAAAAAATGCTTTTTCCTTTAGTACCAACTTCTGACACATTTGTGCAAACTAGGGGTAGGTGACCCCTCATTTAATGAAGTGGGATATCGATTTGCAGGAAATATATGCTTTTATAGAGTTATCAAGCTGTTTTAGGGTAGTTTTTACCAAGTAACCAATGGAATGTGCATTTTAGTTCGTATAGTTGAAAATACAGTTTTGTGCTCCTGTTAATTAGGGCTCTGGGCAGGCCATACATGTAAGTAAAACTATATTTATTTGGTAATTTTGTATTTGGGGGATTCACTGCTTTTACAATAATTGAAAATTTCACTACCAACATAAAAGTTTTGATATATAATTTGAGAGGGGCAAAATAAGGTTTTGTTTTAAATATTTTTGTATTTGACATCATAGCTTGTCTCGCAATACAAAATGTAATTTATACAGGGTGCCATGAAAAAGCTGAAGTCATTCTGGGGAAAAGAAAAAGATATATAGTTTTCCATATATAAGTAGAAAATTAACAGAAGATATTATGCATAAACAGATGGATAGCAAAAATACGTCTGGCCTGCAGAAAATTTCCCAAACCGTTGGCATTGAATGGGTTAAAGGAGCCACGGCCCATAAAAGTTGAAAAAATAGTGAAAGAAATAAAGTAAAATAAATGCAGGAGACCACCACTTTTATCGACAGGGGTGTAGCTTGTAAGAAACTGTCAAATTAGCCAAATCACCAGACTTCAGAATGTGGCTGCTACACAGAGAGGGGCATTTATATTACAAACATTGTAGAGGTCAAATTTTGACATTTGTAAAGCTGCCCCAGCCAGTGTTATTGGTGACCAGTGACCTGTCTATTTTTTACATGGCTGATTCTTAACCAGCTTGATGACCCTGCTACCTTTTTCCCCCTTTTTATTTCATGAGACTAGGAGAGCAATACGGCATTATGTAATTAGTTGATCCCAACCAACACCACCCTGTCTCCTACAACTGCTTCTCTGTGTTATGTGGCATTGTTCACCTCTGGCAGTAAAACAGTTAACACCTTGTGTACTAGAGGGTTGCATCCTCAGCAGTTTTTAAAAACAAAAATATTGACTTAAAAGGATAGTAATACTTCGTTTTAACTTTATTTTATTTTGTAGGCATTAAAAAAACATGAAGAATGATAGAAGTCTTATCTCTCAAACCTTCATGGTTTATGAGATATTCACAAGCAAAGTTTCCCCCTCCCGCCCCTTTTACCTCGTGTAATCAAACTCTTCTCAGATGTGGAATACAGTCCATAGACCAGACAGATAACAGAAGGGGACACTCTTATTCCTATGAAAACAATGAAATCCCTGCCCCCTTGACAAGCTTTTCAGGTTTTTCCCTTATCTTAATTGAAGATTGTCCCTCTCTGCAGTCTACCTGGGCACCTCCCTTCTGCTCTGAGCTGAACAGGGTGACATCAGTAAAAGGGACGGGGACACTTTGTCATTGAATTACTCTGGAACTACAACTCTGACAGAATTGAAATAACACTCTCCAAAGTCCAAATACTATGATGATTAATTAGAGCTGCTTTTATTATGAAACATTACTATCCTTCAAATTTTACATGCCTAAGCTACATGATCACATAAATCTGAATGTTGTAAGGTCAGGTGACTAAAATATAAGATAAAATGCAGGTATATGTTTATTTCACATACTCAGCCTGTTAGACAATATTAAATGAGCTTGAACCACCCACAGCATTTTCCTGATTTTAGATGTGTATGATCTAATTTATTAAATGTTTTACCAGCAAGAATACATTGAGGTTTCTCTTGATTTCAAGTATATCCTGACTTCTGTTTTAAAATGTTACTATTTTAGACGGTATCTGCACAGGGGGTAAGAAAAATATGCTGAGGCAGCTCAGAGGACACATCTACTAGGATATCAACTAAATAAAGAGTTGTAATTATGAGTGAATGAAGCTTATTTATTCTCACTATCGTAAACATGCTGAAACTCTTTACATCTGAATTCAGAGGTCTTCAGGAGGGAGCTAAAGAAAAGCAATTCTGGTGTAAACCAACTTTAACATAAGAGGTGACTTAAAAGCCCCTGATTTTGCAGTTATCTAAATGGAGCATTTAACCGTACATGAGCATCCTTCATGTTAGCACATTGAGTACTAAGAAAAGCCAGGTGGAAGTGTCCAAATGACTTAACTTGCATAATTGCTGGTGAGCCTTAATTAGTCTGAGTACAGTTATGGAGAATGGGTAGGATTTGTACCAAACATGGGCAGAATGCAGGAAGAAAAAAAAGGTCACCAGGGAAGCTCAACATAGCCAGAGATCCAGTAACGAAAAACATTCTATATGGAAAATCCAGAGAGTTCCCATAAATTAATTTAATCCCATCAAATGCTGGTCTCCAATGCATTGCTCCATAGAGTGCCAGTGATTAAAAGCCCTGTTTATAGAAATGGAAATTTTCATTTGTGTGTGTGTCTTTTTGTTTCTTATGTACATACATTAAAAACAGCTTAGTGTGCTTCTTGTAATGCTAGGCCAATGAAAAAAAAACCTTGCTCTGAATGTCTCCTATTCTGCTGAAGTCAACTATGAAAATCTTCCTCACTTCTTGGCTTATTATGGTCCCTCAAATTTTCTTGAGTGGATTGGCTTTTGTTCATCAGTGGTCGTTTTAAAGGAAGAATGGTGGAGACCAGCTGAACTTGCCAGATGCAAAAAATAAAATTTAGAGAAGTGCGAAAATATAAAAACTGTGCATTTTTAAAGGTTATGCTAAGATTTGGGAGTGTTATGAATAAAGAACCCAAATGCTAAAACATCTTTTATGAACCAAATTGCCACCAGTGGTGGTGTTCATATGGGTGATTTTCACCTTGGATACGGCACCCTAATGTGCTGCAACTTGGTGCTACCATGAATTGGACACAGGTTTCAGTATGTCTCCTTTGCATAATGGCCCATTGGCTGCCACATATATCTTTAAAGGGATAGTCATACTTCGTTGTATCTTTATTTTATTTTGTAGGCATTAATAAAACTTGAAGAACGATATAAGTCTTATCTCTCAAACCTTTATGGTTTAAGAGATATTCACAAACAAAGTTTCCCCCCCCTTCAGCCAGATCAGAAGGGAGGTGCCCAGGTACACTGCAGAGAGGGACAATCTTCAATTAAGATAAGGGAAAAAGCTGAAAAAATTGTCAAGGGGGCAAGGGCTTTCATTGTTTCATACAAAGAAGATTGTCCCCTGCTGTTATCTGTCTGGTCTTACAACCAGATTCACATCTGAGAAGAGATGGCTTACACTAGGAAAAAGGGGCAGGAGGGGGAAACTTTGCTTGTGAATATCTCTTAAACCATAAAGGTTTGAGAGATAAGACTTATATCGTTCTTAATGTTTTTTTCATGCCTACAAAATAAAGATAAAACGAAGTATTACTATCCCTTTAAGTGATAAAAGCACATGAACATAAACTAATAATATATGGCTGACACCCACATAGGCTGGCGTTCTGCCACACACCTCATGTGGGAGGATTGCCAGAGCAAAGCAGGCCATTGCAGATAAGTAAACACAGGGGACTAGGCATGTGCTAAAACGGACTCCCGACAAGCCTCTTATGTGATCAAGGCCTAAGAAGGGATATCTGGGAGACCTGAGAGGTTGATGCGTGCTGAAGACTGTTCTTGAGAATATGTGATATATCATAATGCAGGCATGGGCATTTCAGTATTGATATAAATGGATGTAAGGCAAAACATACCTGTTTTTTATATATATATATATATATACTGACAATTGTTTGAAGTATCACTAATCTTAAACTTTCTAATTAGAGCCCTAAACACTTTAATATATCATACACCATCAGTTAATTCCTAGGTGCAGGAGCCCTTCATTTTGGTTTCATTCTTTCTGTTCAGATGAGTGAGTAGACCTGCATGTTTTATACTATATAAACCTTGAATAGTAATGTTTAATATTTTGTGTGTCTGTGTGTTTATATATCTATATGATTAGTGCAAGATTTTTTTCAATATCAAACACTGCAATTCCTTCAAGGTTTTGTACAGAATAAAAACATTTTTCTACTCACTCACTCACTCAAAGGGACTATTTGGTAGTTTCTGCTGCAGGTCCTGGGGATGAAAACTTCCATAATCAAAAATTGTAATTCTATTTATAGATAGTGCCAGTGTAGGGACTGGTTTAGATTATAATTTCACGTTAAGTGCTCAGAGGAACAATCCGAAGAGGGATTAAGGGATAGCTTTAGGTACAGTATCTTCCTGGTATTAAGCTGACTTGTTTAAATTGGTCAAGTTGTGAGAAGGCTTTCACAAAGATGCTGACCTGGGCTTTATTAGGGCCATATATGGGACACATCGGACAAATAAAATGGCTACAGCTTTTTTCAGGTATCGAGTCAAGGAAGGATTGAGGGAAAACTGGAATTAGAGAATTATGAGTGGTTAGAGTACAGGAAATTAGACTCTTGTCTAAAGGAAATATATCTGGCAAGGTCTCTCAAAATTTAATGCTCTTTTTTTCTGGTACATTTAGTCTTTTGACATCTAACATAAAATTTAAGAGATTATAAGGTCATCATAGGGAATTTAAAGTGATGCTTGGTAAATCCGCATGCCCATAGGGCATTTATGTGGTGGAAAGGTCAATCCCACCTGTTCTATATTGAAGAAGGTTGGGAAAAATGAACAGAAATAATAGAACCATCATATGTAAAGTGGAACCCAACAAGTGGATAATGTAATCATGTAATATAAGTATACAACAACTGTGACAGGACTGACGAACCCCACATGAGTTGTAGGCATATACGTTGTTAATAGGGTCAGTCCCAAGACTAAGCAAAAACCAGCTCCTGGATGGAACCAGGTGTATTAAGATGATCATCACCTGCTTTCGTAGCCTGAGAAGGACATGGTGTGATCTATCTATCCCTGGGTTCTTTAGCTTCAGCACGAGTGGATGATGTGTAGACTTTTTTGGGGCTGAAGGGATACCTCTATACCCTGGGACTTACACAATCCATCAATGTCTTCACAATTGTGAAGGACTGTTGATACTCCTTTGTGTGGTGCCTACAAGCTAGATGTGTGGCCCCATTTATTCCAAATCTTTTTTATGTAGTTGATTTGTAAGGTGTTTAACATGACTTTGTGGTTCTGTAGTATACTGGGAAAAGCCATTGAATAATTGCATTTCAAGACCAGCATATTTAATAGCATCCAACTCCCTGCTTTTATTCATCAGCTTTTCTTTATTTGCATAGTAGTGAACAAAGCAAATAACATCGAGTGGTCTTGTGCCCTGTGGGCCCTTAGGAAGTAATGCTCTGTGAGCCATGTGTAGAAAATAGGGCCCTCCAGTGATGTGCCAAGCATTAAGGCAAATAGGGTTTGTAAATAATTCAATAAATCTTTCAAGGTTATTGATTCTGATAGACCCGAATTATAAAATTGAACCTCCGCCCCTATTATCAACATAATATAACAGTAGTGTTAGATCACTGTTAGTGTCTTCCAGATAAATAAGCTTCTGTTCCAAGTTATGGATCTATATTAGGTAAGCTTCCCTTCCTTCCTCTAACTCATTCACTCTTTTGTGCATATGTATATTTGTCCTTAGTGCCACCAGTTCAGTCTGCAGTGCATTTAATATATTCCGTCATGTACTTGATTTCATCTTTGGTAGAAAGACCAGCAGTATCTGCTTTAGTCACAATATGTGCAGCAGATATGATATCTGTTGGACGAGCAACATCTTTTCTGAAGCAGGAGTGATTTGTTGGGATGAATCCAGAAGCCCTGGAGGTAATTTGAAAGGGTCTGAGGAACAGAATTCCATGATGGCTGCCTTTAAGGCTTTTCAGCATCAAGGCGGCACTAAGGGGACCGATGGAGAGAAATGTAGATGCTTTTTCACGATCCATCATTTACCTAGCATGGGATAATGGAGTATGGGCAAAGTAGCATAAATCAGCGTTGAGATATTCATGTCACATAAAGGCTATTCAGAGTACTATTTGTCTGGTACTGAGGAACTACACACCTATGGTAGAACGTGGTAAGATTCCTCCCCATTGTCATTTATTTTTGCCATTGTTATCTATTGTTATTTTTATACTGTATTCCCTCACTGGTGCATGTGTTGTACTAAAATGGAAAAAAATATTGCGCAAACCTTATTATAATAGAGATAAAAAAACTAAATATCAGTAAAAACATTAAAAATAGGTATTCCCCGTTAGGAAAATTAGTACCTCAATATCATGAAAACGAGTCCCAGTAGCATGTCCCCAATAATCAATGGAATGTTGATGACAGGATGACTAAAATGAAGATGGAAACTGAATCAAATGTATATTTCTTTCTGTGTCCAAAGAGAAACTATGAAGAAATTGTCATTACAAATGCAGTTCTACTTCCGGTCTGATACAGCTAATTTAGGAGACGTGGTCTTGTGTACTGTGAAACAACTGGATAAAAAAAAACAAGCAGAAAGGAAAAAGAATAAGAACTAAGAGTGGAATGCAACAAACGTGTACAATCACTATTTCTAGTGTGAAAACCACTAGCAAGTAGGTTTGTGCATGATTAGTGAACAGCTACGTATATTTTTTTGTGGGCGTGGTGAGAATGAACTAATCTGTCTGAGTAGAATAGCGAATGTGCCTAATGCAAGAAGTGCTATTGCAAATGATTTTCTACGTCTGTGTAGTGTTTTTGTAAAAGCTAATTTTTTATGCGCAATTCAAGAAGCGTTCGGTATACTGCTTCCTGGACTAGAACATGCACAATATCTATCTGTGCAGGAAAAATGCCTTCAGAGCATGCACAGGTTTCTTGCATTCCTCCCGAAGTATATTAATTTAATATCAAATATAGTAAAAACACAATCTTCCTTCTATACACTCACCCGTTGCT